>JAQPZY010000802.1:0-479181 GCA_029931535.1 Margaritifera margaritifera
TCTTCATTAGTAAAACTGAGTTCTAATGTAAAACTTGGTAATGTTGTGTTGTAAAAATATTTTTGAGGAGTTTTTCTTAATAGGCCAAGTTTGCTGAGGTATAACATGCATAGGATGTACCGGTAGAACTGTTTTTCAGCACTTGGAAACATTTTTTTCCATTGGGGGATATTTCTTTCCCAAATACAAGTGTACTCGAAAATTGGATATGCTGTTAGCATTACTTAGCAGCCAGCGATCTCAAAACTTTTGCATGTAATAAACGTCTGATAGTGGTATTTCATCAGAGTTGTTCTCGAGACAGTGTTTGAAGCAAAGTGAGCCTTGGTCTACATTTATCACAATTGACTTTTTCTGCATATCAGGACAAGAGACTCTGCATAGTTGAAACCTTAAGAGAGTATACCATTAGAACTTCTTCCCTCTAGGAAACTGAGAAAAGATTATTGATAAGTACACAAGCTTATTTCAAAGTTGTTGCTAGGAGTATCTTTACCGTATATACTTACTATATTCATCTGATACCAAACTGCAAACTGCATAGACCCAAGATTCTGCTGTCACATAATGCACCGGCAGATCTGGGTCTATGCAGTTTGTAAGGATCTAATAGAAGTAGTAGACAAACGAACACAGACCCTGTATCTAGCCGTGCTGCATTATGCAATGGAAGATGCAGGAGATCATGTGGTGTGTTGCATTTGGACCACTGGTTAGTGGTGATCGTGGATGTATATACGGTAGATGAGACTTAAGATCGGTTAGTGTAAGAGGCGAGTAATCAATATGTTTATTATTGATGCGTCTTAGTCACTAGAACTGCTTCAAGCACAGTGCAGCAGTGGTAGACTGTAGGGTGACTAGCACAAAGACTGCATTTTCTGCAGGTCTTTTATAATAAACCTGTTACAACTGATTGGGCTAGGGGACTTAAGCAGTGTGCTTATGCTAGAAAGGTGTCCCTCTGATCTATTTAAAGAATTTATAGACGAAATATATTTGTAGATGCACATGTATGTTTTGTGTAATGTCTGCATCTAGTTACTTGGTTAATACACAGTAATTACTTCTTGTTTGTGAATTTATTCCCATCTAGTACCTGTGCTAATACAGTTTACTACATGTATGTGCTGCATTTGCTTGGATGCATCAACTCTGAAATCTTTGTGATCCCTTTGCACTTACATGGAAATAAAATTTCACAAATAAGACTTACCAAAAGTTGCAGTTTGATTGGGATTTGTATGAATTCGTGAAGTGCCTGAGGGATCATATGCCCACCCCCTATCTGTATAATTAGTTAGCTTCATGCATGAACATAACCACCATGCTAAGATTCTTTGAAAGCATTCAAAGCTGATCATGCTCTTAAGTGACTGTCACTCCACATGTGGCACAAATTCCATTCTATTCATGAAATTCCCATCAGTCACTTACAGGTTCATATAAAATCCCACTGCAAACTGTGACTTTGGTAAGATCCTTGTGTTAGTTGTTTGTGAAATTTTAGGTTTAAAGTGGGAAAGGTAAAAGATGACTTTGGACTATACAGACAATGATAGTATGGGGTCACATCAGCAGTACTGAAGAGTGAGGCATAACCTGATCAACATTACGAAACAAGAAAACAAAAGGAAAACAATACCCAAAAACTATCAGACTGCTAAATTTTTATCCTGCCTATACACACTACAGACACAAAAACCAAAAAAAAAAATTTTTTTCTATCAGAGAGAGTGAACAACAAAAACTTTTTTTTAAATGGCTTTAGACCACAATATAAAAGGAGACAGGGGGAGCACAAAGTATAGCCTCTGTGATGGAGAGAACAAAAAAAATCACACAAGAAAGTCGCGTAGTAAACGGGCGCCAGATGACGTCTCCAGCCACAGTCTAAAAAATGATGCACCACCAGTATCCAAATCATAATCTCGACATGAAGGGATTGATGACTAATAACATATAGGATTGTTAGGCAATCCTTTTATTTTTGTAAAAGTTAGTTTTCTGAATCCTATCATAAAAGTAGAATAATATAGACTAATATTGTAGTAGATTTGAACAATTACAGCCGTGATCCAAACAATGAATACATGGGGGTTTATAGCATACGCGACGCAAAAACATATATAGAGTCGCAAGACACTACTAGTAATTTAAATCATAGCATACCACTGGACTCATAAAGAATCCCTGGCAGGGATCACTAAGACATACCATAATGTATAACCAATTGGCAATGAGAAGCCAGCCGCAAGAGGTAATACCTGAGGAGAAGGGAGTACGAGCCATAATGTATAATTTTGCTTTCGGCTAAGGGTTGGAATGTAACAGGTGAACCTGGCAATGGGATCCCACCAATACAAGTACGGCCCTATCTAAAAATGTATATTAAGAGGAACCCTAACAATAGAAATTGAAATAATTGCATTAATCTTCGTCTGTGTCAGAAATTTCTTTTTTGATTTTTTCTGAAGAAACACCACTCAACAACAGACTAGACTTATGGGGGTACATACAATATAAACAAAACTTTAAAAAAAACTTTTGGCACAAAAGGGGGACACCTCAAAGGCCTCTTAGCTCAACATAGCTAGAGGTCCAAGAGGGATCCACAAGAAACAAAACAAAAAAAAATGTGGCCAATTCCATCTTACGTGATCCCTCAGTCACTTACAGGTTCATAAAATCCCACTCAAAACTGTGACTTGGCAAGTCTTTGTATATTGTGAAATTTTAGGTTAAAGTGAGAAAGGTAAAAGATGAAGTGTGAAGGTGTCTCATAGCCTTTGCTGCATATGGTAACTTCTGGATCATTGGGGGAATGCAATAAATTATAACAGATAAACCATTTAAAATTTATAACTATTTAGGATGAAATTTTGTTCAAAATTATCCAAAGTTTTGGATATGAGACTTTTTTCCAATGGTCCACACTTATATTATATTTAAATTCTTCAGGTCTCACCGGATTGTTTGAATTTTGATAATCCCCTAATTTTTAAGGTAGAAGGGCATGAGCCTTGCATTTATAAATTCACACAGAAGCTAAATCTGTAATTTGCTGTACATTTACTCTGAATTTGGCTTGAAAATGGATTGGTTTGTTTAGAGACTACCTTTGACAGTTGGACTAGCATAGGAGATGAAGCTAAAATCAGTTGAACACGTGACAAGCTCACTTCCTTTGTAAACACTGAACATTTAATGTAATAACTACAAATTGCCAATGGAGAAATCAGCTGCTGGAAAAAGTACAAAATGTTGTCAGACAGTCTCAGTAAAGAAGGAAAAAGTGAAATAAATTCTTCTAAAGGAAAAGGTTAAATAAACATCGTCAATTGGAATATACAGACAATGATAATTAATCAAGATATTTGTAATCTGCAGATTTTTCTGACAAGGTGATTTTGCACCATGACTGATGATCATTCAGAATAATTTTAAATAGCATTAATTATAAATTTTATCACATTGATTTCATAACAAGCCTGTGATTTTTAAATGAAAATATTTAATACTTAAACATTAGTTACACCTTTCATAATTTAAATGTAATTATTACCCACATCTGTGTGATACCCTTCTAAAAGGCCACCACTCTTATAAGGCCACTTTCCTGTTGCAGATGGTGGTAACATTATAAGTGGGAGACGGACTGACTTTATCTTGTTTATATTTTGAATGTTCAGGAGACACTGACATTCACATCCCTAACATCGGGCTTGCAGTGAATGTATTCAGGAACCTATCTTATGGCATTGTTGAAATTGTAGCTTGCTCTGGCTGGACAAGAAATGATAATTGGTGGGACCCAAAACTCTACAAATTTTCTGAGTGGGTCTTGGAATGCAGTAATGACTGGGACCGAGATAATATAGATCATATGGCAACTGTCACATATTATATGGATGTGTGTACTGATGGATGCTATCTGTAAAGTCTATACTTAGGATGTGTACATGTTGTTACGGAATCATACCTTTTTACTTTTTATAATGATTTAATATACTCAATTTATGATCTCTGTTTTAGTCTGAATAGGGGTTAGCATATCAGTATAGGATACGGACTAATGCTCGATCAATAAGTGGTCACATGATCAATTGCGCGGGAAATGAAGTTGACCTGGCTTTGTACTTTTTGGAAATGTACATTGAAAAGGTCACTTTCCATACTACAATAACATTATGTTTACTCTTTAAGATTTTTAGTACGCTAGACCTTTTGGGTAAATGACGCGTAACCTAGTTCTGATTGGTTCTTAGAGGGTTGTGTTATTTTGAAATACCATATTATTAAAGACGGAGAAAGGACATTCCCTTATAATTCTGCGCACTTAGTAAAGATATATAGGGAATAATCTTGGGAATTATCATTCTTACAATTGCTTGATCCGAAGAGAGGTTATTGAAATTATTCAGTTCAGTGTGGAATTTATTTAATTAGTAATTCATCTGAATTACTATACAGCTCCGTGGGATTATCGGACATTATTCTAAAGCTTGTGAATTCTAGACTTGCAAGGATTATTTTGGATTTTATCAGAACTTATCTACTTCAACACAGTGCAGCTTTTTCATTCGGAATACCACATCCGTATTATTTGGATTAACATCAGAAGTGAACTTAAAAACAATTTAGGACTTTTTAGGATATTCTATACAGTAAGTTATTTTAATTCTTTCACTTTGATTGTTTGTTGAACTATTTTAATTCTTTAATATTTTAGGAAATTAAAGATTTTCATTTTAATCTTGAAAGCTTTTTGTGTCTTTTATTCTGTTACATTACCCCTAGAGTCGTACAGGATAAATTGGGGGCTCGTATTACGGGATTAGAAATTAGAATAATTTCGGGATCCGAATTTAAATATTTTGAAATTTAGATTTAATTAAATATTTTCGAAGTTTTAATATTTCAGAGATTTTGATACTTCGGAAAGTTTTCTTTTTGGGATTTGAATTTCATTGTTTGAAATTTTAGTGGTTTTTTGATTTCCAGATTAAGAAATAAAGAGAAACTAACAGGCTTTCATAATGACATCCAGAGTAGAGAGTTTCTTAGCTGATCCTACCCAGGAGAAATTTGAGTCCTTAAAGAAGGACGAATTACTTGAAATTGCTCAACATTATAGTCTTACTGAAGCGAAGGCTTCCATGTTGAAGCAGGATATTAGAAGTGTCTTGATTCAATATTTGGTACAATCAGGTATTTTTGAAGAGGGGTTTCAAGTGTTAAGAAAAAATCTCCGTCTGGTTTGGGAAAGAAATTACAGATAGCTAAGGACATAGAGATTGAAAAGATCAAACTTCAATGGGAACAGATGCAGATGCAGGAAAGAAGGGAAGATAGGGAAAGGGAGGAAAAGGAAAAGATTAGGGAAAGGGAGGAAAAGGAAAAGATTAGGGAAAGGGAAGAAAGAAGGGAAGATAAATTAAGAGAGGGAGAAATTCAGAAGGAATTAAGAGAAAGAGAAATTCAGATGGAATTAAGAGATAGGGAGGATAAAGTAAGAGATAATGAGATCCAAAGGGGAATAGAGAAGGAATTAAGAGAAAGAGAAGATAAATTAAGAGATAATGAGGAAAGAGAGGGAGACAAAGTTAGAGAATTTCAGAATCAAAATTCTGATAGAGAATTTAGACTAAGGGAATTAGAATTGACCAGCAAAGGGCATTCTCATGACAATCAGGGTTCATACTTTGATTTGGCTAAACATTTGAGACAGGTTCCCCCTTTTAGAGAAAAGGAGATAGACAAATATTTTCTCAGTTTTGAGAAAATTGCCGAGAATCTGGAATGGCCAAAAGAGAAGTGGACCTCATTATTGCAGAGTGTGTTAACTGGCAAAGCTAGTGATGTTTATACTGCACTCTCATCTGAACAATCTGCTGATTTGATGAATTAGAGCTAACTCATCGTCAAAACTTTAGAGAATGTAAAAAGGAAACACATCAAACTCATGTAGAATTTGCTTGGGAAAAGAAACGTTTGTTTACAAGATGGTGTACATCTAAGAAGGTTGAAGGCAATTATGATAATCTTGAACAACTGGTATTGATTGAAGATTTCAAGAATTGTGTCAGTGATGATATTAAGGTGTATCTTAATGAGAAAGGAGTTGAGACTTTAGAAAAGGCAGCCATCACAGCTGATGAATATTCTTCAATACACAAGGTTCCATTGACAACTAAAACTTTTCCTCAACAATCTTATGTTAAGAAATTATTTCAAACCCGTTCAGGAAATTTCAGACCTCAGGGTGATGTGATTGTAAAGAATCAAAATTCTGATAGGGAATATCAGAAAACCTTATCTCTGCCCACGTGTTCATATTGTAAGATGAAGGGACACGTTATTTCTGATTGCTTAAAGTTGCAATTTAGGCCTCAGAATTATAATAGAGCAGTTCCAAATGCTCTAGTTATCCAGAAGTCAAGGTCAGGGTCATTTATGAATGAGAATGATATTTGTTTAGAGGCTAGCTTACCTCAGTCTGATTTTATAATGAAGAATTACGAACCATTCATGTCGAAGGGTTCTGTGTCACTTGTTGGTGACTTGGATAAGGCTACTCCTATTAAGATATTAAGAGATACATGAGCTTCTCAGAGTCTATTGTTAGATAGTACTTTGCCGTTTTTTGAGAAGTCTTCTACTAGTGAAAGTGTATTAATACAGGGGGTAGATTGTGGATATGTTAATGTCCCTCTTCATTGTGTTAATTTGTCATCAGACTTAGTTTCGGGACCTGTGACCATAGGAGCAGTGGCTTCTTTGCCTATTAAGGGCATTCATTTATTACTAGGTAATGACCTAGCTAAAGATAAGGTCGTGGTTAATCCACTTGTAACTAACAAGCTTAGTATGGATCAAAGAGTTGATCATATTGAAGTAGAAATCCCTGGTTTAAATCCAGCTTGTGAAGTTACTAGAGCTATGGCAAAGTATGCTCTTGAGAATATTGTTGTTGAACAGGATGTATTTCCTTTAGCGGATACCTTTGTGGGTCAGGCTTTTCATGAGGTCACTTCTGCTCCTCAATCTTGTATTGATAGTGATACTCTTTCAACTACTATGTCTCATAAAAATAGTCAGGGTGTAATAAGACAAGCACTAGATGTCTTACAACAGGGAGATTCGGATATCTCCTGTTTGTTTCAGGGGGCTATGACTGAAACTGAAGCCATGCAAGAAGGTACTTGTTACTTCTTGACGAGTGAAGTCCTTGAACGGAAACAGAGATTGCTTAGGATAATTGCTGGTGATGAGTGGTCAGTTGGTAAAATAGTAGTTCCTAGATACTATCGTCAGGAATTACTTAGTGTAGTCCATGAAACGTCGTTGTCTGGTCGTTTAGGAATAAATGAGACGATGTTAGGCAACCAATACTTGTCGGCGAAGTGTGCGTCTACAAGTTTGATAAAAGCTATTCCTTTGTGGAATATTAAAACTGAGACCATACTGAGAGTTTTGGTTGGGTTCTTCACACTGTTTGGTCTTCTGAAGCTGATACTATATCAGGCTTTAGAACGAATTATTGTAACATATTGTTATGAGATGGTATATAATTGGGAATTGTTGTGGAACAGGAAGGGAGTAGGTTGAAGGTCTCCAATTATTGTTGTTTGCTGCGAGGGGTCAGTGCAGGAGTTTTTTTTTAGTCAGATAATAGAATATTAGTTTTGCTACCTATACCCCAAAAATCCTCTTTAGGTTAAGTATTTTGGTCCTTATACTACTGACAAAAGGTTAGGGAATTTAAATTATTATTAATACTTCTGGGAGGAGAAAGCAGAAACAACTTTGTCAGAATGTTAGAATGTTAGAACAATATGTAGATAGAAATAGCCATATAAATTATCGATTACTTTAGTAGTACTTGTCTCACACATTGAAGATTTGGAAGATGAGAAATCCGATAGGATGATTTGAAGTCACTACTCTTCGCACATACTGCCGCCTGAGATTTACGAACTGAAATAGTTGATAGAAGAAAATGAATATTTATTTACAGACATTCTACACGAACCAAATAAAAGTGACTGGAGTTTACCATGTTTCAGTGCAGAAATTCATTTCCAGTTTCTAGACAGGATTGGAAATGACTAATACGTCACAAGATATTGACCTACTGAAGGGATTCTACCAAATTTAACTTACGGAGAGAAAGAAAAATTTGCATTCACGACTCCAGAACTTTTCCAATACAAAGTCGTATCATTTGGGATGAAGGTTCCCCAAGTTTCCAACGTCTGATGAATATAATAACATCCGAATAGAAATTGCGATGCATACATCGATGATGTCATCATCTGCAACGACATGTGGCAAGATCTAATAGAACCATTCTTCAAGAGATTCAGCGAAGCGAACCTGATCATCAATATTAAAGTGACTTTCATCGTGCCTGTGTTACCTTTTCAGGGCATGATTGTGAGACATGGACAAATAAAATCGTTAGAAGCTAAGGTTACGGCTATTTCTTAGTAAAATTTAATCGATGATGTATTTTCATGTGTATAATACCACCGTTACACTGTTTTGTATACATGACTGTATCATGTATTAATTTTCTTTTTGATTTAATTACTTGTATGTTGGAAGTACATATTAAAAAATAAGTTTTATTGCATAAATCCTTATTTTTTCCGTTGATGGATGAGGGTGTTACGGAATCATACCTTTTTACCTTTTATAATGATTTAAATTACTAATTTATGATCTCTGTTTTAGTCTGAATAGGGGTTAGCATATCAGTATAAATACGACTAATACTCGATCAATAAGTGCCCACATGATCAATTGCGCAGGAAATGAAGTGGACCTGGCTTTGTACTTTTTGGAAATTAACATTGAAAGGTCACTTTCCATACTACAATAACATTATGTTTACTCTTTAAGATTTTTAGTACGCTAGACCTTTGGGTAAATGACGCGTAACCTAGTTCCTGATTGGTTCTTAGAGGGTTGTGTTATTTTGAAATACCATATTATTAAAGACGGAGAAAGGACATTCCCTTTTAATTCTGCGCACTTAGTAAAGATATATAGGGAATAATCTTGGGAATTATCATTCTTTACAATTGCTTGATCGAAGAGAGGTTATTGAAATTATTCAGTTCAGTGTGGAATTTATTTAATTAGTAATTCATCTGAATTACTATACAGCTCCGTGGGATTATCGGACATTATTCTAAAGCTTGTGAGATTCTAGACTTGCAAGGATTATTTTGGATTTTATCAGAACTTATCTACTTCAACACAGTGCAGGCTTTTTCATTCGGAATACCACATCCGTATTATTTGGATTAACATCAGGAAGTGAACTTTAAAACAATTTAGGACTTTTTAGGATATTCTATACAGTAAGTTATTTTAATTCTTTCACTTTGATTGTTTGTTGAACTATTTTAATTCTTTTAATATTTTAGGAAATTAAAGATTTTCATTTTAATCTTGAAAGCTTGTTTGTGTCTTTTATTCTGTTACATTACCCCTAGAGTCGTAACAATGTAAAAGTCATATATGTATTATATAGTATGGACATACCAAATGATGTTGTCTGTGCGTCTTTTTATTTAGGCTGCATAAGTGAGCATATCTTTCAGACACGTATTTTGTATTAAACAGGGCTACTGCTGGATGTTGTCCATATGTCTTTATTCCGGTAGTTCGCAAGTGTGTATCAGTCAGAAAAATGTTGGGCATGTAGCACTCATGTACATGCATTATATGGATGGGCCTACAGATATATGTTGTTTATATTTCTTATTTACACTTTGTAAGTGTGCATGTCATATATATATAGATTATATAAGATGGGCATACCAATGTATGTTGTCTTTAATTCCTTGCTAGCCTGTGTAAGTGTGTGTATCAGCCACATAATTGTATAACATTGGATGTGCCTACTGATGGATGTTGTCCTTGCATCCTTTTAGGCTGTGTAAATGTATGTGGATCAGTCTGGTAATTTTATAATGTAGGACAGGCCTACTGATGGATTTTTTCTATACATCTTTCTTTTATCCTGTGTAAGTGTGTGTATCAAACAGATACTTGCTTTATAAAGGATGGATCTACTGGTGGGTATTGTCTATAGGTCTTAGAATGTGCAAGTGTATATCATTAAGCTACACATGTTATATAGGATATAGCTACTGATGGATCTTTTCTTTGTCATTTTAGGCTGTTCAAGTGTGTCGATAGGTTTTGCAAGTTTATAATATAAAACAGGCCTAGTGGTGGATGTTGTCTGTATATTGTTCACGGTATATGCTGTTTAAGTGTTTGCATCGAACAGATACATAACTTATAAAGGACAGGTCTACCGATGGATGTTGTGTATAGGTCTTTTCCTAGAATGTGCTAGTGTTTCTCAGCGAGATACATATATCGAATGGGCCTAGTGATGTTAATTGTAAATCGTTTTTATGGTGGGTTTTATATATTTTGATTATATATCATGTACAAACTGGTGGATATTGTCTGTAAGTCTTTAATTAGGCTGTGTAGGTGTGCACATCAGATGGATAGAAATATATTACATGGACAGGCATTATCTGATGGATGCTGTCTGTAATTCTGTATTTAAGATCAGCGTCTATATTAGTAATATAATGAATTATATAGTACAGACCTACCAATGGATGTTGTCTGTCTTTATAAAGGCTGAGTAAGTGAGTGTATCAATCAGACATATTTAATATAGGATGGGCTTTTTGATGGATGTTGTCTAGCTATATACGTCTTTATTTGTTTGTGTGTGTGTGCGTGTATCAGTAAGACGAATGTATAAAAAATGTCAGGCCTTTTGATCTATGCTGCCTGCAATTTGTATTTTTGGTGTTTTTGTGTGTGGGACTTATGTTTATGTATTACTACTGATGGATGCTGTGTATGTCTTATTTAGGCTGAAAGTGTGTGTATCAGTAACATGTAAGACCATTCTCAGAATGTATTCATGTTTTCATGTGACCCAGGGTCAACGAATCCAAAACGAGGCTAAGCTAGGCACCAGCTTCATTTTACCTCGCAACCATGGTTGCTACAATTGATACTGGCAAGGAAAAAATCGTGACGAATATTGTTGTGTTCCGTTGTGCAATGGCAATACTAGAATTCACATCGATTTAGGCTTCCACCATATTCCATCAGTGAAGAAGATGGAGCTTCGTAGAAAATGGATTGTTGCAATATGTCGTGATGAGGGGCCGAATTTTAAGGCAAGAAACTGGATGATTGTTGGTGTGTTTGTATTTTCTTGCAACTGAATGATGTAATAAAGAGAAATCCAAACGCGAAATAGGTTCTGTCGATGAAGCAAATGAGTGTATGTCTGTGTTTTATAATGGTAGGTTTCTAAAAATTTTACCCCTAGTCCCTTTCCACAAAACGGGGTCATCGAAAACTGGGCGTACCTCCACGCAGCGCATTTATAGCTGAAATGTCAAAGGAAGAGAAAGTCCACAACGTTCTGACAAAATTTATGGAAGACAACAGTTTCACAGCTCCAAAATCTACTAAACAAATAAATGATAAGAAATTCAGAGATCAGAAAAGAAAACGTGAAGAAAATATAAATTCCATAATAAATATAGCTGATGATGTGGTAAGTGTTTTAAGTGAGCTTCACAATAATCCAATTATCCAAGAAGTAATTCTAACGAAACACAAGAAACCTGTTGTCATTGTTTATTGCAATCAACAGATGCATGATATGATCAGAAACTGAGAAGGAAATGACGGGAGTGTTCTAGGCGTTGATAGAACTTTCAACTTGGGACGTTTCTATGTCACAATCTTTTCCTACAAAATCCTATGTGTGATAAGTAATAGAACCAATGATTTTCCGGTTATGTTCGGGCCATGTATGATACATTTTGATGCCGAAGAACAAACTTACGGGAACTTTTTCTCGCACGTTAGCGATAAATTCGGACACAAAGCTCGATTAACGATAGGAAGTGATGAAGAAAAGAGCATGACGAACGCTCTGAAAGCCAAATTCCCACAGGCAAAATTTTTGTTATGTACAAAACACATTTATGACAATGTGCGACGGCATCTTGAAGAAAATAGGTCATGTGCACAGACCCGTAAGAGAATACTTGAAATCTTTTTTGGAAAAAATGATGGAATGTTATATGCCACAGATGACACCGAATTCGATTCAAGATGCCAGAATTTATAACCTTTTTTCCAAAAATTGCCAATATTTCAAGCGTACTGGAAGAGGTTTGTGTTGGAGAAAATTCGCAATTACGTTTACCGTCCCTTACGGGATCGATTAATAAGTGCACCGTGGACAAACAACAACAGCAAGTCAATGAATCATAATTTAAAGGCGGCTGTTAATTGGGACAGAAACAAGTTCCCAGAACTTATTGAAGAGGTTGGAAATATCACGAAGAACCAGATTTTGCACGTCCGATGTCCTATTTACAGCAAAGGGGATTGGCGTCTAGCGCCTTCAATGGAGCAGCAAGCCATTCCACAATTAGTATGGCATGGTATGCCGCAAATGGACAAAGATAGACATGTACAAAAATTTATGCTGGCAAAACCGCCACCAGCTAAAAAATCAAAGTATGTAGTTGCAAATATATTTCAAGTGTCCAAAGGCTACAGAAAATGTTGGAAAAAAGCCAGGCCAGCGGAAACGTCCAGCAGCTGAAAGGACTAAAAAATGTTATAAATGAAATGACAAATTGTAGTTAATATACTTGCATATGTGTATCTTTAGTCATTAAATAAGTTTATATTTTTCCCTCGTAAATTGTTCTGTTATAACTTTTTACTTTATAACTTACATGTATTACTTTGCACAATATATTGCGCATGTCCGTTATGATTCTCATTCAAAGTCTGATTTCACTATGTCCTCCAACTCAATGCATCATTACATCATTACATGTGCTAATATAACGGACTCACCCTTAGTTGTGTCCCTTTATTTCGCGTTGTGACAACTATATATGCCGACAATTGTTAATAAACATTCATTAACGAGTTGAGATATAAACAATACTATTGTGACGGTATTATATTGCATGAGTATTATATCAATATTTAATAGAAAAAAGACAGATAGAGTATGACAAAGTTACATATAACTTAGTGTATGACAAAGTCAGATTGTATAATTTTATATAATAATAATCGTATTGAGAGACAAATACTAATAATATGAAGTTATATATTGCATAAGTGTAATATAAGTATATGTATCATTACAATTATATTTATAATAATGATATCAGCACGACTACACAGGCAGATTGGGTGTTACAAACCGATCACAATAACGTATGACATCGTTCTCACAACTTTCAACAAGACTAAAACACGCTTTTTTAATAAAGATTTTAATTACGATATTGTCAAAATAAGGTTAATATAGTATAATATATACATATATGTGCAAATTAATCAAAAATAAACAAACAGACTTTGTTTGACTTTGCATGACTTTGTCAGACTTTGCGGTGATTAGTAGCATCGCTGACACCTTACTTAGAAATGATATTAATGCAGACCATGAAATTTTATTAATACTGAACATGAGAAAAACTTTCATGTCAATATGTTGTCGATTTAGTTGGATTTGGTGTGGATTTTAGTGGATTTGGGTGTTACGTAACACCCCTTTGTTAGGGAGCCTAACCACTTGAGGTCACAACGAAGCAAGAAATTTGAACACATAACTTCTGGTATATTCTTCACTAGGAAGAACGCAAATTTAATTGACGCAATGCCTATGGCCACTTGAGCTGACTAAGAAATTTTTTTTAGTACACACAGATCTTGTTGTAGCGTCTTCTTCCTAGAACCTTTATATACATTATTCTGGTTTTGCGAAGAGAAACAAATTGTTCAACTCGTATTTAATTGTTTGTTTGCCAACTGAATTTATGGACCTTTTTGTTTCATTATTTCTTTTGTATTTTGTCATTCAACCTTAGTTCAATTTCGAGACGCGTTTCAGTTTTTCTCCAAGAAACTATCGGTAAAACGGTAGAGAGAAAAACAGCAAATGCTTATTAAGTAGTATCCATGAGCGTCTTCAGAAAACGTACACGGAACTAAATGTGCTATGCAAAGAAAATCGTAACCATCTACTGCAACTTATACACGGTGCTGATATTTGCATGTAATACATGACACCTAAAGGGCATATTGTATATAACACATATTAAAGGTATATTTGGGTGATGTATGTGCTTTGTGTAACCGTGGAGAAACTTGTTTTAGCTCATCTGACTGCAAGGCTAAGTGAGCTTTTGGTATTAATGCATTTCGTCAGTGCTTTTGCTATTGCCCTTTGTCCGTTGTGCGTCATCTGACGTCCTTTAGCAATTGATTTTAATAACTTCTCAAAAACTGACATCAGTTTCAACCAGACTTGGTACAAAGCATGATGGCATAAAGGCCTTTCAAGTTTGTGCAAATGAGGCCGATCTGCTATCAATCCTGGCCACCATTACTAACAATAGAAAAACCTTCTAAAAACTTCTTCTCAAAACCTGCTCAACAGAATTTGACAAATTACCCTAGCATAGAGGGCTTCCAGATTTGACAAATTATATCTATCCGCCCTCAAATGTGACAACGTTTTGAAAATAATTTAAAATTTTCTTTTTAAAATGACTTCACAAAAATCGCTGAACAGAATTTAGCAATATTTGGCACAAATCATCTTGACATAGAGGGCTTATCAGATGATAAAAATGATGTCCGATCCATCGTCAAACATGGCAACCATTACTAACAGCGTAATTAAAAAAAAAAAAACATTTACAATTCTTCTTCTGAAAAAGTGCTTAACAGGATATGTCCAAACTTTACAGAAAGTATTATCTGGTATAAAGGGAAAAACGTGAAACGATCTCTCAGAAACTACTTATCAGAATTTGACCAAATCTGACATAAGCACTTTGATAGTAAGGTCTTTCAGATTTGTACAAATGATGTTGTCTTGGCTTCAAATGTGGCTGCCATTACTAGAAATGGAAAATCCTTTATACGACTTATTAAATTCCACTCAACATAATTTTAGCACATTTTACTGAAAACATTCTGGCACGAAGGGCTTTTAAGTTTATTCAAATTATACCAATCTACCATAAAATAAGATTGCTGTTACTAAAACATAAATAACTTGTAATACCTTCTTTCAAAATAAACTTGACAGAAGTGTCCTACTTTGAAAGTATTTTAGATTTATACAATGATGTCTTTCCACCATCAAGTATGGCTAATGTCACAAAATGTAGAAAAACGTTGACAGCTTTATTTGAGAAACAAAAAAAAGCTGAACAGAATTTGACCAACTTTTACACTAAGCGTCCCGGCATATGAGCCTTTTTAATATTGGACACATAATGTTCATGTACAATAAAATATGGATGAAGATACAAAAACAATAGAAACCTCGCAAGAATTGTTTTCATAACATATGCAATCAACGGTATTGGAAGAAAGTTCAACCGAAATTATTATGCATACCCTGATATATTGGCCAACTGTTCTTGTACTTGACTATTAAACGTATGTCATCTAGATGAGTAATCTCTGGCTCACTTGGGCTTATTGTTTTTTATATTGGATAATTTGTTTTCATTATAATGCACACATTACATTTAAAAAAAAAGATTTTCTTTTTATTTGAGATATCATCAGCATATTAGCTACAAAAGTTGATGGAATTTGTAATCAAATTTAACGTTATTGGCTACTATTTATGTGTGAGTACATGGCAGATATTTGTGTACATTTTTCAAATAAATGATGCAAGGTTCCTCACATTTTGCACTGTTACCTTTTTGCAGTGGGTACATACTCGTTACCAATAAAAGAAAATCGTTTCTCTTTCACTCTCAATGTACTTGAAAACAGCGATGTTTTCATCAAAGCAATAAATTTGTGCACATTTTAAGATATTTGTTTGTCATAATTTCTAGTCGAATCACCACTTCTTATACCTTATTATCTGCAACTCAATTCATTCGGACCACCTCGGCTCTCTCTACGAATCGATTGACCATTGGATTGACCTAGAAGTTGCGAATGAAAAAATAGTTGGATGCATTTGCAACTTCTCAGTCAATCCTTGTTTCGTATGTAGCAGAGATGGTCCGAATGGCAGTTAATGACAACTATAGGCATACATTCGAGGTATGATCTATATGACTGACGTGGAGAAGTTGCGAATGGTCTATCACCAATACGTTTGTCTGTTTGTCTGTATATGGACACAGTAGCGTACTAACGGGGGGTGGGGGGGGGTGGAGGCTGACGGGGCGGTTGCACTGGGAGAGTTATCGTTGGTTACAATATGTTCCGAATGACGAGTGTCAGTTCCAGAAATTTGAAAGTTGTGATTTGATTGGTGACACACAAGATCAACAGAACATGACCTCTTATTGGTATCCATCAGATCTCCACTTAGGACTCTGGAGATCTGATTTTAATAACATTGGTACTCATGTATCATTAGTCTGATACCCTGCCTCTTCACTACGTTACTAAACTGAGTGAAGTTGGCAGGATAGCAGACTAAAATTTTATAATGAAGTTTCCATACGAAATAGCGAATGGGTCGTAATAGATTAGATATGCTGTTTCCAAAATAAAGTTTATTTTGGAACTGTTTAAAAATAATGACACATAAAAATAGTGTTAAACAGAATTGTAAAATTGAAAAAGAATTCAGATAATGTAACACGAGCAACCAGTTTATAAGACTCCGATTTTTGCATCATACTCTGTGAACTTATTGCTTTTCTCCACACGATAACTATAAATGGTTACGTAAGCTAACAAATTCATCAAGCTGCTCCAAGATACTGCTAAGACGTGTTCTTGTTAATAAGAAATCCAATTATACTGAAATTAAATTGAAACTTGACAACAACTATCAAAACTTAAAGTCACTTTCAACCTACTGACATTTTGTCGAATAACAGGTATGGACTAAGCAACGTTACAGATGACGAATTTATAAATGTGGCGACATCCTGTGCATCATGAAAGTTGTCTATTGCCGAAAAGAAATAAAGAAAGTGTCTCTAACAAAATTGCTTAAAAGAAAAACTTTGGTAAATACCAATTTTTTTCTACACAATTTACATTTGATAAAATAGCTTGTCACAAGCAATCACCGGAAGTTTTCCTTGAAAAAGGTATTTATTTTGCATTTCGTTTTCTATGGTGCAACGTCCCATATTCACCCCCACCCCCGTTACAGCTATAATATACAGCCAGAGTATTATTTTACCTTCTCTTTATTTTATTTACCTCTTTACCTTCCTTACACACTCACCTTCCTGACAAGCTTTATCCATCCTCCACATGGCCGCTTAAAAAAGGTTCACTTTAGTTTTCATTTATTGCTTTTCTTCACTTGTAGCTAATTTTTTTTATTATTGAACATTATTGGGTCTTGATACATTAAGATAGGGCTTTATTCCATTTATCTCTTTCCTTTAGCCCTTGTCGTCTTCTTGTAACGCGGAATTCTTCTGATCTTTTTTCTTCTTTTATTCAGCCGCTACGACAGTTGTTTATGGGCTCACAGACTGTAACGACATCCGTTTCCAAAAATCCCTGTCGTCATAGCCTGGAAGCACAATCCTTTTTTTCGCCAACATTTGTTTTGTTTGTGTTGGCTTTAACGGCACTTTTAAAATATCATTGTATATATCATTCCGAGGAAATGGGAGTTATGTGCCTTTCCCAAAGACACACCGAGGCAGCCGAGCCGGGCTTGCCTGGACGGACATCGAACCAACGACCCTTGGATTACGAGTCTGACTCTCTACTATCTGAACTACCCTGCTCCCTTTTTTCTCAAAAGGGTTTACAAATTAGAAAAGCCTGGTTTAAACAAAAGACCTTATTATAATCCTTTTTTATCTACATGCTATTTAAGTGTATTTTATCATCCACCCATCAGTCTCTCAAACCCTCCTTCCATATCTCCCTTACCCTTACACACACTTAGATTAAATTATATAAAATGTGCAGCATGCTATAATTAACTGTGTGTTTTACCTATATTTTGATACATAGATAGATAAATTATAACGTAAATGTTAGCATGTTGGATTTTTGTGGTGCTGTAATAAGAACGAGCAAATGACGTTAACAATGTATCCATGGATATCACTGAGAGTGAGCAAATTTATAACCAATACTTCATAATACTTTCGACGGTTCTATGGAGTTTTTATCATTCTGGATAAAAAAAAAACAAGCAAACAAAAAAAACGCGAATACACCAGAATGGAAGCAGGGTTCTGAACTCACCGTACTCGTATCAAACGTAAAATCCCGAAATACAGCAATATGTTAGGAGTAGGGTGTAATGTTTTAAAGTAGCAAGACAGTAGACCAACTATAATTAAATAAGTACAGGGGAGTGTAAATTTCAAATTGAACTTACAATTTCTTTTTGATTTTTAATATCCTATCTACGGCTTAAACTTGACCTTTTAGATACAGACCAGCTGCTGGTATGAAAAAAATGAGCCCCCATCCCTTTTTCTCCCTTAGGACACGTTTTCCAGTAATTCGTTTTCCATTTCAGATAGGGATGGTAGCATATGATTAAAGGTTGGATTTGCGACACGCCTTTTAAGTTTGGTGGTGCAATCTGGTGGGTGATGGGAAGATAAGTTGAAGTGAACCTTGTAACATTGTAGTATCTGAATAGCAAAAGAGAGTGAAATGTATAACATTCATTGTATATAAAACAAGAGTACTTAGATGAAAGAGCTGATGATCAGCATCAGAATATGCGTTTTTCTTCACACCACCGTATGTGATGATAAAAATCAATTAGATCTAACTCCACCCCAACTCGCACCGAATCTATATCCCACCACACGCACCCCAACCAGAACAGACGAAAATTGCAAATTCACCACGATCAATTTGTTCGGCCACACATAAGAAACCTGGACACAAAATAATGAAATTTTATTCAAAGTTTGCCCTGAGATCTATGTAATCCCAGAGGGAAATCATACCCATCAGATATCAGATATGGTTACAAGTTAAGCCATTTTGAAAACTATGTTGTCTCAACTTATCCTGAAATGATGGTCGCATCGACTTGTTTCTCTTTAAAACAGCTGGTATTAGTGATATTTATGTACGGATTGTTCCTTCACTCATTAATCGTTATTTCCTCCTTTAGTAGACTTTTCACAAAGAAAATACTTTGGAACATGACAAAAATAATTACAAAGACATCATAGTAGCATGCATACAAATTTACACAGCAGTTACACACACACACACACACACACACACAGACACACACACACGCGCGCGCGCGCACACACACACACACACACAACAAGGTGTTTCACTGTAGACGCATGACTGTGGAGGATGTTCTTTCCAGCATAATCAGATAGTTTCACTCATTTCGGCAATCGCATTGAGGCAATATGGCCGTCAGCGAGTGGCCCTTTATGTAAATCCTCAAGGACAAGAAAACTGAATCAATTCATTTTGTATGCATGCATATTAAACTGAAGTTATTAGTATCAATAAAGATTAAATATATTACATATACATGGCCAAAGTGTTCTTGTTATTGCCCCTCTTGTCTAAATGGAGAGTCATATTTTCATGGTTGTTTGACTAATACAATTTTCACAAAATACAGTCAATGAAATTGTGACTGTCTGATTTCCTGCAACGCTGCCTGCTTTACTATTTAAGCTTTCAACTTTATGATCTTTCTATCTTTACTCCTTCTGAAGGGAACGTCGAATCGGCATAGTGTGAGGTGATACTGATCGACATTTTTGTATGTCTTAAAGCGTGTTTGGTAAAATTCAACCATTATAGCCATAATACATAATAGCTTGCACACACCACATTCTAAGAAATTTAGTATAATTCTATTAACAAAAAAAAAAAAAAAAAAAAAAAAAAAGTATTCTGTGCATATTAGCAATATTGCCAATGTAAGTACACGGCTCTCTTTGTTCATGAATATTTTGTTTGAAGGAGCTTGTAAAATGTTTTGTTCAATAAAACTAACTTGTTTTCTTTACGAATGGTTTGGACCAGACTTTATGTTAATATATAGGTACCGTAGACGGCACAGTTCATATGAATGTTGAGAGCCAAACTTTATGGTTATGACTCAAGAAATATATTGATCGATCCCTCTGTTTGTCTTTCTGTCTGTCTGTCTCTCTTGCATAATGTACCAAGCTTTTTTGAAACTGCTTTAAGAAAATTTAATGCAAAGACTAATAGTAATTTTTTTAACAGTGATCTTGATCTTGAAGCACCTCATACAAAATTATTAGACTTTTCATGGGAAGGAAAATATAAATGTTATGGACTATAATTACACTACGTAACACAATTTTTTGTTCCTGGGTAGTAAGTATTATTTCGTAATTGCTTATGCCTAAAAAGTATAGAAAATGGCTATTATTCCCCACAAACTTTGCTTTTGTGACCAGGACAGTGATATTTTGAAATTTACCTATTTCCAATGAGAAAACGGGCGAATTTGTGTCTTTTCGTTCACATAAAGTCAGAAAAAACAACAACATATGAATAAAAATTAACATGTATTTATACTAAAGTAATACAAAAATGACTACAAAAGATTTAGAAATGAGTAGTTTTTCGAGATTTACGATTATACCGTAAATCACTTTCACGAATCAGCCCCCAAATGTAGTCTCCCATCATGTTCTCGTTATACTGTCCTTGGTAGCGGCGTTCAAAGTCCAGTATATCCTGGTGGAAGCGCTCGCTTTGCTCCTCCGAGTACGCTCCCATGTTCTACTTGAATTTATCAAGATGAGCATCAAGGATATGGACTTTGATTGACATCCTACAGCCCATTGTGCCGTAGTTCTTCACCAGAGTTTCAACTAGCTCCACATAGTTTTCGGCCTTGTGATTGCCCAGGAAGCCCCGAACCACTGCGACAAAACTGTTCCAAGCCGCTTTCTCCTTACAAGTGAGTTTCTTGGGGTATTCATTGCACTCCAGGATCTTCTTTATCTGTGGTCCGACGAAGACACCGGCTTTGACCTTGGCCTCAGACAGCTTAGGGAAGAAGTCTTGAAGGTACTTGAAGGCTGCCGACTCCTTATCTAGAGCTCTGACAAATCGTTACATAAGGCCCTATTTGATGTGCAGTGGTGGCATCAGCACCTTCCGGGGGTCCACCAGTGGCTCCCACTTGACGTTGTTTCTCCCCACAGAGAACTCGGTCCGCTGTGGCCAGTCCCGCCTGTGGTAGTGCACCTTGGTGTCCCTGCTGTCCCAAAGGCAAAGATAGCAGGGAAATTTGGTAAAACCGCCTTGGAGACCCAGCAGGAATGCCACCATTTTTAAGTCTCCTATGACCTCCCAGCCGTACTCATCATACTTAAAGGCGTACAGCAAGATCTTGATGCTGTTGTAATCCTCTTTGAGGTGCACCGAGTGAGCCAGGGGAAGAGACGGGTACTTGTTACCATTATGAAGCAGCACGGCTTTGAGGCTCCTGGATCAGCTGTTAATGAAGAGGCGCCACTCATTCTGGTTACAGGCGATTCCGATTGCCTCGAACAGACTGGTCACATTGTGGCAGAAGCAGAGCCCATCTTGACGGGTGAAGAAGCTGGAAAAAGGTTGGTGACGCTTCCTCTGATCTGCGACTTGCACACTTTCATCCAACAAGTTCCACTGCTTGAGCCTAGACGTCAAAAGCTCGGCATTGGACTTGGTGAGACCAAGATCTCTAATCAAGTCGTTGAGGTCTTTTTGGTTGGGGTAGTATGGGTTTCTCTCCTCAGCTCCACCTCTGAAATTGTCATCTGGATCTACAACGTCTTCCTCGCTCTCTGACTTGCTGCTCTCTTCTAAAGACGGCTGCTCTCTTTCCGGAGGAGTGGGTACGGGGAGCTCATGGCAGTGTGGCACCGGGGCGATGGATGAAGGAAGGTCCGGATAAGTGATAGCAGGTGCATTCTTGCCAGTCCGACGTTTGGAAGGGTCCACCATGCAGAAGTAGCAGTTGCTTGAGTGGTCAGTGGGTTCCCGCCAAATTCTTGGGATAGCGAACTTCGTGGCTCTCTTTTCCCCTCTGTACCATCCTACAAAAATACATTTATTTCACCCATGACTAATGTGTAAGAGATTCTCGCAACATTTTTCATATATGATATATTTTTTCAATGACATTGAAAATTGTAAAACGTTTTAAAATTAAAACTTTTACGATTTTAAAAATTTTAACAAATTTTATAACATAAAATTCCGAGCAACAATTGTCCATCTTTCCTTCCAGAGTTTTTTTGCAGTGCTCGCAGGTGAAATGAGGTGCCCAGGGTTTGTCTTGATCCCCGACAGGCATGCCGAAATATGCCTTGTAGGTCTCACACATCTTAGCAGATGCTTCCACGGAGTACTTTTTCGCTCTTGTCTTGATAAATTGGCCGCAGACATAGCAAAATGCGTCTGCCGGATGCTTGCAGCGACTTGATGCCATCTCAGAAAAATGCAGATATGTATCCACTTAGGCAGCTGGAACTAAACTGAACTGGTGGGCTTAAGGCCCCTGTATTTATACTACTATTTATATAACTGGAAAGTTCTAGAAAGTTCTAGAAGTTACTCCAAGTTTACTCAGCACTGAAGCTATCTGGATTGTTCTGGAAAATAGGTAAATTTCAAAATATCACTGTCCTGGTCACAAAAGCAAAGTTTGTGGGGAATAATAGCCATTTTCTATACTTTTGAGGCATAAGCAATTAGGAAATAAAACACTTACTACCCAGGAACCCCGCCCCCCCCAAAAAAAAAAAAAAAAAAAAAAAATTTGTTACACGGTGTTATCATTATAGTTTCGATATCATTTCAGGTTATCCTCTGAACATATTCTAGTCTAGGTAATTTAACGTCTTTTCTAACAAACTAAGACATTTTTCTATTTATCTCTCTGGTATAGCTCATGAATGTACCAACATGATGCACGGAGTCAGACAACTGATGGTCAGTTAATGAGCGGTCCTCATTATGCACAGTTCATTAACATTTGAGAGTCCAAGAACAGTGTCTTAAATTCCCATAGGCAGTACTTATAGAGAGGTCTGAGGTTTATTAAAATGAGCAAAGAAGAAATAAGTGCCAACAGTATGTTTAAGTTACCAGTAGCGTACTAACAGGTGCCAGAGGTCTTGGGGCGACAAAACAGCTGTTAAAAATTCGGGCCTCGTATTCTGTCCATTTGGACCATCATCGTCGCCCCGGGCGCCATTTACCCTTAGTACACCACTGTGAGTGAATGAATAAATGAAATTTTCAATGACCCCCCCCCCAACCCCCAATGTCATGGACTTATCAATCACTAATGTTTTGAGAAACACCGTAACAATATCCTTTTTATGCGGCATCCCTTATAGATACATAATGAAATGAGATGTTGTATTTAACATTATCTTAATTTGAGCATTTCGCTGTTTGTCAATAAACTGTGAGGTGTTTTAAATCTAAGCAGTTATAGCAAAAATAATAATAAAAGGAAACAAGAAACAAACTTCCCTTGTATACCCGCAAATCCAAACTAAATGAACAATCGAAAGTTTCAATTTTCTAGAATTTCCTTGCAGTTTCAATATCGTTGCAAACTTTTGTATATGCAGGATTCCCGAAACGGCTGCGATCAGTACATAAAATTCAAAGTTAGGCTTGTGATTATGGTACAATTTTCAAACAGCAAACAATGTCAGCTGTTGACCATTTATGTTCTGCTGTGTTTTGTGTATATTTGCACAGAAAATATCAGGGCCTCTGGTGGTCGTGTGGTCTAAGGCATCTCACCTCTGTCCACATCGAACTGAGTTTCATCTCGTCAATCGTGGGTGAGTGAGAAAGCTTGCCAGTAGCTTCCTGTGGGTCTGTGGTAAATCCCAGGTTCTTATTCCACCAAATATACTGGCCACCATGTATAGCCTATGATGTGTTGAACAATGATGTAAAACCCACAACATGTAGAATGAATGCTATATACAGTTTTAAAAAAAAACCCAACCCCCCCCCCCAAAAAAAAAAAAAACAAAACAAAAAACAAAACACACGTCCACACTGGTAATAAAACCACCCCGCTATAGCGATCTAAAATCTAAAGACTAAAGAATCACATTTATCTCCAAGATGAAAACTCTATACAATCCAAATTAAAACAACTCCGCTATTCCGGATTACGAACAGTGATTCCAGTCCAGAGTGATACTTAAATTTTACCCCGCTAATACAATCGATCGATTACCTATTAGTCCAGTACATTTACTCAAAATAGAGGCTTGACCCAGGACATATTGCAACAGAATTGATTTTGATTGGATGATGCTTGGGAAGGTCTATACATCAATGTATTAAAAGTCCCCCAAAATCTAATGATGGGAAATTAATTAAAAATGGCATTAATTAATTAACTAATTAACTTACGTTTATTTTTCACGTTTGCGCTAATAACTCGAAAACTATGACAAGTACCTGGTTATATAATACACCATTTGAAAGCCAATTTTACACTCTTGTGTTTGATATATGAGAAGATATGAACAAACATTAAAACACCAGTTGAAATTGCATAAATAACTTAAATTTCGTGCATTAATCGTTACACTGAAAGCATATACACTGCTTAATACTAGTTTTAGGATCAAGCAGTCTAGTATTTTCATAATATCTTATTTAGAAGTTTCTCAAATGTTCATAAGCTATATTTCAGACCTCTAATTTGTCTGTTGTAAATGTGAAATAGAGTGAAATACAGTAATATATCAGACAGATCTATTTAGTCAAAATCACCATCTTCTTCTTACAATGTTGGATGCGGGGAGTTGAAATAAATTGTGCCTCTACAGTGTCCACAAGCTGTCAAACATTCTAAATTGTGTTTTTTACAACTACATCTCAAGGTACTACAATCTGTTTGGCAGTTGCATCGTATTATCTGCAGAAGTTCCTTTGGTGCTGGAGGTAAATCAGTCGTCTTAGGTAACATCTCACTCTCGTTAATTTTCCAACCCCATTCTGCTGGATTCAAATCTGTAACACCCATCCACGATAGTACAGTCTTAGACTGTGGTACTTCGCTGCAGCACCAGTTGGTGGTAAACTTTGTTGCTGAACAATAGCGTTACTCTTTGCAACGTTTCTCACAAAACTTGTCATAAAGGAGACTGTGCAGTCTTTCTCCGTATTTTCCACTGAATATGCAAACAAGGGGCTCTTCTACTGCAGTAATGACATCGTCTGCACTGGCATGTGGCACAGTAAATGTAGCAATGATATCTTGAAACTTTACATACTTTTGTGCTTTTCATAGAGCTACACCTTTTACTATTCCAAATATTCTGGATGTTGTGTCACATCCAAGGAGTGCATGGATTGGGAGTATCAAGGTGCGCAGTTTGTGTCTAAGTGTTTCCTTGATATCTTTAATGTTCCAGACATTAGCTTTTCTTATTGAACTTTGCTTTGGTTCAGGCCTTAAGAAGATTATGTGGGCGGTAAGGTCAGCAGCTGTAGGTTTGAATGCTATAACATTTGATTTGCCATTTATTTCAGTTATAACAATGTTGTCTCCTAAATGTTCCAAAAGCTTTGTTTTCATCCATTTAAAGCTATAAGCCTCACAGCCAGTATTTTGAAGAATATCATCCATCTTCTTGATGAGATCATGAATAGTTGTCTATTCATCATCGTTCTCTCTCGTCCACATATTGGACAACTTTTAAAACTGCTTCACTTTTAACATCATCTGATGGTCTGCCTACTTTTGATTTATGTGACTTGGCACCTTCTGGGAGGTAAGTTGAGGCTTCTGGCATCGGTTTTCGTGTTCTAAAATTAACACTGCACGTCTGATGGTAAACTGCATCTGAAGCATGAAGATCAGCAATGGCTGACATAATCCTTGCCCAAAACATTATCAACCCATTCATCTCCTCTTTCTCTACATGTTGCTGTTGTTATAGACTCATCACAATCTTTTGTTCTTACAGGAAAAGTATAAATGCTTCTCCTTTTTGAAGTTTTCCCATCAAGTTTAGCCGGCGTAATGCAAAACAAACAGTGTTCCCTGAAGGAAAACTTTTATTCTTTGGACCGAAGTGTACACTTTTTGCTTGTTTCTTCCTTTGTCAACTGATTACTAGTACACGTCTTTTGGATTTGACGGGAGTGACAATAGCGGCGACGACATTCTGTGTGTACACGCTGACCGGGTGTTACTTGTATATTGTCTCCTCTTGCTTTACTTGTATTATTTATGCTAGCACCTAAGGTTGCAGTTGGCTTTTAATTTCCCAGTTTCCATTACAGAATACACACTTCTCCATTTGAACTTGGATAATTTGTTACTTTCTATTTTCCGGAAAGGAAATAATAAAGTCATTAGTACATTCAGCATATCATGAACAACAATTGAAACAAGGGTGAAAGGCAAGAAAGCAATCATCATTAGATACATTTTTATAACGTTGTACGTCAAAAAAATTAAACACAACAATTCTATTAACTGTGACAAATATAATGCTATGAACAAAATATAAACTTCATTGGAAAGTTAGTGAAATGAGCATTCCAATGATGTATCACACACTATGTTATGTTCCATGTATATTTCACAAACTGCATTAATAATATAACTGTGACCGATAATTTATTAGTGAATTAGTATGGATAATTAATCAATTTCCCACCATAGGACTTTGGGGGACTTTTCATATGTGAATCAATACAGCCTTCCAACTTGAATGCAACTGGTTTCATTTCTGTTGCAATTTGTCCTGGGTCAAACCACTGTTTTGACTGGACTATATAGTCATCACATAAACCACTACCCGATGGATGCCGACAGCAGAACCCAGATATTTAGACCACTCTGCTTATGCGACCACTTTCTTTCCGTCCCGCTGCTGGTCGTAATAGCGAATTTTCATAGTATATGATACCATTAGGTGATTACCTTTGAGCGACATATATATAGAACCGTTGGGCGACACATACAAATATGTCGCCCAATGGTTGGTTGTATGCATGAACGGAAATCGTTTTACCTTCCGGCCACAGTAAATTGGCGACCAAAAATATATGTTTGTCATTTATGTTGTCTTACCACTTTTTATGACCTTTTACATTCCTTTCAATAGCAATAGTCCATACAGAAATCACTATATAGGCACAAGAATGACTCGCAGATATTCACACATATTCAATGTACAAAGATGTCGCCAAAAGGTACCAATTTATATGCTGTCGCCTAAAGGTCGGATTTGTCATTATATATATATATATATATATATATATATATATATATATATATATATATATATAGCTTAGTCTGGATTCAGTTCACTACGTCTACTATTGATAATATATTTACACTCCACGTACTAATTACATCACCAGTTAATTCAGGTAACATATTATCCAATGCATGTATCGATTTTAAAAAGGTATTCAATTATATTGCAAGAAAATTGCAGTGGTTGATGTTTATTAAAATTGGTATTAAAAGTATGATATTCAATGTAACGAAATCTATGAGCACTACATGAATTTTATGGTAAAACGAGTGTACGACAAATGAAATGTTCAACACCGTTTTCATTTTCAATGTTTATTAATGGCTTAGATAAACTTTTGATGTAAAAGTGTATCGATGGTATTGACATTGGGGTCTAATTATGGTATTACTAATATGTTGCAAATTTTCAACAAGTAGTGATGGTTGACAAAAGGGACGAGATGCACTGAAGTACTAAAATTGGAAATGGAAATTAATAATAAATACATCTAAGTTTATGATTTTTCGGAATGGTAGTAGAGTCGCGAATAACGAACAAGTTTATTATGATGGAACTGACATTGAAATAGTTAGGACCTTTTTTTACGACAGGCTACTCTTACAGAAGCTGAAAAATCTATAGTAGGACAAGCAATGAAATCATTGTTTACATTAAATAAGTACTTGTATTCATTTTCCGATATACGGTCAAACATTGCATGCAATTATTTGATGTTCTTATTGCTCCAGTTCTATCATAAAACAGTCAACACCGAATTACGTTGTATATAGTGATTTGGGGAGAGTTCTTTGTAGGAAATTTTTTTGGATTATTAAATACTGGTTAAAAATGGAAAATTCTCGCAGAAGAAAATGCACAAAAATTGTATATGCCATTTTATATGCAGAATATATAGTAGTAAGTCCAAATAAAATTTCGTCGTTTGTAAGAATTCAAGAACTTTTAGAAACACTTGATTTCGAACACGTAGGCCTATTGTTGCAACAAGATGTTGGTATGTGTTCCTACAAATAGTAAAGCAACATTTGTAAGACAACTTTATTCAGAATTGGAATTTTAGGCATGAATCTTCTAGTCCATCAAGGCTATATATTCATCTTGCAAACTGTTTGTCATATAATGAATATCTTACTTTCATAACTATTAAGAATTTTAGAATATCATTAACTGAATTGCGAACATCATTTCAGAGACTCCAAGTTAAAACAGGTGTAGATGGGTAAAGGCACAAGCGGTATCATGAAAATAGAACATTTGATTTTGTAGCGTGATAGAGGACGAATTTAATTTTATATTAGAATGACAGTGTTACATAGAATGGAGACGCAAGTATATACCTAAATATTACTTGAAGCATCCAATTATGGCCAAATTTATTCATCTCTTTTCAAGTAATAATCAGAAGTCGATACCAAATTTAAGCAATTTTATATCTTTTAAACTTAACAATGATTTCATGAAGTCTGCACCATAATCTTTCAATTAATTTATTTAACGTTTAATTGTTTAAAAAGTGCTTTTTTGTCGTCTCCAGATTGTTAGTTATTTCTTTTATAGCAATTAACATACATTTCAAGAATGATAATGATTCATATTTTCACGCATACGTCAAAAGTTTTATTTTTGCTATTTAATTTTCAATTACACTGTGTGATTTAAAGATACTATATAAGATCTATATTATATATATTTTTTAATATGTGTCTGCTATTACATCATTTTGGTATGAATTCATTCTGTATATTTATATGTTTGCAAAAGGCTGATAGGTTAATATGCGATAAATATTATTATCACATAGTTGGTACGCTTTACATATAGTGTGTGCAGTTTAATATTTTTGATATGTTAACTTGTTAGCATATCACTTTATATGAATCTGATTGGTCCAAATAAGCCCATGAAATTCTTGTGCAGTATTCTCTGTACTGATTGACTGCGACCGTGGGAATTTTCCTTACTCCGCCTTCTGGAACCTTTTGTTTTTTACTATTACTATCAATATTTTGGCGGCCATTTTTTTTTAATCGATTGCCCAAAGGGCATGGAGAAAAAAAGGTTAGGTGTCTCGGAATATGGCCAATATTCCCCACTGGAGCTCGATACAAATAAATTAATAGTATCGGTCAATGGATAGAGCAGGGGTATCAAACATATGGCCCGTCAGACTCATTGTTTATTATTATTATTTATTGTTTTTTATTATTATTATTTATTCTTATTTATTATTATTATTTATATCAATTCTGGCCTGCCACAGCAAATTAGTTTGACACCCCTGGGATAGAGGGCTGGAGGATCCAAATGTAGAACTAGAACATGAGTACATTTTACCCAACCCCTAGTACTAATATTAGTACCCCTTTTTCGTGGACCATGTCGAGGCAACGACATCGTAGCTACTCACTCCAAGGACAAGCATGGTTTAAATGTTAACCGATAGGAGTAAATAAACTCACCTCTGTTTAGAGAAGAATGTGGACAAATGCCGGTATCCCGACTGACAGAAAGTTTTCCAACCACAGCATTCATCCAAATAAAATAATACAAATATCCGGTCACAAAAAACATTAAATCTTGAATCACTATTATACACAGTAATACCTGCATAGTCTAGATTTAGTAAATTTTTTGCATCCAGTCATAATCCTTTCACAAGAATATCCAACAACTGGATATCCAATTTATGAAACGCGTTGATATCCAATTTATGAAACTAGTTGAATAATTTCCAGCTTTTGTTCGCCAAGGCTCGCAAAAGCTGGAAATTATTCAACGAGTTTCATAAATTCAATATCAAATCATTACCCATTTGAGATCTTATTTCTTCCGTATGCTACCGGAGACTGATGACAGCGTCTGACGTCATTACTATTGCACGGGGTAGTGCCTATCCCTGAAATACCAGTTGAACTTAGAGTACGGCCTGGTCGAGGGTTACCATATATGGAATACGGGGAAGATCAGAGGACAAAGTCGCCGTCATAAAACAAGTGCATACGGCTGAGTGTTAAATTCGGCTTGCCTAGTAAGTAACTGCTTGTGCTCCTCGAATACTTTATTTCGACCTTGTTTTAGCCATTTGTGAGCATGAACGCATGGTCGTGTTGGTTAGAGCGCTGGTGCGTGTGAGCTAGGCGATATATACCATGTCATTCAATATATAGATAAGTGAGACTACGACGATAAATAGATAACCTAAAAGATAAAAGTTGAACACATCATAAATAATGGCACAGTTTAATGCTTTAAATGAATAATTCCCGAGTGTGTTATTTATGCTATTACCATTGTTTTAGGAGTATAGATATTGGATATTCCAGCGTAGCCTATTCTAGGTTATTTGTAATTTGTTAAAATCTACAAACGAAGGAAAAAGATGCAGAATGGAAAAAGTAAAAAAATAAATAAGTAGATACGAAATAAAAACAAACATAATATTAATTAAATATCGTCCAACCAGCTGATCTCGTGATAATCCTTCCATCGTGCGCCATGTTTCTCGCGACCTAACGCGCTTGTTTCGAGATAATGACGTCATCAACGGTGTCACCAGCGTTCTTCAAGAGTGACCGGAATGAATTAAACAGTAAATTCAGACAAAACAGGTACTTTCATGTAATTTAAAAAAAAGTACATAATGAAAATCTATATTGTCACTAATGCCTTTTTTGTGTCAGACATTTTGGCTAAGAATTTTCTATTTTATTTTATGTTAAAGATAGCGCCACCGATCACATGATGGCTTTGTTTACATATTTTGAACAGGAAAACCAACTTTGGGAATTAATACAACTAGATAGCCAATGTAAATATTTGGTTTTAATCATGTGGGGTTATTATACAACGTAAGAAAAATTTACACTCGAAATGTATATTCACTCCGGACTTTTTCGTTTCATTATTAGTTCATAATGAACATATATTCTACATCAAATACATTGAATCTATTATAATAAAATGTATATCCATTCACCAGTGTCTATTTTTAAATTAATCTCTCCCTCTGTCTCTGTATGTCTGCCTGTCTCTCTCAGTCTATTGAGTCATGTATTTAGATGGTAAAGAAAAAGCAAGCAGTAATGTAAGTGCACAAACTGCATATGGAATTAACGGAATTTTTTTTTCTTCATTTTTACATTATATTTTTTTTATCTAAAATACATGGAGACGCTATAAACTAATAATATCCATACCTTGGCATAACTGACACATTCCGGTCATTTGCCACGTGACCTTTTAGTCAGTGTCGCGAACCATGGACAACACTTCTGGAGATAAGTACTCTTACACACGCTCGGAAAAACGGTAATTCTGAACTAATGTACATGAATGCCAATTTTTTTTAACGATGATTAAATGAGGTAGATATAATTGAACACTTTCTTTGGTTATTTGAATAGATTCTCACAATATTATAACGAAAGCGTTAAAATTCACGTTAATTGCACGAAAAGTGGTTGTTCGAGGATAATTGTATCTCCTTTGCTTGAAAGAATTTGAAAAAGGGCTGATATGCTTTTCAAATGTATTGCAAAATATACTTGATCTCTCTATGGTCAATTTATTTGCTTATTGCATTTTTTTCTTATCCTTGAATCTGTTGTATTAGGTATGATTCAGATAAACGTGGTTGATTTCATCTTCACTAATCGCTTTGCTTACAATGTCGTCAGTCCTGTTTACTTACGAATTACATAGATGTTACTTTTTCATCTTGTTTTAGACATGTGGTGTCGATGAACATTTACTTGAAAGTTTTTGCACAAATCCTAACAAGATTGCATTAAATCCGCTAAATAAAAGAGAAGAACTATTCCCGCAACACATATTTCAGCTGCTGGTATTCCTATATCACCTGAAATTTAATCCATGATAGCCAATATCCAGTTCAAAACAAGTTGTGATACTTTGTATTTCTAGCACCTCGATAGTGTTCCATATCTCAGACCAAATCATTTTTAATCTCGTTTAATTTTTGCAACCTATATATATATATATATATATATATATATATATATATATATATATATATATATATATATATATATATATATATATATATACACACACACAAACAGACACAGACAGACATACACACACACACACGGCACACCGTTGACTTTTTAAGTGTTCTTCGGCTAGCTTTTCAAAAGCAAAATGTAATCATGCTTTAGATGTGTGCCGAAGGTATACTCATTTGGTACGGAAGTATTCACTCTGCTTTGCACATGCTACATTATTTATCTGACAGTGAAGATTCATCAACAACAAAGCTACCAGTACACATTTATTTAATAATCATTTTTGATGAACTGTACTCAGCACTGATTCCGTCCTTTGCACTGTCTTCGTCGCCGTGGACTATGTGTGGACAACGACATTTTCAAAATTCCTTATTATTGTAACAAGATAACCGGGTTGGATTTCGGATTTATAACAGAACACTGTTGATGGTGATAAAAATGCAATATTTATTGATGAATGACTTGAATGGGAAGAAAGGTTATGATTAATACGTGCGTGTATTGGGTCCAAATATTGGACTAATTAACATAATCAGCACGAACCTAATACGGTAACCCAAATATGAATACAAATAAATAAATACACAATGCAATGAAAAAGGCTAATGATTCATCTCATACGACAAAAGAATGATATGTTTTACTCAGATAGTAAAATGATGTATTTTTACTCATATAGCAAAAATGTACAACCTCAAACAATGAAACATGAGGCACTTTATTCAAATAATAAAATGTAGCGCGAACAAATGGGATAGATATCCTGCCAAATATCTTGCACTCCCAAACCACTGGGTATCACAAAAAACCCAATGTTATCCCACGGCTAAGAGATTACATATATGGAGCGACTCACAAACACTCCATCACTAGCATACTTGGCTGCTAGTCGCACTGGTCAATCAAGCGATCCACGCCCACCAATGGGTCAACAACGCCCGATCACCTGGTATCCAAGCACCCCACTGTTCATTCAGCTCCACGGCTGCTATGGTTAGCTTTTACCGCTGCTATAGTCGACTTCTACTGTCCCCTCTATAGCTGGGACCTCGTCGACTCCGATTACTACAGCTCTACAACTCTACAACTCTACAGCTCAACAGCTCAACAGCTCTGCAGCTCAGCAGCTCTACAGCTGAAGACGTGCAAGTCCTTAAGTGGACTGCTCACTGACAAGACGTTCCGTAATGTAAAGATTTAATCTTACGGTGAGGCATTTATACACAGACGATGCATTCGGTTTTTCCCATCGAAAACACTTCGCACGTGCGGCATGGGGTGAACCGAACTCACTGTTTCGAAATATGGTACAATATACATAGCTCACTCTCGGGTATCGTTGTTATACTGAAAACGAAACCCGAATACATGTATTTAATAAAAGGGATTTATACAATTCCGTGACAATAATAATAATTATTATTATTATTATTATTATTATTATTATTATTATTTTGTTTAATTACTTTTTTTTGTCACTTTAAAAAAAAAATGTCAATATGTTTTAATATAGTTAAACAAATAGTCAGTACCGACAAAGGTAATCACAAGGTAAATTACAAAGCCAGTGTAGAATATAGCAACATTTGAAATCATGTAATTAACTTTCCGTATAATTTGTAAGGTTTCAAAGTAGTCGATTTGAGAAATTTGTAAATAAACAATATCACTGTGTAGATTACAAAGTTTGACAACGAATCGAAATTTTAGGAGCTCTAGCATTGTCAATGGACTCGTGCAAACCCTTATTCGTTTCTTGTCCGTTTTTCCAGTTTTCAGTCAGGTGTTTGCACCTTATCTCTTTGTGTGTTCGTTTTTGCAATCTTCGAATTAAACCGAAGGCACACTTGCAGGGCACAATTCTGGAAAATGGGGTTATTGCTATTTTTGTTTTTGATAAATCTCCATTATTTATTTAGTTGTGCTTTGCCCACTTATCATAATTAAAATCATAATTTGCACGCGTGCCGTTGTCCCTCCAGGATAGGTTGCAGGGCACAAAGTGTCCATGTGCCTTCGGCGCACCTCTGAGGTAAAGGCACAATCTTTGGTAGTGGGATAGCTACAATATTGCACATGGTGGTAACGATTTATAAATGAAAGGATTTATGAAGATAATGATGAGATAGTACAAACACAAAATCAAATTCAAGTTGACAATAATGCAAATATTGCTTATGGTTCTGATGAAGTAAAAGGTCCACTGTTTCGACAAGAACAAACAGAAATTAAATTCGAGGAACTATTTAAAAATGTGATCATAAAGTAGGCTTGGATAAAGGTCAATGGAGAGAAAAGCCGAAGGGTTCAGTTGTATTAAATAATTACAAGATGGGGATTTTACAAACCAGCATCTAGAACCTAGTTTTATCATAAGAGAAGAATTTCAGGATAAATTAAATAGACCCCGAGGTACTGGAGTAATGGCAGAGACTGTGTAACACACAACAAAACCTAAATATCCACATGAATCCGCTGTTGGGAAAGGCAATGAATAAAGTAATCGAGGAAATAGAGATGCGAAAAGTAAGACATAAATGAGCCATTTGATGACCTGGTATGAAAAGCAGAAACTTTTATTAAATGATTACCAAGGAAGAATTCAAAGTGTTGATCTTCCACCTGCATTGAAAAGACTATTCACTCCACAAGAGGAAAGATAATTAAGGACTTATGTAAATGCTGAGGAAGCTATCAATTCTAAAGTAGAATATAAGAAATCTTATGTTGAAATCTATGGAACACATGTTTAAGAGCGAAAGAAAAAATCAGGAAAGAAACGGTCCTAAACATAAGAGCCTACCTGAAAAAAACAAAGCAAAAAAAAAAAAAAAAAAAAAAAAAAAAATTTGGAAATTATTGAAAGCATAGAAGCTCAAGCAGTTGGACATATAACCAAGTTTGATAAAATATTCGGACAAAGTATTAACAAGATTAAGAAAAATGTTAGAGAAATATTACCACTAGGCGAAACATTGAAACAGCAATTTATAGAAAAGGATGTGACAATTGCTGTTTTATTAATGCAAGTAGTATGAATATATCAGCTGTTCCTCAATCAATGACTAACACTGTGAGAGATGCAGTATATAGTGCTAGAGGATGTGCCAAGAAGCAAAGATGATTCGATCGTTGAAAAATTAAATAGGGCTTCATGAATACCGGTTCCTTAAGAGTGCTGGCCAGATTGTTTCTTTCTTGGTTGAACTTGTGTCATGTTGCTACTTATTTTCATTAGCGGGTTTTGATATTTGCATTTTTGATCAAAGGCATCAACAAAGCATCTGCTATGATTCACGAAACTCGTTACAGTAGGTGAATGAAAGGTTTGTAAATTATTTGAAAATGAAACACGGAACAGCTTCTGTAACCGTTAGTATCGATATAAATGACTGTTTATTTCAATCCTGCGTTTTTGTCTTTCTAAACTTGACTTTGTCCACATGTATGCTTCACCTCCTTGTTCCACAATTTCGTGACTGTCAACACTTACGTTTCCCCTCCGACTACATGTACTAGAGGAGCTGCATTACCTGATCGAAGCACAGCAGCAACATCATAAAATCAATCTTCTTTACATAATTTTACTCAGTTATCATCTTATGAGATTCTTTCACATGCATTTATACATGTCTGAAACATACTTAAGTTTAGGTAATTGTCTGAATATTTACCTGAGCATCGATTATCATGTGTACTTCTCAAATCAAGTTATATACAATGGTTATCAGTGTACAAAGTTTCAACACTTACACTTGCCTCACTTGTGAGCATCTACATTTTTGTATATGTTGATTTAAAATTGTATACCTAGTTGAACGTATCACTACCATGCAATCTGTTATAATGTGTGCTTCTCACATCAGCTCAGGTGAGGTGCATTGGAAGTCAGTTTAAATACAGTTACCACTTACGTTATTGATTTCTGCTTTTGGTGTTCATCATAAAGAAAATACGTCGTGGCTTCAGTTGAAAACCATGAGAAAGAAAACAACCTGTGGCAGGCCTTCTAAAGTCACTGAGATTGTTGGTATTGCTGAGTTGTAAAACTGTTTTGAATCGCTTTCTTCGTCTTTTTTTTACATAGTATCAAAACACTCTTTGAAGCTCATTCTGGAAGAATCGAATATTTGATTTGTTAAAGTTGTATTTGCTGCTGCTGCTGCTGCTCTCTCTCTCTCTCTCTCTCTCTCTCTCTCTCTCTCTCTCTCTCTCTCTCTCTCTCTCATTAACTGATTGCGCAGTTGATTTAGAAGTAATCGTACTATACTGTAGACAAATTTTGTCCAGTTCGTTGCCTTGTTTACCACCTTCTACCACTTAAGAGGATTTTGTAAGTGTTATGGTTTTTCTCTGTAATTCTTCAACGTTTTATCGTGTCTAATTCTTCATCAACTTCAATTTGATCAAATAATCTGAAAAGATAGTTGCTAGCCCTTTGCCAAGTGTTGCTCCAATAATGTCTCCTGCTGCTCTGATATTTTGGGGTAAAAAATAGTGATACTGCTGCTAGTTTTACATCCTGACTGAATAGTTGGTTCTGTTTTGTTTTCCAATCTAATTATCAAAACAATTGTTCTCTTTTTGATGGTATATGAATATTTTCCAATCTAATTATCAAAACAATTGTCCTCTTCCAGATGGTATATGCATGTTTTCCAATCTTTTTATAAAAAACAATTGTTCTCTTCCAGCTGGTATATGCATGTTTTCCAATCTAATTATCCAAACAATTGTTTTCTTCCAGATGGTATATACATATTTTCCAATCTAAATATCAAAACAAGTGTTCTCTTCCAGATGGTATATGCATGTTTTCTTTACGTTGTAAGGCAGTGGTTCCCAAACCCCGGGTTGCGACCCAAATGAGGGTTGCGAGGATCCTCGCGACCATATGCTGGTACTGCATTTGGGTCGCAAAAGATGGTATTTAGGGTCGCGATCAAAAAAGTTTGAGAACCACTGTTGTAAGGATTAGATTCGTGCACTGCATGTTTACCAGAGTTACGTTAAGATTCTTTTTTAACGTCTAATAAGTAGGCAACAATTTGATTGCCTGCCTCTAATCTAATGTTAAAGTCCATATTAACATCCTACAAAATCTGTAAAGGTTTAAATCATACGTTAATGAAAATTGTGTAGAATTCTGAGTTTTTAAAATTTGAATTACATATTGATCTGCTAATATTTTAATCCAACAGGACGATGTGCGAACATAGTCAAATATATAAAAAGTTACCTAATTTCTTGCGATAAATCAGTTTGATAAAACTTGTACATCTAAAAACTCTCATCATTCTGGTTGTAGTAAACATTGTCTGCATAAACATTGCAATAATATCGATAGTATACCATTTCCGTTGTCAGTTGGACTGATAACATCTATGTCTTCTTCAGGGAATGCGTCTATTGTAATACAGCTGTCTATTTGTATAGGCAAATTTAGCGCAGCTAAAACATAAACATCATATACTTTTTTCCAACTTGTATTCTTTTCTGTAAGTTTCTATAGGATCCCTTTCCTTCATGGTTGATTTCATTATTACTTATAGTTTTTTTATATCATGTCGTCAATTCTGTTTAAATTACTGATGCTACTATTTCATCATTTTTAAAAACTATGTCGTAAATAAACTTTGCCTTATTAATGTTGTACTAAAACCCCATAAAAGTCAAAAGAACAACTACACCAGTAACTAATCCTGGAGCACCTTCTTCGCATACAACTTGAAAAGGTTTCCATGCTAGCCCCCACCCCATTCCAAACAACACTGTATGCTATTTCATATTTTTAAAACACTTCTACTACAGTGTTAAATCTCTCTTATCAAATCATTTTAAACTCATCAATTTTGTGCAACATAATACTAGGAACATTTTCAGTTGGTTTTGTCCCGCAGAGGGAAGCCATCGGCAGTTTATGACATAACGGTAGAGCACTTGGTACTTTCTCACTTATTTATATATAGGAAAGAGACCGTTTCGACACTGTTGTCATAGCCGGTTTTATTGACTCTGTAGATGCTGTGTTAAGTACATGATGGCCTTTGGTTCGTAGCTGTCACCGCTACGTTTTACAGGTTGTACTGTTGCATTTTTCACATTTATCTCTGGCTTGCCTTTTAAAACAGAAATGTAACTATCTTTTAGTCCAGAAGTATTAATTTTGTTTGAAGATACTCCGCTATTTATTGGGTACAAATTTCTCATATACAAGTTCATTTGCTATTAGGTAGATAACTGTGTGCTGTTTTAAAGAAACTGGAATCATTAGCTTAATAACCTTGTCAATACCCATGTTTGACGGCGGACTTATTAGAAACATTACCAGCATTTCTGGTATTGTTTTGGACAAAGTCCATGCTTTACCGTTGTAAGAAGACAAAGTTGGGTCATGTTGTTCTTAAGTTATGTTGATTTTCATGGTTTCAAACGACTTGCTCAGTACAGACTTTGTTGTCTCTTCAGATTTAACAACAGAAACAACTCCACTTCTGACCATGAACAGGATGCTTTGAACAGGTACACCATCACCTATCAGGTAATAGGTAGGTACATTTAATATTTTCTTTCATCTTGTACATTTTGGAATCTCCTTGTTCTTTCTTTCAACGCTCAACATTGGTCTTACAGAACGTCTCCCAAGTTTTCTAACAATCTCAACTCTATGTAGATAGTTTGGCTTTTGTAAAGTTACATTTCAGGTTCTTTATTACTCTTGCCTTCGTTTTCATTTTTGTGTTCGCTGTTTTCCATTTAATTTACACAAACATTTGTAAGTTAGATCAGTTTTCCTCTGAATTTGAACATAGGTTATGACTTGTAGGTTAATTGCAAGTCATATTTCCGTATGATTATTATTAGTAAAAAATAATTTGAAATTTCATTGTTTAAATAAACAAGACGGATACAAAACTATGCCCCACATACGAAAAAGAAAACAAAATAACTGAATTAAATAAAATCGGTTACTGTATATCCGGTAAAAGAGAGTACGTGAGAAAATGGAGAGATCAAAAATATGGTAAAACAAATGAAGAGATGAAAGTAGAAACGCCATAATGAATACTAGAGAATATATATATATATATATATATATATATATATATATATATATATATATATATATATATATATATATATATATAACACAAAACAAAGATGCCATTCACCTGAGAGCACTGACTAAATATATTAAATCAGATACGGCGTGGAAAATACGTGATGTTTTATCAATTGAATTTTATCCTAGTTACCAATTTTGTCAAAACCTGAAGTTGTTAGTGGAGCTGATTTAACTATAGATCATGTATGTCATACCTTGCTCTGCATTTGATCCATCCAATCCAGAGCAGTTGAGTAAATATTTCCACTGATCACACACAATATATATAATAGCCATTAGAAAGATCTAAAAATGACAAAATGACTTCGAGGAAAGAGGCGCAAGAAAAAGACAAAGACTTTGAATTTTCCAAGATGACTAACTTTATCCTTGAGGAAATTTTGAACGATATTGTCTAGTCATTCTTTCATTATGGACTTCATTATACCATAAGTAGATAACCATTGTGATTAAAACCGAAAATGTATCAACAACAATACAACATGCATTTATTTATTAATCATTCATTCAGTATTTCCTTATTTAAGGTTATCATTTCGAAATTAATATGTGCGAATGTAATCAAACCTGCATTTAATGCAGATAGAGGTAATCTCAGTTTGAACTACACAAATCCCGTGATGTATATTATTCTATTCAAGTCCTCTAATCATGGTTCAGTTAATTTTGCAACCCAAGTTATCGATTTGAGTTTTTACTTTAAGTTGTCTAACTTGTCGATTGGAAGAAAACTTCTAATCAGTGATGACACTCTATAAATTCCAACATCCGGGAATTACTTCTAAATTGTGGAAGCTTTAGCATTTACAAAGATTCTTATGTCTTCTTGACCTGTTTCTCTTCCATTTTTTCCAACTTGGTTTCAGTCATATTTGTACCAGTTATCTCTATTTATATTCCATTCCAATAACTATGTTTAATTCCTGCTTAGATTCATAAATTCCTAAAGAAAGTTTCCAGGGCTCTGCCGTAGTTCTTTCTCCATTTCTCTGCTATTTATATAAATCAAAACTAATTGAGAGTGTTGGTAATGATTTTAATTATTTAATTGAAAATCCTTTGTATAAAGATCATCTAGATGCACATATTCAAACGGAAGCAAAATATACTATAAATTTTGCTAATGATTTTGCAGAGCAAAGTGTCAGATGTTTTGATGATGTCAAACCAATTAGAGATTCAAAACTTTCACATTCGCCAAAAGTTCTCGCCTTGTAGTGGGGGGGGGGATAAAACACGGCCTTGTAATGAATTAATTAAAATACAATTTGGGGAAAACCAACCTTCACATAAAAACCACACTATTATGTAAAACCATATGGTAAGACATTTAAGATCTCTAGGATAGGCAACATCAAAACGCTCCTAGCACCCAGCACTATCGCAGGCCAGACTGGCAAGGAGTTGCTTGTTACAATATGCTGGATAAAACCAAGTTTTCCAATGGGTGTTGCCTATTGAAGAGGAGATACGACTTAGATATCCACTTGAACCCAGTTTCAACGACAGCCAATAAAAGTACCCGAAGAAATAGAGATGAGAACAATAGACACAAAGGATCCATTTGATCAACAGGTAAGAGTAACTGAGACTAGAATTGACGGATATTACAGAAGAATTCAAAGTGGATAACTCCCATCAGTATTTAAGCAATCATTCATTACACTATAGAAAAGAGAAATAAGGGGTTATACAAATGCTGCCGAATTTATAAAATCAAAAATAGAATCCATGCAATCTAATGTTGAAATATATGAAGAAAGAAATTTAAAAAAAAAAAAAAAAAAAAAACAGATTGAAGAGTTAAAAAAAAGGACATCATCTACGAAACAGACCCAAACCAAAAAACTGTATTATAAGAATAGTTGGGAAGTGTTGAAAGCATACCAGCTCAAGCAGTTGAAGATCTAATACAGTTAGAGAGGAATCTGAGTAAACATATTGAAATAATAAATGACAAGATTAGAGGCAAATTATCGTTAGGTGAAAGATTGAAAAGATTATTCAAATAAAGGTGTAATAATTGCTACAATAGCTACAGAGAAAGTAATGATGGCTAAATACAAATTGCTCTGTCTGTAACACTTTTGGCCAAAAGGTGTTTCCCACACCCCTGTTTCGCCTCAACATCCTACTCTTCTTGTCTCACCTACAGCACGTCCTTCTGCTCTTACTCCATCTGCTTCTACTCCAAGCGGATCATTTTATGTCAAAATAAAAAATGGATTGGCAAATTAAGTAAAAGTTGTCTGAGTTATCGAAAAAACTTGCAGTAGCAACGCCTGGTATTATTGACAGTATGATCAGTTGATTTTAAGAGTTTGGGCCAAATTGTTTCTTTTCTGGCTGATCACGTATTAATTGTTTCTGGCATTAGTTGGTTTGTTATTTGCATTGTTGTTCAAAGGTGTAGACACGATATCAAAGAGGATAGCAAAATTCGTAACCTACTTAATAAAAGAACACAATACGGCCCCTGCAACCATTAGTATCAATATAAATGATTGTTTGTTTGTTTCAAGGTCAATATTGTTGTGTTCCTTGAACCTACGATTATCGGATATCATTAGCAGACATGGAAATGGAACCATCGTCGCGTGAGGTGAGATATTTTGAAGAAATATCATCATCATAATCCATAATGTTTTACTCCATTTGTATTCCTTTTTGTCCTCTACAATTTGTTGTCGTTCTCTTACAGATTGTTTATCAGCCTTCGAAATACCGTTCTTTCCCACGTCAGTATTAATTGTAAGAGTTAACTCCAGTTTAAAGGGTAATGGACTGTTATAAACATCCGACGATGCTACTCATTTTCATGATCCTTTCACTGGTAATAGAAAGATACTGCCACGGCCAACAAGATGTTTTTATTTCACTTTTTAATCTGTTGTATATTGAAATTTTATCATAATGTTTTTACCTATGTCGTAATCTTGCAGTCATAGAATTAATAGTTCCATTAACTTCTTAGCAGTGATACTGCTGTAGCAGATTGTGTAATAATGTTCTATTTTGTAGCTATGCACATAATATACAGATTACAAAGGCCTTATACTTTGATCCTGTCCAGCTATTTCTTCACGTCCAAAAAGTAGCTTTATCTTTGCCGAAGAATTTATTTCATTAGCTGACAATGTCCTCCATTATTCAACAGTACATATTTCATAGGTAAGTCTGAGTCTGTAAAAGCAGCCAACACAACAGTAGTTGCGGTGTAGACTCTCTTAAACTTTCTGTACCGTTTTGTTCCTCTGGCGCAATAGAAATATTTTGTTTCCCCTTGAGGTGTCTCACGCCATGCTGTGGTGGAATTTAAAAGTGTACAGATCAAGCTAAATTGTTATATATATATATATATATATATATATATATATATATATATATATATATATATATATATATATATATATATATATATATGCTATTGTGATTTGATTTGACTGCATCATTATCGGGTAGAGGTGTTTCACATTCAGACAAAGGTTTTTGCATATGGAAATAAACAGGAAATTTTTATACAGATTTGACTAATTATAGTACCTTTATTTTTCTTTCTTCTGATTTTCTCAAACTAGTTCTACCATTCTTTTAACCTGTTGAGAGGGGCTGAAATTTAAAGCTAAAGTCGAAAAGCCCGAAGGGATCCGAATGCCCGTGAGGTATATTATGAGACTGAGTTTGCAGGTTCCAACTTCTTATGTCTGAAACGATGATCTAGGTCACACGAAAAGGATGCAGTGTGAACTTGCGAGTAAATAAACGTCGTAGTGGTTTGATTATTCTCAACTCAAGTTGGCGCCAGGTATGTGCAGTGCGAAGCTGTAAACTGGTGTAGTACTGACCTGCCGGACGGAAATAATATTACATCAAGTCCCTCTGCCAAGCCGACGAACGAAAACTTATATGCATGTAAACAATATGCTTACCTCGACGTGACATCATATCCCAACAATATGTGTGACGAATTAGTAAACATAGTTTCAAATAGAATTTACAATATACCAGCTATTAATTCAAGACTTATTTTTTCTCCCGTCAAACTTCCAGTAATCTTATAACGTTAGAAATGCTGTACAGTTTTATGCAATTTATTTTACATTACTCTCGACTTGTAAATTAGAGCTTAATTATCCCATTTACAAAAGTTTACATATACGATTTGTCTTCATTGAACAGTGTCCTAGCCTCCTAGGTGATTATTAGAAAGTCATAAACTAGTAGACAATGATTTCTAAGCGGTGAAAATTTGCATGTTTCAGAGCATTTTAATTGGTGATCAGTCAAAAGAGAGTACCTACATTCACTATGCATGTTCATTTTATTAGTGGATTGTAGAAAAATGCTTGCAGTCTCACCGACAACTCACTTTATAGGTTATGTTCCCTCTCCTAGTTTCAAGCGATGATTGTCCTACGCTGACAAGTATAACGCGGTTTCTCGACGTGTCCTGCCAATGGCATGGAAAGGCTCTGAAAAGCCGATTTCTGGTACATCAGCACTGTCACTGTCTCCATCATGGTTCCTGTTCACCGGGCCAGGGAAGCCATTTATTCCTCATGCATGAAAAACATCGAGTTCCTCAGATTTTGTAATAAAAATTAAATAATTAAAAAGTATAACTTTTTATATCCTCGTTGTTTTATAGCAACGATTTGTCATTCGTTAGCACTCACTAGTTCTTTATACTTTCGTTATTATATGTTAACGTGGACATACTTTCATTATTATATTTTCACGTGGACATACTTTCATTATTATATTTTAACATGGACATACTTGCATTATTATATTTTAACGTGGACATACTTTCATTATTATATTTTAACGTGGACATACTTTCGTTATTATACGTTAGCGTTGGCATAATTTCATTATTATATTTTAGCGTTGACATACTTTCATTATTATATTTTAGTGTTGACATACTTTCATTATTATATTTTAGCGTGGACATACTTTCATTATTATATTTTAGCGTGGACATACTTTTATTATTATATTTTAGCGTGGACATACTTGTATTATTATATTTTAGCGTATGACATACTTTCATTATTATATTTTAGCGTATACATACTTTCTATTATATTTTAGCGTGGACATACTTTCATTATTATAATTTAGCGTTGACATACTTTCATTATTATATTTTAGCATAGACATACTTTCGTTATTATATTTGAGCGTGGACATACTTTCATCATTATATTGTAGCGTTGATATACTTTCATTATTATATTTTAGCGTGAACATACTTTCATTATTATAATTTAGCGTTGACACTGTCTTTATCATCATTCCATTACACGCCGTATGAATCTGTATTCAAACACAATGTTCCTTGAGGTCAATTCTCATCACATTAGCCAACAAATTTTGAAGATGTTACTTCAGCGGAATGATCTGTTTTAATTTTCCTACAAACTCAAAATACGGGATAGTTTTGCAACAACAGAAGAAGAAAAAAAAAATAACAATTTTAATCGGCAATGACAAATGAAAACTATGAAACTTCTATCAGATTTCTTAATGAAGGGGTAAAGATCCACCAGAAACTCTCAAATCGACTATAAAATACTTATTTCTTCAGTATTCAACTGAATCTGCTTCTTGTCCGTCACTACGGCCGATAAGTCTAACCCCTACGTAAACTAACATGGCGCTCTGGGGCAAAATTAATTATTCGGGACAAAAGCAGTCATTACTGTTTGATACTTCTCTTCGGATAAATTTTAGTTATAAATTCTTCAAAACACGCAAAAGAGTAAAAACTGAAAAAATCTAAAATTACATGTTTTCAATATAGTACTTTTCATTTTATTTAGAAAGAATGACATGAAATATTTTCCCTGCAGAGCGTCCCAACCTTCGAATTATCTTTTATACATACATACATACATACATACATACATACATACATACATACATACATACATACATACATACATACATACATACATACATACATACATACATACATACATACATAAAATACGTAAAATACATTCCGGAAATAATAAAACTCAAAGGACTCAAAACAATCACATCGTTATATCCGAATTTTGTAATAATCAATTCAATAATTTATTAAACGCCAGAAGGTATAGTGTTATGTACTTAGTAATAACCTATATTTTGTTATATCTGATTATTATTATTTATTATTATTAATTGTTATTGTATTACGCTACGCATGACTTTTTACCTTTGTTCTAAGCCTGGAATTATCTCCAAGCAATTTGTTTCTTCATACGGATAAAATGCATTTGCGAGGATCACTCCACCTTGGATTATTTTTCTTATAATTTTGCTATTCTTACCCAACATAAAACATTGATTTGATACTGTTTTTCGTTTTATTTATTTTTTACATTATTAACTCTTGTTTACCGTGCCATTCAAATGCATAAACAGTGTGTGTGTGTTTTCGGCTTTTGTATTACGTGTTTGTTTTGTTTTTATGACAAAGAACTTACTTGACTAACTCGAAATGTTCGGAAACTGTTTTGTAACTGTGCCGTTACAAACTCTCTCTCTCTCTCTCTCTCTCTCTCTCTCTCTCTCTCTCTCTCTCTCTCTCTCTCTCTCTCAGTTCCGCGTCAAACAAAACACGTATTCATTTGAACATTTGCCATGGCTTATGACTGACTATGACGATCAGATTTTTAGGGGTTAGTGGAAGCAATCAAGTGTTATTTTTATCATACGTTTCAATATCCTCCCAGCAATAATATTCATTGTGCTAACCATATAGGTCCAGCGTTTTTTATTTCTTGATTTTAACATGATTTCCTCGTTGTAAATGCCCACCACTCAGATTTTGCAAAAACTCCTTACTTTCATCCGCAGTTATGGAAAACAATCTTCATTTGAATGAAGTCATAACCATACCATAACAAAATTACATTTAATTCTTTTGAAAATCAAATACATTATATCAATAAATTAATTCATGTAGCTTTATATATGTCAATTACCAGTTTATGTAAAGACCACAACAATGATCTGAAATTTCTGCTTACTATATAATTAAACAGTTTGTTGTATATTAAACATCGAAAGATTTACATTTAAGTACTTCTAAACAAACAATTATTTTTTTATTAGTATTTAATCGTTGCATATAATAATAATCAATACAAAGGAAAGTGTAATCAATACCACAAGCAAGTTTTCGGATTTGTTACAGTTTAGTAAGAAAAGTTCTAAACAACAAAAAAAAACCCAACAACAATAAACAAATAACGATAGCTTAGCACACAAAAGCAGGTATGTCGTATGCATGAGTCAGGTTTTGTTGGTTTTCTTAATAGCATTTTTAACACAATATTGGCTATATCATGCCGAAGAAATGGGAGCAAGTGCCTTTCTCAAGGACGCGCCAAGGCAGCCGACTCCGGCTGACCTGGGAGGTTATCGAACCCGGCCCTTGCATTACGAGTCCGACGCTCTAGCAACTGAGCTACCGTGTCAGGTATGTGTTTCCTATGCATGAGCAACACAATATCACCTTATCTCTGCGATTTGTTCTGTATGAGGCGTAGCACTATCCAATGATGGGTTTGATGTTCTGAAGCTTATTTGTGGAGATTTCTTTGAACATGTATTGTCAAGTAGATAGAAGGTGTTCCGATTTATATAATATTTAAAGTCACCATTGGGAATCTTCCATTAAGAAACGGGTGACTGCATGGTATGTTTGGCTGCTTTTCTCTTTATCATTATCCTTAACACCAATGTGTCTATGCTGACAAAAGTACACCATACCTTTTCCAGATTTTATGAGCAAATTATGTTTCTGTACAACCTGGGATATCAAAGTGTTGTCAGATTTAAAGGTTTTCGAGGTTTTCAGTGTGGCAAGGGAATCCCAAAAGATTATTTAATTATTTTTGAGACGTTTCGATATGATGCATAGATTCTAAGTATGGCTGTAATTTCTGCCGTAAAAATGGACGCTTTATCCGGTAACCGCCTCGACATGATGCCTTGGGGTGTCATAATGGCAGATGCACCCTTGTCTCCATCTTTTCGAACCGTCTGTATACAGTGACGCATGTATGTATGTATGTATGTATGTATGTATGTATGTATGTATGTATGTATGTATGTATGCATGCATGCATGCATGCATGTATGTATGTATGTATGTATGTATGTATGTATGTATGTATGTATGTATGTATGTATGTATGTATGTATGTGTGTATTGTTGGGGGGTTGTTTTTTGTTTGTTTGTTTGTTTGTTGTTATATTTTTTTTTATATACCTCAAGATAATTTGTTCTTCTCAACCAATATAATGGATATAGTTAGTTCTTTTTTTTTCTCCAAAGGTCAGAGCAAGAATATTTTTTTCCCCAGCCACCCCCGAAAATTAAATGGTCGGTCTCTAAAGGAACTAGAAGTTATCCAGAGAAATTATTTTATAAACCCAATAGACTTGATATCAGAAAGCAACAGTTTTGCAATTCTAGTCCTTAATCTACTGGAATAATCTTCCTTTTAAATATATTCTACTATATGCTAGATGCAGGTATGTGCATCAATTCTGAATAAATCTTTGCCTCAAACTTAATTCTTACGAGAAAGATGTTGCGAACCATTACGTTCATAGCAACTGGATGAGTATTCATGGTTTTAAAAATGTATCTTTTTCTGTGTAGATTGGCCCTGGGAACTGCTGCTTTGTATTCTCGACGTGTGTAACCCTGTGAAATCATTAACGTTAAAAATAATCATTTGGAAGAAGAAGTAGAAGAAGAAGATACATTCTTCATGGACATTTACAATGGAAAGAATAATAGCAAGATAAATTCTTCGTCCACCTTTACGGTGCTGTCCAACAGTTTAAAACATATTTCGGAACTATTTACAAAAGACCATGGACAATGGAGATTATTACAGTCCGACCAACAATTATTACAGTCCGACCAACAATTATTTTATAGTTCGACCAACAATTATTACAGTCCGACCAACAATACGTCCAATAAGAAAAAAAATTGCCTTTTGTCCTCTCTCCTCTTTCCGCCTGCCCGACGTGTACATGCATGCTTGCTACAACCAGGAAGTTATTCGATTGAAGACCGGCATTACATTGCAGAAATCTTTTATTCTTAGTAACGTCATCTCACGAAAACCCGTATCAGTTCCTATCTTATCAGTCATTACTTAGTGCGAATTATTTTATAAATCTCACTACATGTTTGGGTCAGTATTACAATGAGCGAGGAGATAAAACAGGGGTAGATCAAGGATGTTTTCTACGAGGGTTCGATTTTACCGAAATGTATACTATTTTAAGAGGAGACGGATGGATTTCAACTTGAACACATCTGAATTCGCCGCTGATACATTGACCATTGCCCTCTCTCGCACATTTACAAATATTCTGCCTTGCAATTTCTTCGCTGCTGTTTACTTTGAGAAAATCTCCCCAACTCACTCACCAAAATTAAAAAACAAACAAACAGAAACATTATTCATGGCAAAATTGTCTTGTCGTTAAAAGTCTCAGTTGTATGTTAGTATCTTCGTTGACATCTGCTCTTCCTTGATTACGAAGCGCATTATTGTTTTTGAGATAAAGAATTAGTCTGTATTATTAATAATTGCTATCTTGTTTATGGGCTTCAGGTCTTTTGTATAAGAAAAGTCCAAGTACGATGAAGATAAAAAAGACGATGATAGAAACCTGTACTCAGGTACGAAACTAAAAATATAACTAGTCTTTGTATCTTAGTACTAGTGTACACAGAGATTTTCTTTCACTTGTCCTCAGACACCTCCTTTCAGGTTACCATTGGTAACCCGTCGATTACCAGGTAACCATTGGTAACCATTGCTGCATTGGTAACCACTGGTGCATGGTTCAAGCCATTGATGGACAAATTTAAGGAAGCTTAAAACATTTAGTAATTTTACAGGACCTTGACGTGACGTCATTTACAAGTGATGATAGTCCGTTCACAATACGTGAGAGGCCTACATTGTAAATAAATTGAATCATGTGATAAAATATGAGTATATCCTAATTTACTTTATTCCTTCAATGTACTAACGTTGGTATATAGGTATGCTACTAGTTTTCTGTACATGGAACTCACCAATACTACTAATATTTGTTGCGAAACTAACTTGGAAGAAGTCAGCAGCAAATACTTCTTGTTGTCGCTGCAGGGTTATCACTACCCGGATGTAGTTTACATAGCACTCAATAGGCAGAACTGCAAACTCGTACTAAATGTCTCATGGCGTCTCCTAGCGCTTTAAAATGAGTATCCACAAATGCAGTCCATACGTGTAATACATTTTCATGTTAATATCTATTACATATCTAAAGAAACGTTTTAGAAACTTTTTTCACTCAGAATTAGTCAGAAGAAAGTGAAAAACACAACAAGACATACATCGATTTTAATGTGAAAGATCATTTTAGAAAAGATTTCCGGCATATGCAAACCATTGAGCCAATTGTATTATTCTGACCACGGGCTATTAATTGGTTACTAAGTTTAATTAATCATCCAGTTCCTACAAGTATTGATTGAAAATTTTGTGATCTGTTATACATTTATTTACAAAGGGAAGGAACCAACAAAATATAGCGACTGATCATTTCATAGATTAGTTCAAATACAAATATATATGGTGACTGATTACGATTCTAGTACTTTCTGCCAAGGTTGCCACGTTCCGTTAACACAATGGACATGAAGTATGAGATGAGAAACCTTTAAGGTGAGGTTTACGTATCCACTCAGACTATATGAGATGAGGAACCGTTAAGGTGAGATTTACGTGTCCAGAGAGCCTATATGAGATGAGGAACCGTTATGGTGAGATTTACTCGTCCACTCAGACTATATGGTGCAGACAACACCAATCAGGATTATTTTTTTGAGCCATTTTTGTAAGTATTCAAAAGCTGCATGCGTAATGCTAACCGCATGCGTAATAAGTATTTTGACGTGTTCAGTTCGAATGTCTTTCTTGCATGCGAAAGGCAAATAAAAACACTTTGTCTTTGCATTTTGAGCAGTAGAAACACTGATGACTTCCGAATTGTATCGGAAAAGCAAACTTTTCTATTGGTTTGCAGTGATAAATAGTTCACAAGAAAACTGACTAAGGGTGACCATAATACAAACAGGTTTTGAAATGAATCAGCTCACACAATGAATGGCTTCATTTTTATCAGAAATTGCTTACGTCACAACTGTCACTGCTCGATATCAAGGAAACACTCTTTCATGGATTGAGTGTTTGAACAACGATTTCAACATCAAAAGTATTATCACTTAACAAGGTTTTCTATTTACTTAAGACATTGTTCCTCGTGCTAAATTTAAAATTATCTTTCTAATCCTGCACAATGTGATACAGACGAGGTTTTTAAGTAATCTTACTAAAGAATCGTCTGATTGTATATATACGTATATATAAACACCTCTCTCGTTCTCTCTCATTGGTCTATACATATACACAAATGGATATATATGGTTCATCTGCGAAATTAAATTTCTTTTAAATTTTATTGCAACGGTTAAATGTATTCATATTCTATGTTTTTTCGTCACTTTAAAAAAAAATCCATAACTTCATCGCCACATACACCCACCCTTTACCTATAGATCTATCAATTCCTTCTAACCCACTAGTTCACCTACCTGTCTACCTACCTGCCTACTTACCTACATTCATACATACATTGATGTATCCAAAGTTACAAATGTACAGTGTACACACACACACACACATAAAACGAAGGCAGAGAGCCAAAGTTAAGCATTTTGTTGCCTAGACATTTGTATGAAAATAGTAAAGTTAATTTGTCATCCCCACGGTACTCACAGAGTTGCGCGGCTAACACATGCGTGTTTAGTGATGTACGTTCGCACGTGGGGAGATAAGGTAACTAAACAAATAGTTGATAATATCAACTGCGATTAAAATGTGACTTATAATAATATTTTGATCTTATACCTATAGACCTCATGAAAGAAAGAATACTACGTCTAAACGGTGAGTAACATTTGATATATTATACATTGTTCTTTATAATATTTTAATTATACACATCATAGAAATTCTAATGTGGTGAGTAACATTTGATATATTATACATTGTTCTTTATAATATTTTAATTATACACATCATAGAAATTCTAATGTGGAAATTATATTATTAGTATTTGTTGGCAATAGCTTCCTTTGTGTCCTTGAAAAAAATGTATGATGCAAAGATGTGACTGTTCATTTGAAATTTTTGTACATTTATTCAAATTTTGATCATTTTGGTTTTTAAAGTTAAATATTTCCACAGCGCGAAATTCACAATAATACCGCTTAATTTCGGCACAATATAAGACAATTTACTGAGGTGTTATAGATCAAAAAGCACACAAACTGCTCCACGGGTGGCATTTTTAACAACACATTTGCCTGCACAGCCTACTTGAAACCGGGGTCAGCCTCATTTTGAATTGTTATTTTTGTGTTTAGTTGTGACGAAAAATGTAATTAGGCTTACAATGACAATAAGTACAGACACAAGTGATAAAATGTGAAGACTTTCTGTTACTTTTTCCAAAACTCCTTTGAAAACAAGATAAAAACACGATATGACGTTTCTGCAACAGTGATATTCCGAGAAATAAACAAGAGCGCCAGCTGGGATTAGTGTAATTCAGAGTCGCACCGGCTTCATTAGTTACGTCAATTAAAGAAAACAGAAGAACCTCGATTATCAGAAATTATCGTGGGACATGAGAATGGTTTGGATAACTAATGGGTTAAAACAACCGAGTCTGTATCTGTATATGACATATATACCTGGGGACATTGTCTTGGTTCCAATAAAACAATAATTCCGATTATCCAGGTTCGGATAATGGAGACTCTTCTGTAGTTACACTCAATAGCGAACCACGCTATAACGAATTCACAGTTACTAGGAACACCTTTTTTTTTTACCCAAAATGCCATAGGTATACGTAAAATGCCCTTTTATAACGTTAACTTGGTCATAAAGATTAAAAATTCATATGTCCCATCGACTTGTTACAGGATGTATGTATATGTATGTATGTATAAGGTTTGAAGGCACGTCGGACACAATACTGTCTATATGGTACAGATTAAAAGGTAAGTTCTACAAATGTAAAAATAAAGTATTGTAAAAAAAATCTGTATGTAAGTAAACCCTTCGAAATAAATGTAAACTTGTAATGTAACAAGATAAAAGATAACTCTGTAATAAGTACATAAAATAAAAGAAAAAGGTAACAACAATAAAATCCTTAAAAAATATAATCGAAATTTGTTATATAGACCGCATTCCCTCGAAAAGTCCACGATATTCTCTGGGGGAACATCATACATTTTCTTAACTGAGTTCACATAAAAAAAAAATTTTTTTTTTTTAAATTCTGTTTTCCAGGGTGAAAGTCGATACACTCGACAAGACTGCGTTCCAAGGTCAGTGGACACTGGCAGGGTGTGCACTATAATCGAGGATCACCCTTTGGGGGTGGGGGTGGGGGGGGTATGCATGATTTGTTACAGCGAGGGACAAATGAATTTACAGGAATCGATAACGGTACGAATGAACCGCATTTAAAAACCAGCGGTCATAAGAAAAGAAACGTTGATGTCTTCAATTAGTGAACTAAATACAGATTTCAAGGAAAAACACAATGTGATATATATATATATATATATATATATATATATATATATATATATATATATATATATATCTACACAGATTTAAAGCATATATTCTATTCCCGGACAAACCCTTTGCGACTGATCAGTTACGGACCTTTGCCTTCACTGTCGTTGCACAACGACATATTAATTAATCAAATCAAAACCAGAAATGTATAGTCGTCCTAATCCATGGACTCTGACGTGATTGCCTACCATCCCCGAGCGTAGGGATATAATATTTGGGTCTACTTCCGGCTTACGTTTGAAGAGCCATCTAGTGGCATATGAAATGGGCCATGATACACTGTATGCTCAATCGGAGCAATCTCGGCATTTTCTGTGAAGCCATAAAAAGAAACTCGGGAGTATAAGGCAAAGTGATTTACACATTTTTGGCGGAAACAAACTCCCAACAGCACTAAATTCTTGCGCAATAAAGTAGTACGCAGCCATCGATTTATTTCCAGTACGTATATGGACTAACTATTAGGTCAATTAAACATATTCCAGCTAATAAATATATTGTTAGCTGAAGGTAGCTATTCAATATTTTCTTCTTAATTAATTAATACTTTAATTTTAATATACACAGTGACGTAATATTTCGTCACGTGATAGGGTCGTTCTCGTTAATGAAATTCAGAATGGCTGCCTCTGCGAGCGACATATTTGAATTATTTTCAAGGAAAAGGTCGAGGATTCTCTGATTGATTGAGTAGTTACTTGATTAAGATTGCAGGCGATGTTATGAACAAGATTACTCCGTACGTATTTTCGAGCCTTTGTGTTTATCATAAAGTAGAGTTAACATGCTGTCGTTCTGTTGGCCGATATTAAAACTAGGACGGCGGGAAGAGATGAATTAGACGCTAGCATATCTATTTTGACAAGTAACTCTAATAAGAGTTTTTGTAATTAGATAGCTCTTATAAGACTATTTGTAATTAGATAGATCATATAAGAGTTTTTGTAATTAGATAGATGATATAAGAGTTTTTGTAATTAGATAGATGATATAAGAGTTTTTGTAATTAGATAGATGATATAAGAGTTTTTGTAATTAGATAGATGATATAAGACTATTTGTAATTAGATAGATCATATAAGAGTTTTTGTAATTAGATAGATCATATAAGAGTATTTGTAATTAGATAGATCATATAAGAGTATTTGTAATTAGATAGATGATATAAGAGTTTTTGTAATTAGATAGATCTCATAAGAGTATTTGTAATTAGATAGATCATATAAGAGTATTTGTAATTAGATAGATCATATAAGAGTATTTGTAATTAGATAGATCATATAAGAGTTTTTGTAATTAGATAGATCTCATAAGAGTATTTGTAATTAGATAGATCATATAAGAGTATTTGTAATTAGATAGATCATATAAGAGTATTTGTAATTAGATAGATCATATAAGAGTTTTTGTAATTAGATAGATCATATAAGAGTATTTGTAATTAGATAGATCTCATAAGAGTATTTGTAATTAGATAGATCTCATAAGAGTATTTGTAATTAGATAGATCATATAAGAGTATTTGTAATTAGATAGATCATATAAGAGTATTTGTAATTAGATAGATTATATAAGAGTATTGTAATTAGATAGCTCTCATAAGAGTATTTGTAATTAGATAGCTCTCATAAGAGTATTTGTAATTAGATAGATCATATAAGAGTATTTGTAATTAGATAGCTCTCATAAGAGTATTTGTAATTAGATAGATCATATAAGAGTATTTGTAATTAGATAGATCATATAAGAGTATTTGTAATTAGATAGATCATATAAGAGTTTTTGTAATTAGATAGATGATATAAGACTATTTGTAATTAGATAGATCATATAAGAGTATTTGTAATTAGATAGATCATATAAGAGTATTTGTAATTAGATAGATCATATAAGAGTATTTGTAATTAGATAGATCATATAAGAGTTTTTGTAATTAGATAGATCATATAAGAGTATTTGTAATTAGATAGATCTCATAAGAGTATTTGTAATTAGATAGATCTCATAAGAGTATTTGTAATTAGATAGATCATATAAGAGTATTTGTAATTAGATAGATCATATAAGAGTATTTGTAATTAGATAGATTATATAAGAGTATTGTAATTAGATAGCTCTCATAAGAGTATTTGTAATTAGATAGCTCTCATAAGAGTATTTGTAATTAGATAGATCATATAAGAGTATTTGTAATTAGATAGCTCTCATAAGAGTATTTGTAATTAGATAGATCATATAAGAGTATTTGTAATTAGATAGATCATATAAGAGTATTTGTAATTAGATAGATCTCATAAGAGTATTTGTAATTAGATAGATCATATAAGAGTATTTGTAATTAGATAGATTATATAAGAGTTTTTGTAATTAGATAGATCATATAAGAGTTTTTGTAATTAGATAGCTCTCATAAGAGTATTTGTAATTAGATAGATCTCATAAGAGTTTTTGTAATTAGATAGCTCTCATAAGAGTATTTGTAATCAGATAGATCTACATGCCAAGGGTCTACATAATACAGCATGTAGCTATAAGTAAAACTAGTAACACATAATTCAATTACGACTTTGTTGCTGTATCTATGTAAATGCATATTTGTCTAATTCCCAAACGCACGCACTGAAATAATAGCTAGAGGTAGGCAAAAGTTATAATTGTACACGACTATCCTTGTTTTATTTCATTAGGATCACTTTTGGATCCTTGCAACTTGACAAAGTGCATACTTCGACTTTTTTTGAAACAACTGTACGCACTACTTTATGTTAATTTGGAAGATATCCTAAAATTTCATTTGTTTAGAGATAAATATAATATCACTATTTTCATTCCAGTTCGAAGGATTTTGTATCTTGAATAAATTCTTGAAGAAGAATAAAAATAAGAATGAGAAAATGTTGTTGTTGTTGTTGATGATGATGATGATGATGATGATGATGATGGTTGTGGTGGTGGTGGCAATGGTAATTTTGGGGTGGCGATGATGATGATGATGATAATGATGATGCTTGTTGTTGTGGTTGTAGAGGTGGTGGTGGTGATGGTAACGATCATAAATGTTAGCTACAGACCCTTTGGATAGGCAGTAGTGTCACTCTTAAATTGTCTTTGTCCTCAGAACCTCGAACTACCAAGACCATTCATGTTCATATCCGGCTATTACTGTGTAAATATTGCTACATTTCACGTTCATATCCGGCATTTACTGTGTACACATTGCTACATTTCATGTTCATATTTGGCTATTACTGTGTAAATATTGCCACATGTCATGTTCATATCCGGCTATGACTGTGTAAATATTGCTACATTTCATGTTCATATCCGGCTATGACTGTTTAAATATTGCTACATTTCAACTGCCCATCTCATGAGAAAAGTCTGACTTACAACAAGGAGGGAAATTCTAATTGATTGCCAAAATTCTGTTTATAACATTCACATTTAATAATTTTTTATGCTTTCTTGGATCTACACGAAAAGCTTGTAAAAATAATATATATAAATACAAAAAATTACGGTGAAGAGTGTGCGCCCAGAAAGTGGACGCACTCATCTAAGTAGTTTTTAAGCACGCATGATCGTAAGTAAATTGCAACAATTAATGATTCAAGATGACGCATGACAGCGCGATTATCCCCCTTTACTGAAGCTTCATTAGGTTGGACTTGAAATAACGTATGTATTGAAAACTAATTTAAATTTATGCTCTAATTACTCATTCCCCTTTCTTTTCGATTTTTAAAGAAAAAGGCCATTACCCACGACACTTAATTCTCTATTTATTTTTACGTAAAAGTTTTGCTTTCCTTATCTTTTTGTGTCATATGCACTTCTGTCGTGTACCACGTTTTGTCATAGGTAAGAACATTATTTGTGAGAATCCCTGCTTTTTAAAATCAACGTTTACTGCGCATGATAGGATTAGAACCAGCCCACTTTCAGTCGCGAGTTCGACACGCTGACCATTGAGCCACCGCGGCTCCTCCATAGAAAACAGAAGTGTATCGGAAAATCATAGAAAACAAAAATGTATTGGGATAATCACGGAAATAAAGTAAATTAAGCATTCCTAAAGCTGTTCTTTGTTTAATCATAGTTTGATTTTGGGAGATTTTTCTTCTCAAAGTAATCAAATTGGGGGAAAATCACAATGTTATTAGAAGAATTATTTTATTTTTAAAAATTAGATTTAGGATGTGAGTGCATTAGAAATTAATTTACACTGTAGGCATGCAGAACATCTATTTCTTGAATGTACTATTTTGGAATTACACAACTTTCTGGCCTTCTAAATAACTCATTTTACTAGCAGTGCAAATATTCAGGCCAAAAGGTCTGAAGTCACAGGAAAAAGATTATATTTTCGATTTCTCATCATTCTTACCGTTATCTACAAGCAACAAAAATATAAATAGGTCAAAATAAGAACAAGATAACAAGATTCAGTTAATTATGACAAAAATAATTAAAACATATTTTTCAAGTAAAATTGCTCATTTTCTATCAGATAAAAATAAGTAATACTTTGTTAGAAAGAAAACAATAATCAAGGACACTGAATTAACTATGAAAACTATAATAAAATTATAATTTTCTTGTAAAATTGCACACATTGTCACCAACGAAGATCATCCACTGAACATCAGTGATGACAGCTCCTCGTGATACTTTATAACTTTGTACATCACTCCAAAGAGTGTTACTGATGCAGTTTTCCACTCACTGGGAAGATTGAATATTCGTTATGGCGTGAAGCTGACTGGCCTCGTAAGAGTAGTTAATAAGAACATTTGTAAGAGAATTAATCAAATGGAGTTAATTTCACAGTAAGTATCTTGTTTCAATTAACAGCTATTAATGATACGATTTATCACAATATTTTTCTGTCCACGTGGATTATCAATATTCACAAGTGTCAACAAATGTGTAGTCATGGTGTACTGGAATGACGCCTTTTCTAGAGAACGATATGTGTATATATATATATATATATATATATATATATATATATATATATATATATATATATATATTGTTCTTTGCACCGAGATTGTGATAACTTAGGATTTAACTTATACCGGGAATATTTTAAAGGATACTATGAAGGCATTTAATTTCTAGAAAAATAAGTTCTAAATATAGAAAAATATGCATTAAATTTTTTTTCTTTCAAAGTTTTCTTCTTTGTGGTCTATATTTATATTAGGAAACTAATTAACAGCCACAGAAGAGTAGATGAATAGACATGGCTCTGTGATATAGTCACTGGGGTAGATGAGTACACATGGCTCTGTGATATAGTCACTAGGGTAGATGAGTACTCATGTCTTTGTGACATAGTCACTAGGGTGGATGAGTACACATGGCTTTGTGACATAGTCACTAGGGTAGATGAGTACACATGGCTTTGTGACATAGTCACTAGGGTGGATGAATACACATGGCTTTGTGACATAGTCACTAGGGTAGATGAGTACACATGGCTTTGTGACATAGTCACTAGGGTGGATGAGTACACATGGCTTTGTGACATAGTCACTAGGGTAGATGAGTACACATGGCTTGTGACATAGTCACTAGGGTAGATGAGTACACATGACTTTGTGGCATAGTAGGGTAGATGAGTACACACGACTTTGTGACATAGTCAATAGTGTACATAACTACAAACATATACATTGTCGTATGCATGGAAGGGATCATTTCAAACTAGATGTACATAATTAAAACATACAGTTATGAAAAACAGATGTACTTGATAAAGTTGTAAAGTAAATTGCACTTTTTATTTTCTCGTATCATTCACTTTAAGGAAACACAATCAGAACTGATTATGAAAGAGAAGAAAACATTTTTAAAATTTAAAATTATCTGCCCTGAGTCTATATGCTTTTGGCACAAGCCACGTGCTGTCTGTATTGCATGACCTGTTCATGAGAAGGGTGGCATGTCCTTAATTCAAGTTAGCTCCAGGTGCAGAACAGTAATCTATGCTATGTTTATTCACTTGTCAAACATGGCTGTGCGAGGAAGTGGGCTCATCTCAAGTTTACTTCGACAATTTAGACATGTGATTAAGAAGAAAAACATTTAGCTAATGTATGAAGAATTACAAATATATTGTGCAGTGTACGTAGATCAACCATTGTGGTATTAAAAAGTTTGCTATAAGTAGTGGAAGTTTAGAAAAAGTGGAAAAACTGGATTATAATAGGAATTAAACAGACTATATGATAATATTTGACATGAAGTACACGCAGCCTTCTCGTTTATACATGCTGGTCATTCGCAACGTCTCGGTCAATCCTACGGATCATACCTCGAATGTATGCCGATAGCTGCCATTCGGACCACCTCGGCTATTTACAAAAAAAGGATTGACAGAGATGGTACGAATGCATAGAACTTTTTATTATTTGATTCGCAACTTCTCGGTCAATCCTACGGTGAATCCAATAGTAGAAATAGTCGATGGGGTCCGAATTTACTGCGGTTTCTTTTCTGCGAAGAAATTTCCGGAGAACAAAATGTATGATTTTTCTGTAAATTACTGCGCCGACTTACATTTGAGGCATATTTTTGTCTCGCAGAAACGGCCGAGATGGTCCGAATGACATGTTGCTCTACAGATATTATGTACTTCTGAGAGAGTGACAGGTACAAGGTGAAGTTGTTTGAATTTGCAGCATGCACAATGAACAGAATGTTGGCATACCTCTGTACTATTTTCATGTACTGTGGCTGAAATTTCTTTACATATTGTAATTGTGGAAATTGTACATGATCTAAGCGCATCGCTGACAAAAATGACCGCTCCCATGTGCTCGAAATATCAGCCTGAATTAGTCCAAAGTACACTATGTGTAGCAGTTATTAAAATAGGGAAACGAATGTTACCAGAGTAGGCAATATCAGATTCTGAAAGTACAACAAATGAATAACAAAATATATAGAGTAAAAAAAGTTATCGGCTCTTTTTTTTTTTTTTTTTTTTTGCAATTTACATTTGAATTCCACGAAGTGAAAATGACCAAGCGGAGATAGCAGTGTTTTTTGATTGGTGCACATCTGAAGTAAGGCCAAGCTGTATGCTCTATAACCCAAATTGCACCCGTCAATTATACACCAAAATAAAGAGAATTAAAAGTTCTTTAAACAATACTTAAGATATACAAGGTCTTTTTTAAATAGCCAGGATAACCAGTGAGGAAAACCTGGGTAATTCTTTTTCTTTAAGAATCTAACCCCTATGCAAAATGCGAAACTGTAGAACGCCACAAAAGCAAGGGCGATAACTCCTATAATTTAAAGGCATCATTTTCCAACTCAGTTTTGTGACTACGATAAACTGGCTGTAAACGAACTGTGTCGTTTAAGATGAGTTGAATGTATCTCAAAAATTCATATCGTACTTCATTTGTTGTTGTCTTCGAATTACAAGCATTCGACTATGATTCTTATTTATATTCAAACATAACAGCACGAACAGCATGTGCAACTATATTCAGACAAGTTACATTCATCGACAGGTAAATGACGTCGAATTCTATCATGGAATCAGGCAGTATTGCAACGGCACGCCGGAAACAGTCCTTGATGAATTCAGTTGTAGAGTCCTCTAAAAACAGGAAAGACTCTACCGTAATGCTGGCCACACCAAAAAGCTCAACGGACAGCATTCTTTCCAGAAGGAGCAGCATCTCTTCCGGTTCCGGTGCTGAGTCGGCAAGACGCTTGAGTCTGCGTCCCCCGCGAAGTACATATTCTGCAAATATACCGTCTATCGTACTACGGAAAGGGACGGTTGATGCGTTAACTGAAGACGGTAAATATGCGGTTCAAACCGTTTCTACGGCAAAGCCAACTTTACATGTTGTGACGTGCTCATGTGGTAGAGTGGTCGAAGTTGAATGCAGACAAACAGATTCCAAGCGTGAGTAATAATTGCAAACAATTTGTAACATTTAATCAATAATAATTTCTATGTTGAAGCTCAAACTTATTTGGTCATTACATTTTTAAGTTTCAGGTATGCAACGCGGTTGCGTGCTATCTTACCAACCTACCTACCAACCGATTAATCTATAATCTACTCCCGTACTCATCTACCTCGAACATACCTTCCTGCTTGCATGGTTGCATGGGCGTTCGCAGGAATTTTTCCGGGGGGGGGGGGGCAAAACCATAATTCGGGTGGGGAGAGGGGCAAAGCCAAAATCAAAGGGATATATATATATATATAAACCCCCATGCCCCCCACCCAGCGGACGCATATGCCTGCTTGCCTGCCTAATTACCTTTTAGCTGCTTACATACATAGATACATACATACATAGATACATACATAGATACATACATAGATACATACATACATACATACATACATACATACATACATACATACATACATACATACATACATACACATGGTTCGATCCTTTCGATCGATTAATAAAGATAAATTCAAATTAGCATCAATTTCCGGTATAAAAGTTTGTTTGTTTATTAATTAATTAATTTATTTATTTATAATATAATTCATCTAGTTGGTCCCTTTTTTCAAACACGAGATATTTAATTAAATTTGTTGTCTGTGTAAATGCTTTTGAAGGCATGAATTTTACAGATACTGTCATGACAGTCCTAGGAACGCCTTTCCCATAATCTCTTTGTACACATCCAAATTTACCATAGAGGGACAAATTTGTTTAGCTTTTCTATTTATATCATGGCTGAGTCATCTGTCATGGATATTCTTAAAAGGATTTTCTATTTTAAACATCATCAATCATGCCGTATATAGATACGTCTTCGTGTTTTTGTGCCAGACCCCAAGCCAATTGAAGTGATATTCCCCTTTCGAAATTCCTGGGTACGGAATTGCATAGTTAGTTAGTTACATACATACATACATACATACATACATACATACATACATACATACATACATACATACATACATACATACATACATACATACATACATACATACATACATACATACATGCATACATACATTCGTAGGTATGTAGGCTGATAGGTAAATAGATATATAGATATTCTAACCGACACCTCATTTAGAAAAAGTGACACCCTCCTTTTCAAGTTTATGGGTACATGCATGCACTGATAGATAGATAGATAAATAAATAGATAGATAAATACATGTTGAAATCGACACCTGACTTAGGAGAACAATATACAGAATATACAGATTTTCATGGTACCTTTTTATTTTACACATACAAGTCTTGGCTGACACATGTTCATACGTGACAGAATGAGTCAGCCCATTTTTTCCCGTTAAATACAGGTTTATATATAAATCGTGCGTAACAGACACACTCGCATGTCGACCCAGTAATTAGACTCTCTTCTAATACATTCACTCCGGATTCCTATGACAGAAATCTAGACATATAGAAATTAATATAGACAGGTACAAATATCTACCAGACAGAGTGGAAAGTGTTAAAGGATGCGTGATAATATAGAGTGAAATTATATGAGAATGAATATTGTCATACAGTTTAGATAATTTTTAAATTCGTCCCTACTGAGATTCGAACCTGGGTCCGCTGGTTACGGCACCAATCGCCTTGCCTGCACGCACCAACCAACCCCCATAACACCCCATCTGTATATATATATATATATATATATATATATATATATATATATATATATATATATATATATATATATATATATATTGAGAACATCAGGTTTTGTGTATGGTCAGAAGGTGGTATTTTCTTAGTCTTTACAACGACTGGTTCATTAAAGGAAAAAAAAAAGAACTGAATTCTTTGAAATAAGCATGTGTTAAATATGATTGACGACATAGCGTTCAACATTAACAGCAAACTACACTTACTTAGTTAGGTATTCTAGATAATAATCAATACATTTCTTATTATTAAAAGGTTATGATAATATACAGTATGTTAAAATTTAATCCTTGAATCAAAATTAATTATGATACTACATGACTCTCCCGAATGTATACAGACCACACAGTCCACCTGTAGGCTCTTTCACAGGTCCAATAAGAAAAACAAATAATTATTTCTACAATCTTAGTCATTATAGTTCAATATTGAGAGTAAAGACTAGAACGGTCAATTAATTATACCTGTTATTTGATCATGATCTACACCCACATGACAACTCTTCTCCAAACAATTTGTTTTATTTTTCTGTTGTTGTTTTACAGTTAGCGATGGTTTTAGTTTGGTATTGCGACCATGCGAAAGTTAAGGCTCAACGCCTAATAAAATAGTTGCTCGTGCTTGAAATATTAGTGATATGGGACTTTCTGTTAGTGATATGGGACTTTCTGTTAGTGATATGGGACTTTCTGTTAGTGATATGGGACTTTCTATTGCATAATGTAATTGAGCTGTTGGCTCTTCTCAGTGGTTCACTTATAATGAAATCCGATCCCTCTCATGAAAAAAATGTAATATCATTATATGGTTTTCCTTTTTTTCTTTTTTTCTTGTTGTTTTCTTTCCACATTAATCTGGTAAACAAAGCTTATAAATACACAGGTGTACATCTCAACAGACACAAACAAAATACACACACATATACACACTCAAACAAACACAAAAAGTATGGTTGGACTGTTCATACTTTCCGCGTTATGCTTTCTCACAGACGTATTGTTACGAGAGTGGCATTTAAACATATGCATATTATAAATTAGGAAACATTCCTCTTCTGTCCCTGCTGTTTAAGTTGGGATATGTAATTCTTTCAATGGGACATACATGTATGGTCAATAGATGTATAGGGGGCGGAACTTACGATAGTACTAACCTGTCCACTGTCCAGCTTGGACATGCGAGTGAGTCTAAAAATTGTACCTATGATCCCTAGTGCATTAAAATTAGGTCATTGTCTCCTCCTCTTCGCAGCAATAGGTAGTCTTAATAAAGCAAAATCACACACCTGCTCAACAGTTACAAGAACATCTCTGCCATAAACAGATTACCTGGCATGCTTATTCTGCCCTCTGCCATTTAATGTTTTTTTTCCTACCAAAACTCTTTTGCTTTCCTAACCAAACAACAAATTGAATATAGTGGAGCCTTGGAGGTTTTTGGATATATTAGGAATTTCATCAGAAAACCAAAACGTGTTCCGATTACTGATCATAAATCAGATAACAATAACGTGGAGTCTGGATTTATCCCAATTAATGCCCAGGTGTATAACTTAATTCAGGGTGTGTACACTACGGTTGAGAATGCACATATATAAGGTAAAGTTAAGCACCCTAGTTATTGAGCCATAAGATCTGAGACGAAAAGATTGTTCTTTCTTTGTTCAATTTACCTTTCTACACCGGAATCTGAGCGGCATATGAGGTAAATAAAAATTATGCAGCAAATTATTAATAGTATTATTGCTGATGTTGTTCTGATTGGGCTTTTTTGAAACTTATTTGTTTGTGGGTTTTTTAAAGTTTTGCTGAAGCATGCAAACAAAACACAAATGGAAGATTTACATTAATTTAAATTTTTAACGCTTACATTTCAATACATGGTATACGCAACAGATAATAAAATATGAAAAAAGCTACACGTTTTAATGCATTGTATCGACAGCAGAAGATACAGTTATGAAAAGTTCATCTACTCATCGTTTTCTACATATATAGGCCAATAAACTTTAGAATACTAGCATTTACTCTTTTATTTACTGATTGCATCAATATAGGCCAATACACTTTAGAATACTATCATTTACTCTTTTATTTACTCATTGCATCAATATAGGCCAATACACTTTAGAATACTATAATTTACTCTTGTATTTACTCATTGCATCAATATAGGCCAATACACGTTAGAATACTATAATTTACTCTTTTATTTACTCATTGCATCAATATAGGCCAATACACTTTAGAATACTATCATTTACTCTTTTATTTACTCATTGCCTCAATATAGGTCAATATACTTTATAATACTATCATTTACTCTTTTATTTACTCATTGCCTCAATATAGGCCAATAAACTTTAGAATACTATCATTTACTCTTTTATTTACTCATTGCCTCAATATAGGCAAATAAACTTTAGAATGCTATCATTTACTCTTTTATTTACTCATTGCATCAACTAGTTTATACGTTTCTTACAGATAACACTCCTCTGTTTCGTCTTATCTGGAATAAGTCTGGTATAGAATTTATTTACATGGATTATCACTTCTAAAATGAAAACGAAAAAAATGCAACGAACTTGAGAATCATGTTCCTTGCCCATCATTTTCATTTTCCTCCTCTACTCTTGTTCTTCTTTCATTTATTTGAGCGTAAGTCTTATTGTTTTAGGGATAGATAAAAAAAAAAAAAAAAAAAAAAAAAAAAAAAAATGCTTCTTTTACATTTGTCGAAGCAACTTATATTCTTTAAAATATAATATATATAATGTTCGCATTTTATACGTCAATGTCCAAAGGTTCTTCGGTAAGTTTGTACACGGTTTTGGGATTTTGAAATGCACTATCTAAATTAAATCGACGCTGTTCAGCTCGAATCGATCATAAATAAAACTGCTGTAAATCATTGAGTTCTCTCGACAAGCTTGTTTTTGCAAACATTGAGTCTCTGGATTATTTCCCGAACACTTGAATTCAAGATCAACGGTAATCACACAACACGTGCTCTTCACAAATTGCTGTGTATTAATCTAAAATTTTACAATGAATGTCATCTCGGGAATTAGCCAATCAGAAGTCACTATTCATTCATTCGAATAGGTGACTGACTCGCTATTTGTTATAACAGTTCCTTTAATTTTGACAGTATATACAATCATAAAACTGTGATGTTTTTGTTTCTCAAGACATATGTGTCACATTATAGCATAACGAAATCCGCTTTCCACATTTTTTTATTTTATTCTAACTAGAATTGAAATTACTAGGGTTAAGAGTACTGACATGGGACTGAGGATAAGGTCTGAGTAAACCGAATGTTTTCGCCTACCAGAAACACGATTCTGACCCGTATACTAAAATGATGGATAATCGCGAGCGATACAAATCCGCAATTGATACTCCTCGCAAATTTATGCGATTATAAATGATCTTCAATCCGTAATCACGCTACTCACAGCTCATACTCTTGCAGAATATATCGCTGCCGGTAGGCTGTTTTGACCCTAGGATCATTTAAACCTAATACACGGGCACGTTGACTGGATCCTACCTTATACCTATTATGACTTTTATTCCAATCAAAAACGAGGTACAAACAACCAGGCTACGTAAGGCGGTTCAAATGTGCTTCATTGTGACGTCATTGGTATATTGTGGCGTCTGTCGCGTGCTACCTTGTAACGTCGTCAGCCTCGTGCTCGATCTCTGCAAGTAAAGAATTCCAGACATTTTTCACCTACTTATTAGGTGAGATCTTCACATTCTGCACTAAAGCCATTGTATAAAAATGATTGCAGAAAATGCAGTATGAATTGAGTGTAATGTAGGTATTATAACGTACGGTTTTCTCTAGGTGGCATTTTACGACCAAATTTACATCATTACATCTTATCTTTCCAAAGGGAGGTAACCCACTGTGCGGAGTATGATCCATAACCTGCTCATTCGGGTTAGAGCTCTGTTTCCGATAGGTTCAACCAATTGGTTCATTCAGACTGTATCCTTAGTCTTGTGTAAAATTGTCAACACCACTATTTTCCAAACTATAGAAATAAGCTCATAATACATGGGGAACAAATGTTTTGATGCTTTGATTGACACAAATTTCACCGAAAACAAGAAGGAAGCGTTGTTTCAAGATTGTATTTTGCACTTAAGTTTTTGAAGCTATAAGGATAAAAACCGAGTAAATCACCTCTTCAAGTGAAGGAACATCGACTTCCGATTGGTTGATACCATGGATGACGTCAGAGATACAGTAACAGATAAAATGGTAGGATCATTATCCAGAACTCGAACTGGGTAATCATGACCAATTTACCTAAACAAACACGTTCATATTTATCGGATTTTGTCATGATTATGAATTTATAAATGAATCATAAAAAGATGTAAAAAAAAAAAAAAAAAGACATTATACGATGAGTGGTGTATTATAGATTCAATTTTAGTCCGTATTTTCGATCGTATTATATGAATTACAATACGTACAACGTTGCCCGCAAAGTCACGATATATTCCAACAGAACAGGCAGCCATCTATCCATCCACCTTGGTACATAAAATCATACGATGATAAGCAAATATATCCGGATAGAGAAGATAATATGGATCAATCACGGTTTGCTCAATTCGAACGTTTTCCAGTACACGAGGGTAAAGTCCATGGTTAAAACTCTTTCTGCCGAACTCTCCGGCAAACGTTTCAACTTATAAAAACGTTAATGATCGGTATTCTTACAGTATTCATTACAAATCAATTGAATTATTTACGAAATGCACGGTGTATGTATGTATGTATGTATGTATGTATGTATGTATGTATGTATGTATGTATGTATGTATGTATGTATGTATGTATGTATGTATGTATGTATGTAACTTTGTCGATTGATGTAAAAATAGTTAATCCTATTTGAAAGACAAATCCTGATAAACGTGATTTCTGTTGACAGAGTGGCGTGGACACGTGCATAACAAACAAGAAATTGTTTTGATCATTCTTCAGTATCAAAACATATTATTGTCCAAAATGAGAGAAAATACAAGGAAATATTTTTTCTTTCTACTGTGGAATATTTAAAAAAAAAAACCCGCTAATATTGTCTATTTTAGAAGTGCAAGAACGAGATTTGATAAAGAATACCAGAGACAAAAACGACGCACTCAGAAAGGATAAGATGCCGCCAAATCGTGAGTATGACCGTTACGGGCATCACAAGTAACGAGTGAAACGTTTTAGATTTTCTGTTAGCATGTGCTTCTGCCCGCAAAATAACTCTATACGAAATCCCTCGTGCAATATCATTAACATAGTTACAAATATTGACATGGGCAGCTACGATTGTTTATAAAAGGTTTATTATGTGCGCGTTTTGCAAAAATTACTGATGTCATTTGTATTTCAATCGTCACAGTAGTCTCGTCCAACCAGACCTCTCGCTTGGCTTCCTGTGGCGAAACTCTCTTGGAACCACGCGAGAGTCTTAAAGAATGAGATTATTAATCATAGCAAAATGTGGAATATGAGACAGGCTCCATTCCTTTAGGAGAAAATAGAAGAAAAACAAAAAAGAGGAAAAAAAAAAAAGAGACTGTTAAATTAATCTAGAAAGAAAATCCCATTCAGCACAATATGTAATTTAATAATCGCAATTCTTTTACGCTACCCCCTCTCTCTCTCTTTATCTATCTATCTATCTATATATATATATATATATATATATATATATATATATATATATATATATATATATATATATATATATATATATATATATGTGTGTGTGTGTGTGTGTGTGTGTGTGTGTGTGTGTGTGTGTGCATACACACGGGAAGATTTATACGCATAAGAGGAGGCACAGAACAAAAAGCCAAATTCACTTGGAAAGTTTTTTTCATGAAGACCAGAAACACTTTATTAGTTGTATATGACAATCTGATTTTCATGAAGACTTGAAACACTTTATTAGTTGTGTGTGACAATCTGTTTGTCATATTCGGACTAGAAACACTTTATTAGTTGTATATGACAATCTGGTTTTAAAATTCAGAATAGAAACAATTTATTAGTTGTATATGACAATCTGGTGTTCAAATTCAGAATAGAAACACTTTATTAGTTGTGTGTGACAGTCTGATTGTCAAATTCAGAATAGAAACAATTTATTAGTTGTATATAACAATCTGGTTTTCAGATTCAGACATTTTGGCATATCGTAAGAGTTCCATCATATCGATCATCAGAGAAATGCAGGAAAAAGCAGACGACTTCAGCACCCAGTTAAAGTGCTGCAAAAACTTAGCAGAAATATCAATTGAAGGTAACACAAACTATTATAAGTGTGATCAAAGTCAGTATAGTCTGTTTTTAATAATTGTTATACACCCACCCTCTACAAGAATTAAACAATGCTGGTCATATTGGTTTGATATTACTAGCACATCATTAAACATGACATATACAAACCCGACATCAATACCTCAACTAAAATACAATGTTCGTTTGACCTGGTTAAAGCAGCAACTCTCATTTAAACTGCGATGATCCAGGATTCAATTCTCAGTTCCTTCATGCTTAAGAAATCTCGGCCACCTACATTTATTCTGTTTTTTTCTTCCACCGACTTAGCTCCGATTTCCTCCGCCTTGGATACCGCTATATGCTGCCATGGTACCTTCGAGACCCCCAATATGAGTTGAAAGTTGTTTCTGTGTACTTGAAATAAAAAATAGCCCCCCCCCCTCCCCGATTACATTTTATCATCATACACAGCTTGAGCGCACTTTAGTGAAATCTGTCTATAAAGGACATTCAAGAAGTACAACATTTTGTCCTGTATGGATATGTGCTCTTGATATACAAGTCATATATTGTCGCAGTGGGCAAAGAGCTTTCGAGTCGACTCGCCAGAACAACGAGTCCACATGAATATGTTTCTGTTCAAATTTGATAATCTTTTTACAATGTTATAACTTTAAAATTAAATTTTTCATCTTCACTGAATAAAAGAATCCTATTCACGCTTATTTCTTTGTGACGTCATATAATAGCGATGCGTGTGTGAAGCTGTGGCATTGCGTTGCGTGTAAGGGACCGACCATTACATTTTCAGAGGGGGTTGGAGATACCATTTAAGAAAAAAAAAATCCGACTCTGAAATAGCTTGAAAAAAAATATTCTTGTTCTGATTTATAGCAAAACAGTTCTATTATAGCCATTATATTAGTTGAACAAAAAATCAATTATCTTGAGATGAAAAAATAAAATAAATTTAAAAAAAAAAAAATCCCGGTTCAGAGGAAAAATCCTTTTGCAATTACATTTTCTTGTCTGAGAAAAAAAAAACGAGATTGTCAGTCACTCAATAACCACTGTCTTGTCTATGTTTTAACTAGCCGTTATGGCGGTGACATAAGAAAGTTCCTGTTACAAATGCTTTAATAATTCCATACCCCTATTTGATCCGTTACCGCAAACAGTAAGCTTTCATCTCATCCTTTAATGTTTAAGACACTCGTATTGTTAAAGTTAGAATTATATTGTCTCGTGGTTTCTCCTTGCAGGGGTGTGCAGACTTCAACTTTCCACCTGTTTCCTGTCATTCACTCTTTTATCTATTTGTTTTAAACGTTTTATAAACAGTTATCCTCTTTCAAGAATAATATTTTTATAATTATTTGAGGGAGAAACAAAATATTGCCAATAATATCGCAGACGAGAGTAACACTTGATTCTTCAAGGGAAACCACTCATTCAGGGTTAAACCAACTTTTGGCCACTCTTTTCGGATGCCGAAAATTTACATTACGAGAGCCTTGAACATTCAAGGGTGAATCGTGCGCATATTGTTCGTATTAACGGAGAACAGAAAAGAAAGTATGAAATAATTGAAACCCATTTAAAAGAAACTCTCTTTATCCATTTTTTTTTCGGCGGTTTGCATTGATACATATTTAGAAGCAGTACTGACTATAGAAACCCACAGCCAACATATGCAATCGAAGCATATTCTTAACTAAATTAAGTTATCAACGTGGCTTATATGTTCCTTAGAAGCAAGACACTCTTATTGAAACATACTCTGGGCCTAATGGCTTCAGTACCAGCGTCTAGTCTTCCTTATACGCCGTTAATGCCTAATTGTAATCTTGTACATACACGCGCTGTCGAGGCCACATAATCCTTCCATTCCACACTCTTAGTAAAAAGTCCATGGTTCTGAAAGATAAAAACCGTGTTTACTATTGTTGCATAAATAATTGTACAAATTCTTGGTCTTGATATTTAAATAGCGGTCTATTTTTCTTATCAGACAGTATTGAAGTAATCATGACTCAACACAAAGCCATTGGTTGCCTTATCGACGCCATTCACAGATTTGTGGACAAGCCTGCAATACAAGACGATGCATGCGAAGCGCTGCTGAAACTAGCCCGGAGATCGGGTAAGCCACTTTAGCCTCCTGACTTTTGTCGAGTTTATCATAATACAGAGTAATGTGTGATAATTACGAGTTTTTATTTTATAGCAATACAATAAAGAGCCCTGCTGTACAACGGAAGATGGTAAACTTGCAAGGTAAAATGTACAGTTTGAAACAGAATGGCAGATGGACAAACTGCAGTGTTCAGTTTACCATTGTATAATTAGCGCCCCCCCCCCCCCCCATCTCTCTCTCTCTCTCTCTCTCTCTCTCTCTCTCTCTCTCTCTCTCTCTCTCTCTCTCTCTCTCTCTCTCAGCTCAGCTCAAAAACTGCATGTGAGCTCGCCTTAAATGTCGGAGAAGGGGTGTTCATGGTTTTTCACTCTATATAGCTTACATTTTATAGAGTTGACGTCTAACATGAATTACTCCATCAATATTCAAGTCATTATCATATCAAATGTATGTAACACATAGAAAGCATTCCTCATCGTTGACACAAACTTTTTTTATCTTTAAAAAAACTCTCAATTTCACTTGAAAATGGTATTTCAATGTCTACGCCCTCAATAATTTCAGGAAGTAGCTGTGGTTCAGTATGTGAACATGACGGGGTCAGCGTCCTCTTTGAAGTATTAAAACGGTATCCTGACAGACTCGAATTACAAAGAACCATTCTGGATATATTCGGATATATATCGTCTTTAGGTATGAGCTATCAAACTTACTAATATGAAATCCCTCTAATCATCCCTTTATGATGGATTCCCAGTTGTCATGGTAGATTAGGTGTAATAGAATAAGGGGTTGATGATCTCTTAGGCAATCTATTTGGACCACTTCGGGTATTTCTACAATTGGATTGACCGAGATGCTGCGAATGAAATAATAGTTTAATGCATTCGCAACTTCAATCCTTGTTTCGTAAAAAGCCTAGGTGGTCCGAATGGCAGCTCTAACATACATTCGAGGTATGATCCGTAGAATTGACCTCGAAATTGCGAATGACAGAAAACGAACCATGCCAAGTATAAATCTATGAAATACAATTTATATTTAGATTATCTTTTTGTTTCATTGCAATGCAAGTTCAGTTAACTTTCAAACCTATATATATAAAATTTAAAACGGTTGTCTTATATCCAACATGTATTTTTTCCTCTCATAAAGTTTGAAAGGTATAATTAACATTATAATCCAGCTGGAAATTACGTTGGAAGAGGTGTATGGAAACCACGATAATCTTGACATAAAGTATGTGTTTAATCTCAGCAAGACATAGGTGTCTTGGCTGCTCACTTACAACAATCCAAGAAGTGATGTTTATTATTATTACTATTATTATTATTATTATTATTATTATTATTATTAATATTATTATTATTATTATTATTATTATTATTATTATTATTATTATTATTGCAGAAGGGCTACAAGACAACATAATAAAAACTGGGCGACAGGGTGACTTCTTGACCATTATGTCACGTTTGATCGATGACGTCACCATTGTGAAGAAATGCTGCATCATCCTTGGCAATATTGCGTGCGTCGGTGAGTACTGTAAAAATAATAAAGCACAAAATATACAAGCGGGAGCAGACACATTAATAAAATCCTGTGATAAAAAATGTGATTTGCGAAAAAAAATATGTCCTAACACGGAGAATGTATGTATGTATGTTAGTATGTATGTAAGTATGTATGTATGTATGTATGTATGTATGTATGTATGTATGTATGTATGTATGTATGTATGTATGTATGTATGTATGTATGTATGTATGTATGTATGTGTGTGTGTGTGTATGTATGTATGTATGTATGTATGTATGCATGCATGCATGCATGCATGCATGCATGCATGTAAGTATGTATGTATGTATGTATGTATGTATGTATGTATGTATGTATGTATGTATGTATGTATGTATGTATGTATGTATGTATGTATGTGTTAGCATTTAAAGGCACGTTAGCACAATAATGGCTATATATTGCCAATTAAAAGTGATGTTGTAAAAATGTAAAAATGAAGAATTGTGCACAAAAGTTTCCAAAGATAAACCCTTTAAAATAAATACAAACACGAAGCACCACAATACAAAAGACAAAAGGTAGGGATGTTATAATTCTGTCAAATGTATATAAAATAAAATATTAATTTAAAAAAATATAAAATAATGGGTCAAAATTTGTTATATCAACCGCATTCCCTCAAAAAGGTCCTAGATTTTCTTGGGTGGGACATCAACATCCAGTTCACATAAAAAAAACACATTCATTTTCATAGAGTGGACGTCGATACACTCGACAAGAATGTGTTCCACTGTCTAGTGGACACTGGTAGTGTACTATGGTCGAGGTTGACACCGACAGTGTATGCACTATGGTCGAGGTTGACACTGGCAGTGTATGCACTATGGTCGAGGTTGACACTGGCAGTGTATGCACTATGGTCGAGTTTGACACTGGCAGTGTATGCACTATGGTCGAGGTTCATCCTTTAGGAGGTATGCATGAGTCGGGTATGCGCGTACCATTCTCAATCGGCATAATACTGTCTTATCTATGAGATTTGTTCTATATCAGGGTACCATTTTCAATCGGCATAATACCATCTTATCTATGAGATTTGTTCTATATCATCGTACCATTCTCAATCGGCATAATAGATTTGTCAATGAGATTTGTTCTATATCAGCACATAAATTAAGCTGGACCATACACAATAGAATATTTTTAAAGTTTTGTTTAACTAAGATTGATTGGTTGATTGGTGTTTTACCGGTACATCAACATTATATATCGTTATATTGTGCTGGGGCAATTGAAGTAAAAGTCTTGCCAAGAGACACACCACGGTAGCCGATCAGGCCTGGTCTGGGTAGGATTCGAACCCGCACCCTTCTGGTCTCGACTTCTGCACGTTAACCAATGGGCCACCGCAGAGCCTTTACAAGCTTGGAATGAAGCTACTGATGGAAAATATCAAAACTAATTGATTGCTTAATAACTGCTATCTTATTGATTTAGACGCGAATGTCCATCAAGAATTCATACACAAAGAAACTTTTAGCATGTAATGATGATTATAATTAAACAGTTTAAGTTTCTGATACGTCTTAAACCTTACCCTTTAATAAGTAAGAAATCCAGACTATCGAATAAAGGGGTCGAAGTTTAATTGACACTCAATACATCATTTCTCACTCATTCCGCCATATATAAAGAGATTCGGATTAAAGAGAGTCCGATTAATTAGCTTCGACTATAATTTAGAATCGCATTTCTGATACTTAACCCAATGACATAGTGTTTTGCCATTTTATGAAAATCGATTAACTTTTGAATATACGTTTTAAGTTTTGTTTTCACAGAGGCTGAAACCGCACGGTCCCTCATGTATATTGGTGCTGTTCACTGTATTATATCGATGATGAGCAGATGTAAGGATAACGCAGATGTCCTGCAGAACGGCTGTAGATCCCTAGGTCTCTTCGCTTCCCATGGTAAGTCAATTACTGAGAATGAGGTGGATAGGGTGAGTGCGTGGAAATGAATCTATATCCATTTCAACATATCGTAAAATAATCCATTATCCTAGGTATTATTTGCTGTAAAATCCGTAACAACATTTCTAAAATATCGAGAGAAAAAAATAAATTAATGAAATAAATCCCTTGAATTTAGACGTTTAATTTCCAGTATATAATGGACAAACGATCCATATCAATACAACCCCTTCACACTGCTCATAACTAAAGTCATAGTACGTGCGCTACATATATTTTACGACATTTAAGTACGTATACGTTACGACATCTGTTGCAAAGCGTTATCTGTTTCAACTGTATTGTTTTTAATATCTTTGATTGATCTGCTCTACATATATTTTAGTAATATTCGTGAACTAGCATTTTCTTACAAGTAAGGCACTGTGAAGTCAACCATAAATAATTCAATTATGAACTGTGACCTCAATTTGTTCATCCCATGAGCGAAAAAGTTATCTGATCTATGGTCCCAAGACTCCGTATTATTTTGACAAAGACGACAAAACTAAGTACAATTTGGTGACTAGATTTCCATATATATCATGAGCGTTAACTGTAGTCAAAACAAAAATAAATAACAAGTTTTTACTTATCTTCTGCGTACATTTCAAATACTTTTCTATCGTTGGCGTAAATTTTCTATAAGAAAGATAAAACTTGCAAAGCGGGTCCAGTCCTCCACGGTAATAAAGAGAAAGATTCGCAATTAGTTAAATAACAAGCACATTTGTCGAGTGCAGAAATGCAAAATTCGACTTTAATTTGCTGTTTTATCGAAATAAATAAAATATAAAATTAGTTGTTTTTAATTTTGTAGTCCTTTTCTACATACCTCACTTTGTCTGAAATCTAAATTTTCGATTCTATTACGATTCACAGACGAAACATGTGTAGATGTTGCGAGTGCTAATGCACCACAGGCTGTTTTAATAGCCATGACGTCATTTCCGGAAGATAGAAATGTCCAGGAAAGTGGCTGCTGGGCACTGGCTTGTCTAACAAGAAAAGGTATTCATTTAAATTATCTATGATCTTTTAATTTTATTGCTTTGGGTTGCGCATAAAACGAAAAAAAATAAAAATAAATAAAAAATAAAAATAAAAAAAAATAATACAAAAATAAATAAAAATGGGATGGGTGGTGATGCTTAAGGTGTGTAGTAGTCTGCTGCAATCATGGTGGCTCGAAATATACCTTTCTACAACAGATTATAATGAGCAATGTAAAGTCTTTGCAGTTATTAGACAGACAGAATCTCAAACTCGCGTTCATTATACATTAATTTTAAGGAACTCGATGCATACTGAAATACGACACGAGTTGCGTGGCAAATAAATATTAAGTGCTTTCAGATTGAATATCAAATTAACAGTTTTCTGAGATTCTTAATCTTGGACTTTCGATTCATTAGAACACATGGCACATTCTTGTACCACCATGAATGACATCAAGTCGTTGTATAAATTTTATCTTTAATGAATATTCATTTGATATCCTTTATTTCTGACCTTTAATCCACTCTCAAAACACGACACTTTTATCTGTCATACTATCTATCCGTCTTAGCTTGTGTTTAAGGAGCAACCAATGGCTAACAGCATAGACTCTGATCTACTTATGAGCCGGAAGATCAGGCCCGGAAATCATACAACTCTTGAGCTTAAGTTTGAGCTTGAGATTTTCTTTTAATCAATCACAAATGATGTTGCATTTGAAAAGTCGTCTCTGATTGGCTAATATTAGAATCTCGATCTCAGATTGAAGCACTAGGTTTTATGATCTGTAGGCCAGAATTTATCGTTTACTTAATGATTTCAATCAAACAACGTAGACACGGATCTACTAACGTATTATGCTACGGCAGATCTGGATCTGCGTTGTTTACAGATGGGTGGCATTACACTTGGGTAAGAACGGTATTTGCCAGAAACACATCGTACTTCTTTATAATGTTAGGGTTTTGGATACGAACTTAGTACCCGTCTAGCGAAACTAAAATGAGATTAGTCATCGATAAAACATGCATTAAGCAATTAAGTGACAACAGATTTACAAAAAGAAAGGCACGATCACTTGTAAACATGACTCTTGCCAACAATATCGACAGTTGCAAGTACTTGGAACTCAGATAACTTTACATTTTACTTTACAGCTTGCAATGTGATTACTCAATTTAAAATTGATAGATTTACCTATAAAGGAACTCTTTTCATCAAATTAGCTATCTTGTCGTATCAAGGCCCGATTTGTGTAAGGAGTGATCATTACAAAGATCTCTCTGTGGTATCGTTTGAATTTCAAATTCAGGATTACATGTGTCGACATATATATTACATATTGTTTCAAGATTCGTCTTGTCTTGTGATGTATATAAAAAAGAAGACTTTGTGATGTATATAAAAAAGAGAAGACGATTGTTCTTTTTATATGTACACTTACTATGAAACAAATCCATGCTACTCGAAGTTTGTTTATTGTTAATATTGTACAATGAGTACTTTGCGAAAGTTTCATGAAAAGTTGAATTAGATTGTTGTCTTTCTCCAAAATCAAATGATTTAAGCTCAGAAAACCTTTCTTTAATAGATAACAATCTTAGCGCTCATCAGACAGACAAAATTATTTTAAATAAAAGTATTTACTAAAAACTCCAGCTGTATTTATCCCGATGTAGCTCATTGACAAATAGTGAAGAGTATGGGAAAGTTCCATATGGTACAATGTTGATGTTCGTGTTGTTGTTGTCATTATTATTACTATTATTATTATTATTATTATTATTATTATTATTATTATTATTATTATTAAGGTGAGGCTTTGGAGGATTTGAATTCTGAGGATGTGACCAGAGTTTTGTACAAAGCCATTACCACGTTTCCCAATGACGCCAGTATCCAGGAATACGGGGCCTGGGTTCTTTGTAATCTGTCAGCATTAGGTAATGTGATAACTTTTAAATTCTTCATTACCATATCATTAGCTTATCGACTGAGTATTAAGAATTACTGGCCAGAGGTCATACGGCGTAGCTCGAGATTGATCGTGCATTCCACGGCAAATGAGCAAGGGCATAGTGCTTCTCAACCCAGGAGACAGCCTTATTAATGCATACCTTTGATCCAGGTTGCAAATTAATTTTACAAATATTATTTCTACAAAATATATGTAAAGAATAAGTGGTTTAATCTTTAAAATCCTTTAAATTTGATTGAATTAACTCTATTCAAAAGATTTAGATAATTAAAGTTTGAGTCAAAGTTCAAACTTACTTTAAAAAGGTGTTATAACTTTCAGTCCAGGTTAGCCAATGGCAAATACAAGAAATATGATGGTAGTTCACTTGCAAAATCACTATTTTATTCATACTTATTCGAATCTCGTTGTATCATATTTCAACATTGACACAGCCATTTTAAAACAAAGATGCATATATTTTTTTCAATGGCGATCTTTTATAAAAGAGCGAAGATAGATAGTCACTTTTACTCTGAATGTTTGCCCACGTAATGTACTTGAATACATGTACATGTGTATAAATAAATATAACACACATCAAATTAAAGTGTTTCGAATCAAGCTTAGCAAAGTAAATTATAATTCACATGTCATTTCGCTCAAGTATTGTTGATATCTCTGCTTTGTTTGATTAAAACCATGTAAGTTTAATAGGACAAGCGTCTTTGTGTTGAATAAAGTATGTTGTAATTGTCGCTGATTTAATTTTTGCGGAAATAGTTAGACACTTGAAGAACACATTCCATTAAGACTTTGTGACATGGTTTTCTATAATTAGAATTTAGAATGAACAAAGAAGATGAGAGGATGGCAGTCTCGATTCTGGTCAGAGATATTCGGCAGATACAAGACAATATAGAACTACAGGAAGAGATCACCAACGCTCTGGCTTACCTCGTGACCGGAAATAGTGAGGCACTTTAACTTTGTTCAATCGCATACTCTCGCGCCTTTCATTAGTTTCTAGAAAACGCTTTTATGTATTATGCATATGAATATGTCCAAATTCATAAATTAACCGGAAGTCTTGCTTTTAAGTTGCTTAACTTCTCGTCTCTTGTCCTTATCAGGCGCAGCTATGCTTTTGTAAAGTGATTTAAAAAGTTCCAATATGTCCTTTTCGTCATACATTTGTATTTCCGTTTGAAAGAAAGGCGCGAGAACGTGATGTTCTGCTTATAATCTGAAAATTAATTATTAAGATTACAACGATATGCGGAATCAGTCTGTTACCATCCTGTCCCCGGGATCACCATGAAATGATTCGGTCACAAATTTTGTCCTTAAAAGGAATATCGGACATAAGTCTTTATTGTGATAGTTTTTTTCAATGAGAGAGAGAGAGACAGACAGACAGACAGACAGACAGACAGACAGACAGAGAGATTGTCTAGAAGGGAAAGGAGAGACAAATATGAAACCATTCTGTGCCTTTCATTATCTTACTACAGATGTATTATACATGACCAAAACTATTTTTCTTGCAAAGAAATGGCTAAATTAATTATCTTTCATTTATTCTGTTTTATAAGATATATACCTTGTAAATTTGGTAAACACTAGAAGTAGCCTTGAATTTTTCCAGAAAATTTTGACTTTCGTGTTTGCTCGTTAACAACTTGAGCGAAACGGCGAACATCGTTGACCCAAATGATAAATCGACAGTTGCATAATGCACAGGCAGATCAAGGACTAATCAGTTCCTTCTACTAGAGATTTCAAGCAAAAAGCACAGACCCAGATCTGCCGACGAGAGTCTACTACTATTACCAACACAAAGCAGAATTAAAGCTTCCACCATTACATACAAGTTTGGATATGTGTTACATAAAGATTCTTTCATTTACAGGAACTGTCCAGGAAGAGATGGTGAGAATTGGAGGTTTGGAAGCTCTCCTCTCTACAATGAGACTATTAGAAGATAACGCCAACATCCAGACAAATGGCTGCCGGGCCATAGGAAATGTGGCTGTAAATAGTAAGCTTATATTTAGGAAAGGGGAAAGTAAATCGACTACAGCTTGTATTTAGAATGTAAATTGCTTTACGAAAATATGACAAATAAAGCATAAATATTACTAGAGTACTAGTATATTTCAAATTCTTGTACTAGAATGTAATTGAAACGATCTATATTTCTTACGTGTGTGTGTGTGTGCATTTCAACGTCAGTACGTGTCTTGTCACTTGGATGCCAAAGTTTTGTGTAGAAGGTTTATAGCTCGGAGCCTCTTGCAAAATCATTGTCTTAATCATCACCGAATAGATTCCTAATGACTACATTTTATGCCCTACCTTATCCCCCCAAAAACAAAAAACCTGAACATTTCATAGAATGACTTTCAAAAGATATTTTCCTGCTCAACAGCAAAATGCATTACAGTATTATGAAAGCAATTGTAAAAAGCTATCACTGTCGAAGAAGAAACTGGTGTCCAATTAAATAAATGTATCGATGCATGTTACTTGAAAACAAATACTCGAATTTCCCAAGATACTATTTTATATTTGAAAAATTTGGATTAAGTTTACCTTACTTTTTCTATCAGCGGAATTACGAACAAGTCTGGTGACAGCGGGTGCCCCTGATGCAGTGGTTCTGGCAATGCTGAATCTCGACAGGACTCTTATCATACAGGAATACGGTTGTGTTGCCCTGACCAATGTATCTGCAGATGGTACAACGCTTTCCAGATCATTCTTTTTCAGAACTTCTATGCTTGAAATTATTCCTAAAACTATATTATGTCTTTTATACTAGTATTTTTTCATTAATTTTTAATAGCTTTTATAGTTTGAAAACAAAATATATCATTTTTATAAAAAAAAAAAATTTTAGCTAGCACTGTATAAATGAGTATAATGTCCCAATTGTATATGTCTTTTATTTAATTTTATTTGTAAATGACAATAATATCTTCGGAATCGGAGATGATATTTACCATTATATACCCTAGCAATATTAAATAAATAATATTAACTATGAATGGCTTGATTAGATCATATGCTGTAATAAAAGGACATTATTGATCTGATTAATTTTTTTTTCTACGGTAGAAACTTATCATACCACAGAACAGAACTTTTAAAACAAAATTCCATTCACTGATTAGTTTTTTCATAAAAACCTACATTCTGATGTATTGCAGATACAGGAAACAAGGTACGTGTCCTCAAAAGCGGGGCGGTTCCAGCCGTATTAAATGCAATGAAGTTATTTCCCAATGAGGAAAATCTGCAGCTGTGTGCGCTGAGAACGTTAAATAACCTCATGGAGCTAGGTACATGGATCTCTCTCTCTCTCTCTCTCTCTCTCTCTCTCTCTCTCTCTCTCTCTCTCTCTCTCTCTCTCTCACACACACACACACACACACACACATACTGACTATCCACTGTGTGGCTTTTTTCACAAATTGCCGAATCCCAATTAATTTTGTGAAATCTTTACGGAAAGGGCATTTTGTGGGTTTCTCTGAAAATATGCACGGAATGTATTTGTCGGGAGGTGAACAAAAACACTATATTTTAATCGCGCGAATTATTATTCTTAATTGTTATAAATCTTTCATGTTTAAACAAACCTTTTACACAAAATATATCTTGCTGCACGAAAGTGTAACTGAAGGAGAATTACGTGTATTTAACAAATAATGTCGCTGTTTTTCAGGTCTGTTCATTTTTTCATCCCTGGCATTTGACCTGTGAGGAAGTTTTCTGGCAGTATATACATGCATTGATATATATGTATATATATCTTCATCCTTTTCTCTGCTTAGTTTTATATTAATATCGGTAGCCTATCATAAAGACAAAAGCCATCCAACTACTTTTGTCTAAAATGGACAAGATTTGCTCTTATTCAGATAACGCATGTTGGAGTTTAGTTGACGAGGAGGGAGTGTCTGTGGTAAGGACAGTCATTTCATCTTTTTCATCTTCGATGGACATACAGTACTTTGGATGCCAACTCCTTGCTCAGCTCCCAAGAAAAGGTATGCGTGAGCTCTGAACAGAATGTTGTACATAATAAACCTAAAAGTCAATTATCCTAGACCTGATCTCGTTAAGCAGAATTTCAGGTGGCTGCGCGAATTGAAACATCGCTTGGCCATTTCCGTCAAGTTGAGAAATAACCTCGTATTTGGTTGCATGAATACATATACATTCGATGGGTTTGGTGATTCGTCCATGGCGGAGTGCACCAAATATGTTGCGAGAGAAAAGGCTGACAATTTTCCAATTGTGACTTCCACTGAGTTACATCGCAGGTTTCTTTCTCGACTTGACGGAAAAGGTCGAGGATGTTCCGATTAGTGGCTGTGCGAAATTTTCAACCGAAATAGTTAGGCCCAGATTTAATGGAGTCACGCGAGAGTCGGCTTGAACAAAACTACCTTGCTCTAAAACTATCAGATTTCTGAATTCGATCGAGTACATGGGATCCTAAAATATAAAGTCTTTTTGATGGACTCTGGTTTTCGTTAAAAGTCATCAAAAAAGGCTTTTTATAAAATTGGCGATATTAAATCCTTCCAAATTGCTTTAGTTTACAACTTTGTGAAAAGAAAATGGCTTACCTAATCTTGTACATTTGTTTCAATGTCAGTAAATTTCAATCATAAAACTCCATAGGTATAAAGTAATGTTAAAACAAACATTTTGTGGAGATTTCTGATTTTGATTTGCAATAGTGTATATTGACAAAATTCCTCTAGATTAACACATTAATACGCGTAATTTGTGCGTGTTTTGAAATACATTTCCATTTCCGTCATATTAAAATATTCGATGGTAACTATGTGTCTACAACGTCTCACTTTCAATTTGTTTGAATATTTATCTAACAATATATGGATTGCTTTCACCATAGGGGTTCCAAAGACTGTTCTTGATGATATTGAGAAAACGTTGTTACATCGGAAAGACATATGTGGTACTGATGCTGGCATTGCGCATAGCCTATGTTCATTTTATCAGAACGTCTTAATCTGGGGTAAGCCAATTCAAAATAAATTTCTTTGTTCTTCATTTGAATCAGTATTATAGACGGCATAATTATAACGCATTTTGTGTCATGATCTTCGAGACATGAATTTTATTCTGGGGTGATGTTTTACAAGCGTAAATGCTTGCAATTCTTTTCGTCGTGGTTCACAATTCAATAGATTTCTAGTTTTGAAGAGAAAGTTTTCATAGGACGTTCATACGTCTGCTTTTTGTGAGACAAATTCACGAACTTTGCCACTGCTCGTTGCTGTTGAACTCTATCGTATACAAATTGTTCGATATTGAAATGTTGTCTTTGTATATTTCAATTAATTAGTTTCTTGTGGTATAGAATAATCACTGACGTCAATAAAGCAAACAATGATGTCATAGAAAGGAGATACTAATTTTGTGCTCTAACATAGTATGCACCGAACAAAGTGATTGCAACCGGTGTGATGGAATAAAAAAGCATAAAAATAGAAACTAAAGTTTTCTCAATGTGGCAGTGAGGCCTGCAAAATGAAATTGACCGCTTCAATTCGAAAAAGAAACATAACCATAATAGCAGGTGCTTTAATCTAATTAATTTTAAATGTGGAAAGTAGATTTTAGTGATATAGTTATGAATTGCAATGCAAATACCACTTCTCATTTTGAAGTACATGTATGTTTATTTCTTTAAAATATCACAGGAAGTAGTACAACCAAGACAATCACGCAAGACGCGTTATCTACAGTGACAGACATAATGGAAACTTTTCCTCTAGACCATGAAATACAGAGATGTGGCTGTAAAATTGTGGCCCTGTTAACAACCGGTAACCGTCACATTATACACTGTATCTTTAGTTATTTTCGTACACCACTGAAATACAAAATTTTCATTCTCAGTAGCGAAGATGCGCTTCAAAAATATGACATAGAATTCTGCGTTGAGAAGACACAAAAGTAGTCACATTTTATCCAAGACACATATTTTGCATCTATTTCACACATATTGTTTCATATAATGTTCAAAGAAAGAGGATATAGTTTTCTGAAGTAAAAAAAAATTGTTTGATGTGTTTTCCCTGAGATACTCGACAGAAAATATTAAAAAATGTTGTATTTTCACATCTAATTTATTTCACTGTAAACTTTATTTTACAATTTTAATTCAAATTAATTTTTAACTCTAAGGAAAAAAATTCTTCTATACTATAGATAAAGACAAAAAGCATTTTCGAGATTGTACTTCATGAAATGTTTTAATTTTATAATTTTCACTTTAAACTTATAATAGAGGTCTTGCACCTTTCAACTTTAGATTCTTTTATTCTTGTTGACAAGGCGCAGAAAAATGGCAGAAACTTGTGAACCGGCACGTGCTGCAAGTGGTTTTAAAAGTCATGACGTCATTAGTTTCGGATCTAGATCTACAAGTCGTCGCCTGTGGGACATTGGCTTGTCTTTCTGACGATGGTATACATTTTAACTTTTTTTTAAAAAAAATTCAAATTTATTGCACCATGAATCTTAACGACTTACTACAGTAAATTATGCTTAAGTATCCTTGATAGTCCAGATGTTGGCGTGATGTAGCTCATTAAGTGGAAGACACATGAAAACACGCAGAAAACCACTAATTCCTGCACTTGCCGGCACTGGGGATCGAACCCGGGACCATAGAGGTGCAGCACTAGTGTGTTACCATGACAGTAGTATTTTTATAATGCAGCCACCAAAACTAAACCTTACGAACTTAAGATATTTAGATAATATATATGAATTGTTCGAGCTAGTCCTCCGGCTAGCTAATTTAAACGTGGATTTCTCCTACCTGGTATTACAAGAAGCATTTTTGGAGGATTAATTGTCAATACAACGGATGTTTCATTATATCCCGATTTATGCAGTCTTCTCAAAACACTCTTTCAGCCGTGTCCACTGGGCAGTTTATTCTTCCAAGCCCAAAAGATTCTCTTTTTCTTTATCTCAGTCTCTTTCTGCGTCTATGTATGTATGTATGTATGTATGTATGTATGTATGTATGTATGTATGTATGTATGTATGTATGTATGTATGTATGTATGTATGTATGTATGTATGTATGTATGTATGCATGCATGCATGTATGTATGTATGTATGTATGTATGTATGTATGTATGTATGTACATATACATATATATATATATATATATATATATATATATATATATATATATATATTACATCTCTCTGTAGGTAAGCATATTTTTTTTTATACAAATCTTTATGTCTAAGTGAACTCCTTATATGAAGCCCAAATTTACGTTTAACACGAGTAAACCATTATTCCTTACTCTGGAGTTTATTATGTCAACTGATACCTGCCTTGGTGTGTTATGTGTGTTATGACTGGTGCGTTACTTAACTGCATACAACGAGATACTATTTCTATCTTTCCAGAGTCAAGGTTAGCGCTACTTAACCAACTTGGCATATTACATACCATTTCAAAGGCGATGGATTACCACAGAAAGGAATATCAATTGAACGTTCTCGCACTTATCGTAGTAGAAAACCTTTGTAAAGTAGGTGAGTATATTTGAAGCCAGCTGGGAATCCCATCTTTCCATGAAATCAATCTTTGGCTGTATTTTCCATATTTGCATTACTTGATTTAACATATGTATATCTGTAACTTTTATTGCAGTAAAAATAAATGTTCCCTTTGATTTCAACTGCATCTTTAACGAATTGTCCATTGCGGCATTTCTAACAGTTTTATGAGAAAATGCATTTTTTAAAGTATTCGCTGAAAACTCAATTAGTGCTGGCTTGTGTTGGGTTGGTGGTTAATGGCACAGCAATACCTTAGGTTATACAATGCCGAAGGAAGCAGAGTAACATATTTTTTTCTGGGGGTGGGGTGGGGCAAGGTGAAAGTACCTTGCTATCAAATGGTTTATGAACTATATTCTTGAAAGTAAACTGCAGGCGAAATTGACGTACTTAACGCTAATTTAATTCTTTTTAACAGGTTTGGAGAATGCAGACGACATTGGAAAGGTTTCAGCGACTGTATCAGGCGTCATGAACACGTTTCCCACCGAAGAAGACATTCAGTTATCGGGTTGTCATATCCTAGCATCCGTCGGAAAGCAAAATGAAATGGGTAGGCTGTTTCCCTTTCCTATAAATAAATTGAAATTGGAGGTGGTCATTACACCCGTCTTTTTTATTCTTCATTTTTATCGCCTGCTATATCTATAGAGGAAGCATATAGTCTACCATGTCCTTCCTTTCAATCATGTCCGTCAGACATTTTGTTTGAGCTCAGTATCTTTTGAAGGACTTCATAGATTGAAATCAAATTTGGTACGAGCCTTTATATTAAAAAGACCTATTTCAAGTTCGACTATTATCGTTTTTAAGAAAAAATGTACGGAATTATTGCTCATATTTGACTTATAATTTTGTCCTTCAATCAGTAATATTTGAATTATGTATTGGAACCAAATTTGGTATGAGGTGTTCCAACTAGAAGACGCAGATCAGGTTTGATTTTTACCATTTTCCTGCAAAACGTTTTGCAGTTATGACCCCAGTGTGACTCAACACGTTACCCTTTAATTTCCGCTCAATAACGTTCGAAGGACTTTATGGATTGAAACCACATTGGTGTGAGTCTTTGCATTATAAGATATAAGGCATGCTTGATATTTTACCTTTCTCCTGCATATTTTTATGAAGTTATGACCACTGTTTGACTTAGAACCTTGTCCGCTAATTGCATCATTTTTGCAGGGGCATCCCTGTCGTATGGACACATTTATAGTTTTTCACACATTTAAGAGCATAAAAGACCATTCATTCGCGGCAAAAAAAGGAGCTATAAATAGATGAGATTACATGCTGAAATAAAAGTAGTAGTTTCGTATGTTGTATACAAGCTTACGATTACAGTAAAGGGAGACCGATTTCATGCATATTGTAGACACTTATAATTTTTCTTACGAGTTCAAATAACCACCTTGCTTTTCTCCATGATCTCTAATTGTAAAGGGACAGTTCTCGTCTCTGCTCAAAGAATGTGTAGATTGGCACATGAATTAACACTTTTGTTGTTGTGTGATCCAGTCTTTGTCATAATTTACGACATAATCTTGACAGCTAATTTTTACTCTCCTGGCATGTATATGACTTTGGTACAAACAACTTGTATATACGTTCAGTCCTTCCTATTCAAAGAAATAGTGGCATGTCTCCAAAATAGACCCCGATCAATTTTAGCGCCAACAAATGACCATGATTTTTAGATTTCAGAGCTTTTGTTGTTGATATAGTTCAGAATTCACAAACATGTATACATACAGACATATCTAGGAAGAGTTTGGTGCATGCAAGATACAAATATATGTTCGAAACAGAGCAAAGTCCACTGAGATAGTAATGGCTAGATTCCCCGATATGGGTGAATGCTAATAAATTGTGGTCTCTTGCGTTTCAGGACAAAAACATTCAAACTTGTCCGATGAGTGTGTTCCCTTACTACAAAGAATACTAAGACGTGGCAGTGCCGATCAAGAATTACTCGAAGCTGCCTCCCTTGCCCTCAAGGAAATCACGAAAGGTGAGGACATATCTAATCGTAAAATTTCGACTAGCTCTGGATATTCACGCAATCTTACCGAATTTCCAGGGTATAATGCACACCCAACTGCAAACAGCCTTGACCCAGGTATGCCGTGGCATAATGCACCGAAAGTTCAAGGTTTATGCTGTTTGTGCAAAAATCAAAAGCGCAATGAACAGCGTAGGCTCTGATCCTACGGCGTACAGCGCATTGACAGATATGGGTCTACGGTGTTCGAATGCTATTTTTGAGAAATTACGATGCACAGGAAACCGATATACACCCTGACACTTCTTTTGAATGCTTTCCGTATAGCTCATACTCTGTCAGAATATATCGCAATGCTTTCCGTATAGCTCATACTCTGTCAGAATATATCGCAATGCTTTCTGTATAGCTCATACTCTGTTAGAATATATCGCTGCCGTAAGGCTCTTTTCACCACTAGACCATCTAAACCTCAATACATCGTCTTCGCGATATAGGATACTAGAACTTTGACTGGTTCCTATTGCACGCATAGGTCCATCAAGAACAAAGGAACAGGAATCGGACGTAGTTAGAATATACATATCTCGTTGTCGCGGACGGAACGAGATTATTACGGTCCTTTTCGCCATATTGGTGTTTTTTTGTTGTTTTTTTTAAAGGATTTCCTCATAAATTTATTCCAGCAAGATTTACTTCCCATGGATACTCTTCTTATAAAAGAGAAATAACTTTCTTATTTATTGCTATTTGTTTTATTTGTTTGTTGTTTTATTGCGGCGAAGCGATTTTTTTTTCTTCTCATTTTATTAAACTCTGAATATAGTGATATAATTTTCCTTTAATTTTTATTTAACGTAGACCACTGTTGCTATGTTGTTGTCTCTTGATATACTTTCCCCTATCTATTTAAAGCTCGATACATGGTTTATGCGTAAACATTATGACGTCACAAATAAAACGTTCGTGCATGCATTCCATCAGATTGACAATTACATTTAAGAATTGAACTTCATATTTTACAGGATTCGTGAAGTCATGAAGTTTGAAGATCGATTGCATACTGCATGAATCGAAGGCCGTTAGTGCATAGTGTGTGATCGATTTCCAACCTACATGAATTCATGAATCATGTAAAATACGAAGATCAATTTGTATTATTACAAATAGTCATTAAAATAGTAACGAATCCCAAGTAATAAATAACAGAACTATGTTTTAACCATTGTTTACAAATATGGTCAAAGCACACAAGAAGGGCTCATGAATACATAAATAGTTCGTTTATGGGCTTATGAACTAATAATTTCAAGTTTTCTGCGTCACATGATGCGATTTTAACCAATCTATATGGGTGTTGCAAAGGTTTTGTAAACATTTGTAGTTATAGATACATAACGGACGTACTGAGTCTGCACTGTTGTCAAGATACTGACTTGGACGAAGTATGGTGGCCCAGATGTGGTATATTGTTAGGTCACGTCAGCGCACGTGCTACCCTAAAGCGTCATCGACATTGACTCCTCACATCAAGTAAAGAATTTCGCGTTTTTTTTTCTTTCTCCTGTGTATTATACAATATCTCCACATTTCTACAGATAAGCCACTGTGAGGAGTTGGTCCTTTTGGTGTTTTTTGGCTAAGATAATTAATTTTCCCTATATTTTCAGTGCCTGGTGCGGATGAGGAGAGAATGGATGAGCAAACAGATAAGTCATTTCTGACGACTGAGCTGTTCATACCGTGACAAACACATGCTTTTCAGCCCAAAAAGGACACGATGACAATAGCAAGTGATAACCATTGTTTTACTTCAATGGATGGATAAACTTCCCAGTCATGTCTTCAGATGCAACATATACTAGTTAATAAATGTGACTTTAAGACAACAGTGCTCACTGAAGTCGCCTATAGTGTATACAAATAATAAAGTCTAAGATCACAAGACAGTGAATCATCGTTCTATGATGGTCCAGATAAATATAAGGCAATTGCATCTTTTGAGGGAGGGAGAATTGAGAAGAATGCGTAGTCATTTAAGAAAATTAGATCCAGAGGCCACTGTCAACTGACAGGTCTAACTTTTCTCTTCTCTATTTATCAAGCAAATATAGTAAACTGTTATCTTTTTCTATGTAGATTCCTACAAAAGACATGCTCTACGTCTAATGTATCACTTTCTATGTAGATTCTATGTAGATTCCTACAAAAGACGTGTTCTACATCTAATGTATCCCTTTCTATGTAATTTCTATGTAGATTCATACAAAATACTTGTTCTACATCTAATGTATCCCTTTCTATGTAAATTCCTACAAAAGACATGTATCCCTTTCTATGTAGATTCCTACAAAAGACATGCTCTACATCTAATGTATCCCTTTCAATGTAGATTCATACAAAAGACATGCTCTACATCTAATGTATCCCTTTCTATGTAGATTCATACAAAATACTTGTTCTACATCTAATGTATCCCTTTCTATGCGAATTCCTACAAAAGACATGTCTCCCTTTCTATGTAGATTCACACAAAAGACATGCTCTACATCTAATGTATTCCTTTCTATGTAGATTCATACAAAATACATGCTCTACATCTAATGTATCCCTTTCTATGCAGATTCCTACAAAAGACATGCTCTACATCTAATGTATCCCTTTCTCTGCAGATTCCTACAAAAGACATGCTCTACATCTAATGTATCCCTTTCTATGTAGATTCATACAAAATACATGCTCCACATCTAATGTATCCCTTTCTATGCAGATTCATACAAAATACATGCTCTACATCTAATGTATCCTTTTCTATGTAGATTCCTACAAAAGACATGCTCTACATCTAATGTATCCCTTTCTATGCAGATTCCTACAAAAGACATGCTCTACATCTAATGTATCCCCTTCTATGTAGATTCCTACAAAATACATGCTCTACATCTAATGTATCCCTTTCTATGCAGATTCCTACAAAAGACATGCTCTACATCTAATGTATCCCTTTCTATGTAGATTCCTACAAAAGACGTGTTCTACATCTAATGTATTCCTTTATATGTAGATTCCTACAAAAGACATGCTCTACATCTAATGTATCCCTTTCTATGTAGATTCTTTCAAAAGACATGCTCTACATCTAATGTATCCCTTTCTATGCAGATTCCTACAAAAGACATGCTCTACATCTAATGTATTCCTTTCTATGTAGATTCATACAAAAGACATGTTCTGCATCTAATGTATCTTCCATTAGGCCAACCATTCTTGCGGTGGCCTCGTAAGCCCCCCTTTTCGGAATGGCTTGCTTAGCTTCAAAGGCTGAGAAACTGAGTTGTAACTGCTATGATCTTTTATGTGTAAAATACATTTATATTTTAATTTAGATGTATGGACCAATGAGTATGAAATAGATAATTCTTATCTTAACTTATTTTATATGTATATATTACAAGTTCCTCTATCTTTGACTGATCAAATAACTTTAGATAACTTTTATGTAGAAAAGGATATGTAGACATTAGTATGACTAATTTTTTATATTAGTTAACTTCGAAATATACAAGCTTACGTTAATGTTGTCTTCATGATTTTTTGTAGATGTCAAGAATATCGTTGGATGTTTAGTGCATCAACACATACTCATTTTTCTAAAACTAAATCCCAATAATGTATTCGCACATAAAGGTAATTGCAGAGTATCAAATGCATTGATCACCAGATGGAAATAATTGATATATAATTGATTGATGTCCAGTTCATTTTACTGCATAATATATATATATATATATATATATATATATATATATATATATATATATATATATATATATATATATATATATATATATTAAACCTAACGCTGGCAGCTGTATGCCAAAGTTGTATTTCTTCATTTTTAGAATCTTTTAGTCCAACGCTTGCAATCAAGCAATAGAGCGAAACTTGCCCATAGGAATACCTCCATATTAAAGACACTTCATTTCACTTAGATATTCCAACTGTATACAAAGGTCCTCTTTCACGAATCGACGTATCATTCATAGACTAGTTTACTGTGTCTTATCTGAAGACGCAAGCGTCCAGGTGACGCTAAGTTTTCGTTATGTTTATTTTGTAAATGACCAAATGTTTGTATTTGTTATATTTATGTGTTTTCATTTTATTTCGTATATGATACTGTTTCTTCTAAGAAGTAAGCATGGACTATTTCTAAAATTAAAATTTTTGTAATCAATAATTATCGCTATTAAGACGATTTTTGATCTTAAGTTGAAATTGTAGTTGTTGGAAAATTTTGATTGTTTAAAATAACATTTTCCATCCGAGATAATAAAAAAAATGAATTAAAGATGATATTCTTCTTTTTCTTGTTTTCTGAGTGATTTGTGGCGTTTCTGCGTACTTAAGTCAACATCTATATGTTAGAAAGGCGTTAGGGGTGCTTAATGGTGGCCTAGATATATCTCATTTCAAAATAAGTATCATTGATAGAAGAACGAAAAGTAATTTTTTTCTTTTCTTCTTTCTTCCTTTCTTTATTCTTTCTTTTTTTTTTTCCTTAAAAAGGGATCTTAAAGGTGAATTTTATAAGCTCCGCACATGCAAATCATTCAGCTGAATCATGTGACAGGCAAATCATTCAGCTAGATCATCTGACAATGATATCATTCAGCCCGATCATGTGACACAATGTAAAGAAGTGTAAATGTAATAACATGCAAAGACAAGCGTCCCGATGTATTATTATTATTATTATTATTTGGCAGCACGGTAAAATTTCCACCGTTTACCAACACTTCATTTCAATAAAATCCGGAAGGGGGTGGGGTGTCACTAAAAAATGACGAAGTCCAAAACATTTCGAACATATTTTGAAACAATCCTTATACATGTACAGATATAGCATGCACAGATGCCTTCACACCTTAGTGATCATTAAATCAGATCGTTGTTTTCATGGTTGTTATGTGTGAATAAGTTTTAATTACATTCGCAATACAAAATATGAATGTAAATATTATGGATGTAGTCATTGGTTGGCGTTTTGGAAACTAACGAAAGATAAATTATTTGTTTCAGTGGCAACTGATTAAATATTGTTTACCTAATTGTGACCACAATAATGTAATCTAGGTACACCCAGCAGTTAGAATTAATTGCAATCTATAGTTTAGACCGTGGTCATTTGAAGTCATTGGTCAACATGAATATTATAATGACTAAGATGGATGCTTAAGGCAGGTCAATTCCAGGTTCAGAGCAGTAAATAATGCCATGTGTATACACTTGTATGAGGTCAAACTTAGCTCATCCCACATTTACAAGGACTACTATGTTGGAAAAAGTCCAAATTTCTTGTGTAGCTACGTTCACCTGTTTGAAAAACTTTGCGGTATTAAATGTTTACTATGCTTACTGTATTTTGAGAAAAAGTTGAAAAGCTGGGTTGTAATAGGAATCAAAGAGATAATATAGATCCGGTACAGGTGTAAATGGCTCTAATTTCAACACCTTGACACTTGAAATGAAGCATAAAAGTTAGCAGAGGAATGCTTTTGACTGCCACTACAAACTGACAATAACATTTCTCCTGCAGTTAAATAATAATAGAAACCTTCGTATGCATCGGTGTAGGCAAAGCCAGATTAAAGGCGGGGGACCCGGCAACTTAGTGAAATGGGGGGGGGGGGGGCTTTTTAAAATTGCTCCTTAATCCGTCCTTGGGTGTGGGATATTAAAAATTCCACCCGAGGGTCAGAATATAATGCAGATAGCTCGTGCAATGATACAAATGTGAACAGGTAAAAAAATAAAGTCCACTCTTATCCATAAGATTAATCGAGACAGACAAACAAAAATTTAATAGTTCTCGATTCCGCTTTGGGCTAGAATAGATTTACGCTTCAGAAATAATAATGAGAATAAGAAAAAAAGAAAATTAAGAATTACAACAAAGGCTATTTTGACTCGAAATTAGACTAAAGAAACCATACAGGTAGTAGGTCGATCAGTACGAAACGGCCTGTTTGTTGTACACTTAACTTCAACGGCTGCTCGTTTAATACGTAAATGTGTTGCAATTAATGTTTATCTTCAATATTGTGAAAGAATGTTCAAGTTATGATGGAAATCGGGAAGTTTTTGCTACTTTGTGTTCAGTAGAAGGTCAAATAGACCACGAGTCAGGATAAAGGTCACGTGCGAGGTAGGATATAGCTATCCTACACCCGCGTTCTACGCTGGAAACCACGATCCTACACATATACAAGAATAAGATTGGTACTTTAGAAAAGTACCAAGAGAGGACGCAAGAATAACAGCATGTAACAACGCTGTAACTGGGCTTAATATGCATGAACTGTGTGAAAAGGAAGAAATTTAGTTTGTTTGTTGCATAGAATTTTCTGTTGGATGGTTTGTTTTGAAGGGTATTTTTTTAACACATTATTTTGTAATTTAAGTAATGACGCTGTTTGGTATAGGACAGAACAGACGTACATGACGAGATTCGTCGCACACGTCTATAATTCAAATTCAGTCAGTATATGACAGAAAAGTTTTATATTTGGTAGCACATACTAGAAAGTTTTATAATCGCATAAGGAAGAGTATGATAGACACAGAAGTAAAAGGAAAAATGTAATTACAGAAGGGATAGGTAACTGTTACCTACGGTGGCTTGTAAGTGTGTGTGTGTATGTTTATATATATATATATATATATATATATATATATATATATATATATATATATATATATATATATATATATATTCCATAAGGAACACAGTGATGAAATAAAGCTGAATGGAAGAACTTAACAAATCTACATAAGCATAAATAATATTAGGAGGCGAAGATGAAATATAAATATGTCTATTAAGTATGAAATATATAACTGGAGAGTAAGGCATGTTGGTTCTGACATCAGATTTTACAGTTTTTGCATATTTCAACACTAAATGAGTTAAGGTTGTTAAATGTTTAAAAGTCATTGTTCATCAACTAAATATATAAGGACTGTTCTTGCAGTAATGAAAATACTTATTTCAGTAGCAGTAATACCAAAGAAACATTTAAGATGCATTATGATACTAACTGTGCAACATCTAATGTTATTTATTTGATAACTTGTAAAAAGAAATATGTTGGACAAACCCGTCAGCAAGTATCTAAAAGCATGAACAAGCACATAGATTTGATATAAATAACTTTATCGATCCATCTTTTTAATCTCGACGGCTTCCATAATTTACGAGATTTTTCATTTAAGACAATTGATATTGTTAATTTGGAAATGAAACGTCTGTTATAAGAGACTTGTTAGATTCATCGTCTGGATACTATCTATCCAATAGGTTTAATTATAAGATTATATATGAACTTGAAAGGTAAATTTATTGTATTTGGTCACTTCTGTTATTATTGACGTGGGTGAGAAACGCATTCTCAGTAACTGGTTTGGTTGGGCTGAACCCGCTTTATTAAAGTATTTTGCCTACAATGTTTTGGGGTATTTCTACTTCTCAACGGTAACCTATACAACGCAGCTGTTTTGTTTTTTATTATTTTTTTCTCATAATTTTTTATTGTCGTATTTACATCATATTTTGATACGAGAATGTATATGCAATAATATGTACATGATATATGATTAAATACAAAACCAGAACCTTTTTTTTTTTTTTTTTTTTGGTGTGTCAGAAAAGCACGCTCACAGACTGGTTTGGTTGGGCTGAGCCCGATTTAAAGTATTTTGCCTAAAAGGCTTTTGGTCATTTCTATCTCTCATCAGCAACTTCCTTGATACATACAGCAACATGGTTCTTTCTTTTTCCCTGCTACTGTATATGTAATGAAAATTGCCACATTTCCCTACTAGTGTATATATAATGAAATTGCCACATTTCCCTGCTACTGTATATATAATGAAAATTGCCACATTTCCCTACTAGTGTATATATAATAAAATTGCCACATTTCCCTACTGCTGTATATATAATGAAAATTGCCACATTTTTCCCTACTGGTGTATATATAATGAAAATTGCCACATTTTTCCCTACTAGTGTATATATAATGAAAATTGCCACATTTCCCTGCTACTGTATATATAATGAAATTGCCACATTTCCCTACTAGTGTATATATCATGAAATTGCCACATTTCCCTACTAGTGTATATATCATGAAAATTGCCACATTACCCTACTACTGTATATATCATGAAAATTGCCACATTTCCCTATTACTGTATATATAATGAAAACTGACACATTTTCCACAAGTGTATATATAATGCAAATTTATATATATATATATATATATATATATATATATATATATATATATATATATATATATATATATATATATAATAAAAATATTCTAACCTATAACAATGGAACTGACATTTTATAATTGTATTTATTATTTGTAGAAAACTCACCAAAAATATCAATACAAAAATATTGTACAATTTAAAAATGTACCACCATCTCAATAGTGCTTCTTTTGGACTATTTATTTATGAAAATAACAAACAAAAAATAATTTCAATGATCATAATTTTAAAATCTGATATTATCCCAAGCTGTCTACACAATATTTGACACATTAGTGCACTGGAAAAGAAAGTTCTTTATTAGTGAATAGTACGTCAGTGCATCCGATCAAAGTAGTAAATGCATATAAACTTTATTATTTTCTCTGGAGTCGGATTCAAAAAAGTAAATCCATGTTTCCTCACCTGTGACAATTTCATTCAAACGTCTCTGGTCACTCTTTTCATATTTGGCCAGCAGCTCTTTGGCGATTTCAACCAAAGTCAAAGTTTCATCAGCAGTCAGTAAATCCAGGACCCGTCGTCCATTAAAAATTTCTAAGCTTCAAATTATTCTTCAATATATTAAAAATAGCTGACGAATAAATAGAAATATCTTCAACTGTATAACGAGCATATTAATCAATTGCCCCCTTTACAGTAGCCACGTCCGTCTCATCAATCGCAGACAACGATCTTCCAGAACGTGCGTCATCTTTCATGAATTTCTGACCACCATTAAAACGATGAAAGCAGCTACAAATTATAGGATATGACAGAGAATTACATCAGTAAACTTTATTCAAGTCGGCCTTGATATCAGTAAGAGAGAACCCCAAGAGAGTCCGCATTTTACAGTATGCTTTATTTCTCCGTAGCAGAATTATTTCCTCCGACATTTTTACGTCACTGTCATGTACCTATGTTACGTCACAGTCAGATAGCTGCAATGTTTGACGTGTTGCACGTGCAGCTGCAGATCATTTTAAAGAACGATGTTTTTGTATTTTGATCGGCATTCAATTTATTGACAGGTTCAAAGAAACAAAAAAGTTATAATAAAATATTCAGAACTTTTCAAATACCTCTCGTGCGTACTAACGTACTCAAAAGATAGAGCCGTCGCTAGGATTGGGAATTATTGGTACTTTGGTCAGTTGTTGGGGTCGTTTCCTTCGTGAGCAAGTTTGACATGGCTTGATCCAATTCATTGTGTCTGCATTTATAATTGGTCAATAGAATGATCTGCGTGTCTTCTCCAATGTTCTATGTATACCCATATGCCGTCCCTGTTGAGAAGAATTGTGTGCATCTGTCAGAAAGGTTTTGAAAAGTGTCTGTGGTACATACACTTCTATATCCAAATTTATCACGTTTTTTCCGAATCTACTTTCCCGTTAGAATCACCGTCAAATAGCTGGCCGTATTTGCGACGATCTACAGCGTCAGCGTTTCTCGTGGCTACCTAAGGGTACACTATATCAAACTGATATGACTGAAGCACTGTTATCCACTGAACAAATATCCCCACATATTCTTTCATGTCGAATAGCCACTTGAGCGCATCATGGTCCACATACACCGTAAACGTTGTAGAACTAGGCTAAAATAAGACTTTTTTTTCAATGCGAATACTAATGCTTGGCATTCCTTTTGTGATGCCGTAATTTTTGGTCAATTGGTGTCAGAGATCTCCCGACATAAGAAATTAAAATAATATGCACAATGTTGTTCGTAGCCAAGTACCGCCCCCTATGGGAAGGAACTTGAGTTCGTGTACAGCTTGAACGATTTGTCTAGCAGGGGATATACACTTTTTCTGGACCGGATTCGATACCTTCAGCGCAAACAACGTGTCCCAAATAATGAAATTTTCTCCTAGCCAAATTACACTTCAGGGGATGCAATATGTTAACCCCTCCTTTCTCAATCTATTAAATACTTTTCTTAGCTGTAATATATGCTCATTAAATGTTCTACTGAACGCAGTGATGTCATCCATGAACACTAGACAGAATTTCCAACTTAACGGCTTCGATAAGACGCCCTAACGTTGATGGACTATTACGTAATTCCATGGAAAGATGTCGAAACGAAGAGTCCTAGAAAACAACGCCAGGCTGTATATTGTCGACATTCATGGTCAATCTCAACCTAATAGAAATCGATCTGAAATAATAGCTTAGAACTCCCAATATTTTAAATTGCGGCATCTGTCGTGGGTCAAGGATGGGCATCTAGTTCAATACATCTATCAATAGCTATTATTGGTTTTCTTAGCAACAAGCATGGTGGCCCCTCCCCTCCCCCTCCGCCGCTCCGCTATCGACTGGCGGATTCTTGTATAATACCATGGTCTCGCATATTTGACACCGTACCCTCTAATGCATGCTTTTTTTGTTTAGGAAACATTCTATAAGCTCTATGCCGAATTTTGTGTATTCTGTTTTTTACAATGCCACAACAGCAGAATTTACCATCTTTTCCTATAAATATATCCCCGTCAGTAGCGGTGCGAGGATTCGAAGCCCGGGGCAATGCTCTTTAGTGGCGCCCCTACAGAGGAGCAAGGGAGCAATATTCTTTAGTGGCGCCTCTACTGCGCTACAGAGAACAATTTTTATGTCACTTGCCAACTTCCCAAATCCCCCCCCCCCCCCCCAGATATAAGTTTTGTGAAGAATTGCCCCCGTTACACTAAAGTGAAATAATACGAAATACGAAAATTTCAGATGCAAAAAAAAAAAAAATTCCCAAGGCGCCTCCTTTACCTGACGCCGTTGGACAATTGCCCCCTCCCAACACCCTCACGCCGCCATTATCCCAGTTAACATCATCTAAAAGTTTTGTTAACACGTTTATCTTGTGTGGATTTAAATCGTCCCCTTTGTACAATGCTCCCTTGTTCGATTGAAATTGTGATCGTCATCTGTCTGCGAATGACAGATATTACTGGGGGTCAGTAATATATGTCATTCGCAGACAAACAAACTTTGCTACGTTTGAACCATATTTGGTTTCTATGTTAGAGTAAGTCAAATTACAGATACCACGTAAAACTTAGTCAGTCAAGTTAGAGATACCACGTAAAACTCATTTAATTTCTACTATATTCACGGCCTTTGCTATTAATATCCCGTTGGATTAAAGGGAAGGGATTCAGATAGCCATTGTTATAACTTGGGATTGTGGAGGTACCGTTATGTTTTTTATTAGTAGTAAGAAGGCTCCTGTTGCTTGGTGATAAAGTCTTCTCATTAAAAGCACGTACTGCACTATTGTGATTTAGAAAATCTTAGCCCAAAATAACTGACGGCTATAATTTTGCCATAGTGTAAAACTTTAAGTACATTTTATCTCGTCCAAGAAAATGTGATCTATAGATCTTCCATTGTTAGGTGTTAAGATGACATAGTCTCTGTCCACCAGGCTCCCTTAAACTGCTGGACTGTCGGCGTTTTCCTTACGTTAAAGTTGTTATGCTTTGCGGCGACGAGTCTCGGTGGAGGTGACCGCGAAACTCACAATAACAGTACCGCACTTGTTGCGCGTGATATTTGCAGCATTCAATGACAACATGCTCATTTTTCCAGGACAATTGACAGGAAGTATTATTAGAACATGTCACTCCACCCGATGCAGAATTAACGTTCGCTTTTAGGGGCTTTAGTGAATCCGCTGTTGTTCGGCTGACCCGTGGCAAATGATTCCTGTGCTAACCGTGCAGAACGCAAAGCATCATTCCATGTTGTAGGTTTTGTTACATCTCTCGTTCCGATTTTTGCAAATGACAACCTTTGTCTTTAGTGTTCATACATCCGACTCGTGAGACTCACCAGGAGTCATTGATCTGTCGTAAAGTTTTGCTAGAGTGTTTAGACAGGGTTCACTGTCCAAAGTGCTTTGTAAATTCACTAGACAGAGACTTCTTATTGGATCTCACGTCACATGGACGGTGGCGCTGGAAATTTTTTCATGGCTTTTCCACACATTGAATAAGGTCACGCTCCACAGTATTTACAAAAAGTGTAGTCTTTTTAAGGTTAAACCTCTCCGATGAAAGCTGCCAAAGAATTTTCCTACACCTACACTCGTATGAAGATTGAAGTACCTTAATTTGCCTTTGAAGAAAATCTGACCGACTAAACTTTCTTAATTTCATCTAAAACATTTGGTACACATTTTTGCTTTCTAAAACTGTGTGTTGACTCAAACATTTGGTACACATTTTTGCTTTCTAAAACTGTGTGTTCACTCAAACATTTGGTACACATTTTTGCTTTCTAAAACTGGGTGTTCACTCAAACATTTGGTACACATTTTTGCTTTCTAAAACTGTGTGTGGACTCTGAGCGCCAAGTTTCGTGTTCGAACGTTGTGTTAATCACCCTGAACTAGATACCCGCAACATCTGGTACAATTTGAATGCTTAAATGAAACCGATTTACGCGAACTCCTGAATACATATGGTACATTTTCAATACTTAAATGAAACCGATTTACGCGGACTCTCGAATTTTTCGTTAAATAAATAAATGATCCCTGTGCAAAATATTGGTCTGCGAGAGTTGAGAATTAGAGAAATTAAACTCATTGACTGTCCGGAATTTCATCATTTAAAGGTCATTATTGATAAATGTATCAACATTAAGATTCTTTATTCAATATTGTTTCAAAAATATTTATAGATTTTTCATAATTCTGTTGTGGAAGCATTTCTCACGTGTTAAATGAAAGTCATTTGTATCACGTGACTTTCTCGGCACAGTTCACCTTTTTATGCGTTATGAAGTTATATATATATATATATATATATATATATATATATATATATATATATATATATATATATATATATATAGTTTCATGGCACATCATCACAATCATGGCTATCGAGTGGCGAACAAAAGCTACTTAGCAAAACTGGTAAAGGCAAAATCCTTCTCAGAATCATCAGGAAGATATCCCTCTCCAACCAAAAGTCATAAGGCAAAATATAAAAGGTACAGACGTTGCAAAATTTCCCAAAAAGGCAAACAAGGTTAGAATTTTTAAAATAAAAGGTCAGTTTTCTTTATATATAAACCGTAGTCTTTTCTATAAAAAAAGTCCAAAACCAAAATTGGAACAACATCACAGGACGCATCCGACGGCAAACAGGTTGCCTCCGTTAGTGGCTTCTTACGACACGCAGGGGGGTGCCTCTGACTTACTCTACATTGTTGAGCCCTCAGGGGTTCTAATATTCAGGAGGACGCATTGGACTTATTGTACATCCCAGAGCCCGCAGGGGTTCTAACATAAAAAATGTGGGTAATGTCTCTTTAAATGCTAACAATATTTATCGGTTGATATTTGCGATAATATACATAAAACCTCATACATGTTTACGAACGTTTTTCTTTTTTGTTTCTTGTTTTTTTTTTTTTTTTTTATTGCTGTAATTTTTACCATTACACTTATTTTTTACCAAACTTTCAATCGGCACTATAACTGTGTTGACATGCCGTTAAATCACATGTATACATACATACATGTTAACATATCTACATATGCACACATACATATACATACACGCATGCTAACATACCTACATATGCACACATGGATATACATACACGCTTGCTAACATACCTATATATGCACACATGAATATAAATTTACGCATGCTAACATACCTACATATGCACACATGCATATACATACACGCATGCTAACATACCTACATATGCACACATGAATATACATTCACTCATGCTAACATACCTACATATGCACACATGCATATACATACACGCATGCTAACATGCCTACATATGCACACATGCATATACATACACGCATGCTAACATACCTACATATGCACACATGTATATACATACACGCATGCTGATTAAATTCTTTAATTCGTGAATAGTAAAGAGGTCACTACATGCCGGTTAGAAATCACCCCGTTGCTGTCAAAACCATATTTAAATTTTAAAAATTCAAGACCTTCCAGGGACTTTGTCCCCTGGACCCCAACTGAGGGCCGCCTAAGCACCCAGTCCTAGACAAATAGACCAATACCAATTTTGCCCCCTCCTCCTTTTCCAATTTCTGAGTACAGACCGTCACTAAAAGATAGATAGATAGATAGATAGATAGATAGATAGATAGATAGATAGATAAGATAGACAGGGTGATCACGGGAGCACTCCCTATCCACTTCTAGTTTGATTTAAATTCTCGCATTTCTCTGTGACGTTTATTTGGAACAGTGAGTTATGTCCGTTATGTGAAATCGTATCGTATTGGGCATCTTTAACTGACAATGCCTTTATTGATGGAAAGAGTGTTCTAATCTGTGGTCTCTGGTTATTTCTTAGTACTGTGCTTATCTCCGCCTCATCTCAACATGAATTATAATTAGTTTCCTACTTGTACAATTGTAGTACAAGAGATGAAAGATTTAAGATAGTTGTTAGAGCTGTGGTTAATAAAGAAACTGAAAAGTATTAAAGGTAATGTAAAAGAAATTTTATTTATCAAATGGAACATGATTAGTAAGTGACTAATCCTTTCAGTACATTTATGCATAAGTAAAATTAATACTTCTATTATTATGTTAATTGTTAAACAAATGAACAAACCAGAATCAGGTAGTTGATTACAAAGTCTAAATGAACACCTGGTGTATAAATATTTCGACTGGTGGAATCGAAAGACATATTACCAGAACAAAAAAGCAGCATCTAAGAAAAACAGATTGAATCATCTATGACATTTCTGTAATCGTTAAAGCCGGTACAAGTCGTGAAGATATATATATATATATATATATATATATATATATATATCTATATATATATATATAGATATATATATATATATATTTTTTTTTTTAAGGGAATAATAAAAAACTGGCGACATCTGTTCTCATAACCATGAAACAAGGAATCTTCTATGTGATGGAGAGAAAACTCTGAAAGAAAAAGAAAAATATATTTGATGGAATAATACCTGTTTGAATAAGCTAAAAGATGCAAGAACTTTTTAGAAATCTGTTAACTTGTCTTGTTTGAGAAAACGGCAAATGAGGGGGAAAATGATGCATTGTAGAGTTAGACGTACCACCATTACAGCTAAAAAGGTCACTGTTACAGAATGAATCAATTTTTACACCTCTGCTTTTTATTTCCTCCAAAAGGTGTGATTTATCCCTTTTATTTAATATGGAAAGAAATACTCGAAGATTAATTTTTAAAAAATGGTGTCTCAGGGGGACAGTGAAGCGAAATACTCAAGGTCCTGTCAGCAAAATGTTCATGATGCATTTCTGATAAAGTAGTGTGTCGCTGAGGATTTCGAGCAAATCACTGAACTGATAAACAGACGTCGATAGAACAGTATACGTTCACCTTTTAAATGACGAGTACCTGGTTACAGAATTTACTGCTCTGTAAAATGTCAATACTATACAAATCCTATTTAATTAGTCTTTAAAATGATAGGTACCTGGTTAAAGAAGTTACTACTTTGTAGAGTGTCAATACTATACAAATCCTATTTAATTAGTCTTTAAAATGATAGGTACCTTGTTACAGAAGTTACTAATTTGTACAGTGTCAATACTATACAAATCCTATTTAATTAGTCTTAAAAATGATAGGTACCTTGTTACAGAAGTTACTAATTTGTACAGTGTCAATACTATACAAATCCTACTTAATTAGTCTTTAAAATGATAGGTACATGGTTACAGAAATTACTAATTTGTACAGTGTCAATACTATACAAATCCTATTTAATTAGTCTCATACGGACCGCACCAATAATCTCAGTTCGTAAATTATTGCAAAAAAGAACTTTATGCAAAAAGCTACCCTGACACATTCGCAAACTTACAAATTAATTCGCATTAATAGGTTCAAGAGTTGTTAAGGCCATGAGATGCAAGAATCCTCTACCACTTAAATCTCCATATTACCTATAAAATAAAACAGCTCTATGCTCCCACTTTTCCAGTTAGCCTCTTCTCATTATTTTTGTCGCTGCCACTACAAGATAAAGGTATTTTATTATATATTTGATAATGGGATATTGAAATTTATCAGGGAGTACAAAAAATGACATCGCCTCAGTGTCGATACCACTTTTATCGCCGCTGTGACGATATCACCACTGGAACTACTTTCTTTTCTCATTTATGAAATATATTTACCCTTACATTATATATATTTCCATATTTAAATACCTTCTTCTTCTTCTCTCTGTCTCTGTCTGTCTGTCTCTCTGTCGCTCAATCTGTCTGTCTCTCTCTCTCTCCACAGTATGAACAGTTCATAACTACAAATATACATACACTGTACATTACGAGTGTATTGTTAAGCAATGCGGAGATGCCAGTCCAAACTTTGCATAGAAACAAATTCGAAACCACAACAAGTAGATTTCAAACATTATGTTATTTAAAATAATTTCCACATGAATCATCTGATCATGTAAATACTTACTGACTGAATTTACAATGACCTGTTTCTCTTTGATACTCAGTGTCTAAATACATCGTACGGTGGAATTACGTGTTTCCGCGAACATAGGCAGGGAATTGCTAGAGTCAGCAATGTAATGAAATTAACATTTTTAAGCATTGGCACTTGGCACATCATTTATCTCAATAGAAAGGATATCCAATTATGTAGTCTATTTTTAATCTTCCTCAAAGTAATCCAAAAAAGTTGCTCATGACCTCTGGTGGGATATTTTACCATTTGCTGCAAACTGTGTCACGTGTTTCAGCGAATGATGTATGCGAACCGATTTTTTTTTTTTTTTTCATTAATGTTCCTGTATTTATAATCATTTTGGTTCAGAGAGTTGCTTGTTACGTGGTTTTAATTTTTTATTTATAAATAGTATGAACATTTAAAAAAAAAGTAGCTAGAATACAGTAAGCCAAGCAGCATGCCTTATTCTAGTACCTAAAATGGACTGCCCATTATTACACAAACACATGTTGCTTTGTAATATTTTTTTTCTCAAGAAAATATCTGAGCAAAGATTACTTTTTCATAATAATTTAATATTGTTGATGCCAATTATCCGAAAAAGGCATTCGAGAGCTTTTCTGCGGAGACATTATTGTATGTATAAGCCCCACAATTTTTGCAAAAAAAAAAAACATGTCCATAACAATTTTGGTTTTGACCATAAAAGATATGCATGACTTTGTAAAGCAGATGCTAGTACCACATTCATGAATTTGATCTTCAGGATCTCTGCCTTTCTAGTGTGAATAAGTAATAACGAACCAGTCACGAAAATGTATTAACAGAATGAAACCAGGTTGCGAGTTAGTTCCCCTGTTTTCTATTCTTACGTAATTACACTTACTCGAAACAAGTTCCTGTGGTGCTAGATCCCAAGAATGTTCATGCTATCAATCCGCGCAAGAAATGTGTGAACAAGAAACATTAGCTTAACTTTTCGATTAAAATAGCAGTTCGTTAACCAAAGGACACTATTTAAAGCATTAGGAGAAAAAAATCTGTAAATGTTACTGTGATAAATTATTATAAACTTTCGGAACATATTTTTATAGATCTAGTAATAACACGGCTTACTCGTCTGTAATTTTAACCACACTGGCACATACAGAATGGGAACAATCCACGCAAATTGACGTGTTCTGACTTCGTATATATAATAATAAGATAATATACGTGTTATTTTAGCAGATTTAAAGAAATTGGTAATTTCGCCATCTCGTGACAAGACAAGACTTCGTTCGTGAAATATTTACTTATATCTACTGAAAAAATATTCTGCTATTCTTATTATTATTTTTAAAAAAGCTGAAAAGTTATGATGACAAAATTACGAATGAAGTCCAAGTTTGTGTGTTTGATCAGTTGAAATACAATGGACATCATTAATTAGATTTTGAAAAAAAAAATATCATAATTAAAGCTGAACTCTGTCTGTCTGTCTGTCTCTCTCTCTCTCTAATAGATTATAGGCGACAGAAGAAAATACAGCGACTTAAAATCTTATTAATCAGTTGATGAAGTTTCAATATTCTTCACGAGTTTCTGTCAAGGACGCAAATGTTGGTTTAAAAGAGGGATGTTGAAAAGATACCAGTCCTAACGATATATAACATAAAAGGCTTCAATCGTGGTAGTGCTTTGACGCTGTGACCAGAAAATGGGTTCACGATTTAATTGTTGTTCAGATTAGTTTGTGATTTTGGTTATTATGAAAAGAAACGCATTCATGCTTAGAATTTAGCAAAACCGATGCCACTACAATATGTGAGTGTTGATTTATCCCCAACCATATTTATAGTCACAAGCGCCAAAACACCACCCTGAAATCTCTCCAACTTTTAGGGCGAAGTTGATTCGTCCATGCTCGTAATGCTAGTTTGTGAGGCGCTCTTAACTGAACACGGTGAATACAGGATATTAGACAAGAATGATAGTCCTTGGTTTTTTGAGCTCTCCACCTCGTAATCACGTGGTTGGAAGTTCTGACAATATTCTGATAGGCATTTGACGAATCCCCAAATTCCACCTTTTTACAAAGAGTGCGCTTGCTGCCCTAATGATTAGACACCTAGACAGTTTGCACTAAACAACATGTATATATTTAGTATTTAATAACTTCATATTTTGTTTAATCATCAACAGAAATATATCTCTGATAAAGTGATAAAATGTTCCAAAAAAAACCCCCTTCGGTTTTAGAGAAAGTACTAATGAATATGCGTGGTTATCTCGGTATTGGTAAAAATCGTCATTGCCTACTAAATTAGGACAGATCTGGCTGGTTTAGCAAGTGCGATTGTGTGGCACACAAGCGTATGGAATCTCATGTGATGATTTAATACTTTTTCTGTTCGTATAAAAGTCATTTTGTAGGTAATTGGGAATTAATTAATTAATTAATTTTATATTTCATCATGTAAGAATAACCATCATACGCGTTTGCTTTTTTTTTTATACAATCGTTTGTCAAAGCACTCTTTCAACACTAGTTAGACCAATATTACGAGTGTTTAATGATCAAACCCATATATTATTAAAAGCATATACACCTACAAGTTTGAATAATCAAATTCCAATTGACGAGTGACGATAAATAAATGAAAATCAGTTTGCATACCAATGTCCTGAAGAGAGGCTGCTCCGCAATCTTTGAGAATGTTCTTAAGTATAAAGGCGTTCTTTTGTGCAATGGAGTCCATTTTAACGCGTTCAAGCTCCTTGTTGGTGTATTCCAGCGGATTATCTATTAAATATTAAAATGTAGATTTTAGTTCTCTTACTTACATTCAAGGTATAATCTCAATATAAACATTAAAAACAAAAGGGCCAAGTGGGTCTGAAATCGCTCACCTGGCTGACATCTTCTTAATAGCCATACGCAAGAGCAGTTGACCACGAAATCTGGGTCAAAAGGATGCTTCTATAGAAATTTCTACCAATGATGTTGATTTGTATATGTTATGAAAACAATTGTTTTAAGGTTTCTCTGTCTTTTGCATCTTTATCCATACTTGATGGTAAATCAGCATAATCAGTTCAATACTGAAAGATATTTATGCCAGGATGCTTTCTATTAAAGTTATTTAAATTCTGTTAAGCTGTTTATTAAAATAAATTTGTTTTAAAATGTTGTTCTATTCTTGGTAACACAGCCATATTTGATGGCAGATTGTCTTCTATTGTATCAATTTGAAATGCCTTCAAGGTAGAATGCATATTGTTAGTTTTGATACAATTCTGTTGAGCTGGATTTGGGAAGAAGTTGGTCAAAGATTTTATATTTTGAGCAACGGTAATCATGTTTGATGGTTTATATGCATCATTTTTATAAATATGAAAGCCCTTCATCCTAAAGTGCTTTCTGTCAAACTGTTAAATTCTGTTGATCGATTTTTAAGAAGTCATTTAAAGCTGTTTTTCTATATTTAGTTTCGGCAGTCGTATTTGATGGCAGATCAGCATAAGCTGTAAAGGATTATGCCAGAGTGATTTTTTTAATCAAATATAATTAAATGTTGTTAATCGGTTTTTGAGAAAAAGTCGTGTGATTTAAAAAAAAATCTATTTCGGGTAATGACTGCCGTATTTGATGGCGGATCGATATCATTTGTGCGAAAGTGAAAGCTCTTTATGCTGTGATGTTTTCTGTCATATTTGTTCACATTCTGTTGAGGGGTTTATGAGAGGAGGTCGTTTGAAGGTTTTTCTTCCTTTCAGTACCAGCGGCAATATTTGTTAACGGATCGGCATCATTTGTAAAAAAAATATTAAATTAAAGCCCTTTATGGCCAGGATGTCTTCTGCCAAATCTGGTCAAAGTCTGTTGAGCAGCTTTTTAAAAGAAGTTGCTTAAACTTTTTCTACTTGGATTAACGGTGGTCATATTGAATAGGGCCATACCATAAGCTCATTTGGCCCTATGACAAGAGCAGCTAAACAAATCGAAATTCAGATTGTGGCATGACATGATTTTGTGGCTGCCCTAATGAAGAACAATGAAAAATATCTGCAAGATTGTACACAAAGGGGCATTAAAAAAGAGGGGAGTGTAATATGATGTGGGGGTGGGAAATTACCGTCGTGCAGCCGCGATAACATGTAAATAGGCTATCGTGATTTCCAGTACATTGTTCCTCATGCATGCATATAACGATCTAATACAAACGAGCGATAAGGTAATCGTAGTTGATACAACTGTGTACAGCCCATCCAGAATTCGTACGGTAAAGTGTAGAGCACATACTCTCACAGTCCCACTGGCAGCTACCATGCGATTTGTGCCCGACCTAGAATATGCCTCCAAAAAATAAAACAGACCCACTCAAAATCCAACACAATAAAATGAACACAGTGCATGCTTTTAATACGGGAGAAGCAAGTCTCGTTTTGAAATCCTCAGTGTGTTCTTCGGAAAGGCAATTAGCCGCCATTTCCTCGGCATGATATAGTCAAATAAATTGCTGAAAGTTCCGTTAAAACCAAGCAAGCAAGCATCGTTTCCAAAATTTTCCCGTGACTAAGTGTTATCAGTTCTTAACACCAAGGTTTCCTAAAAACTGAACTAACCCAACTGGACGATCTGGGTGAATTTTGGTGCGAATACCATTTGTTGTGGGCTACAAGCTAGGAACGCGCTAGTGGCATTAGTTTAAAACTAACTTTGGGAGAAAATGCAGCTTTAAGGAAAACGGCATGTCCAAGCCCTTGTCGTTGTCATTCTTTTGCCGTTCTCTTTTAATCTTATCAGTTCTAACCTATTTTTCCTTCTTCCATTCTAACCATATCTCAATTAAAGCTTTGTATTTAACGGCAATTTGTCATTTCGCGACTTTGGGCACAGGGGCACAGATGGATGGAAGGAAAGCAAATATAATAATAATTCTGTTTTCTTTTCCGAAAAGTGCGACAAGTTGAATACTTTGGAATGCTTTGAAAAGCTTCAGTGTTATTGCAGATTAGTTTTAATGTTTAGCTAAACACTGTGTCGGATAAACCCCTATCTCGAACTTGATGGCGTGGGCGGTCGAAAATGGGATCTAGGAGGTAGAACGCCTAAGTTATGTTATTTGGGTCATTTTGGGAGATATAACATATACGTATTGATTTGGGGAAACAACGGAGTCTAAAAATAATTAAAACATTTTTTTGACAATTTTTATCATTTGCACGGAAGTGTTAAGTTGACATAATCCCCTTTCTATAAGCGAATGTGACATTTCCGAAGCAATTTCAAATCACTAACATTTCAATGAGGTACAAGTTTTCAAGTCAGTGTAAACTATACTGTTTGTCTTGGATTAAAATAAATAAAGATACTACACTTGCATAGCGTCTAAAAGCAGGTAGTTAGGTGGGAAGGTAGGTTCTCAGGCAGGTAGAGCAAGGGACGTGTAGGTAGGTAGGTAGTTAGATACGCAGGCTGGCAGGCAGGTACGTCATTAAATTATTCTAGGAGGTTGGGAAGGCGTTTGTGGGAGTGAGTAAATGTGTAAAACTGTAATAAAAAGACTACTATAATGCGACTACTTCCTTATCTGCATAAGTCACTAACCCTGAGAGAAATAATAATAATAATAATAATAATAATAATAATAATAATAATAATAATAATAATAATAATAATAGTAATAATAATAGTAATAATAATAATAACATGATGATGATGATGATGATTATGAGCAGAAGGAGGAGGAGGAGGAGGAAGAAGAAGTAGGGAAAAGAGAAAGAGCGGCGGAGGAGGAAAAGGAGGAAGAGGAGTAGGAATCTTACCATTGACGGAGGTGTTGCTAACGGAGAAGTCGTCTAGCCTACTGTCCCACTCATCACAGTCTTTGACATCACGAGTAGCATTTTGATCCTCATGAAACTTTCCAACATAATTTTCTTTCTCTTCAAAAATAAAACCTCTTTTGTTTGCAGTCTCGACAGCCATCTCTTCTTTTCCTTCCACATCAACCGATTTGTTTGCGGTTGACGCCTTGTCGTGCTCCAGAATTACCTCGACTAACAGAAAAAGATACGAGTGTGGTTATCGTTAAAAAAAAATGACTAAACTGTTAACCGCAATTTGTTAACGTTCTATTTATTTTTGCTGTTTTTGTGGCAGGATCTCATCCTCTAAAAAAGTCATAAATGTGTTTTCTCAATACACATTTGTTTTTGAAATGAGGCTTAAGGTCAGTGGTAGATTCTCGAAATTATAAGTCTGCCACATAGAAAAACTGCGAAATCTAGTAGCAGCGAAATGAAAGTTGGCTAAAATTAGGCCTTTCAAGATTCATCTTGCTCCAGAAAGATACATCTCAGTTAAACTAAGATATTCCCTACAAACATTAGTTTGGGCATAGCGTGAGTGAAGCACAGTTTTCGTCCAATAAGATCGCGAAATTGTGGAACATAAGACCTTCATCTCAAATACAAAAGAAAATCAGTGGACCTATGCATGGTACATAATCATCCAAGGGCGTAAGACCCGGGACGGCGGCCCCAGAATTTAAAGATTTATGAATAAAAAAGTTGATGACCGCTCACTCATTGTCCGAAATCATTCTTGCCCCGAAGAAGTCGCCCCGCTTAAAAGAAAACGAACTCTTATTTTCTTATGTGCCTTGAATGAATATACTAAGTGAATAAAAATATATATAAAATTTTTATTCAAATCCACTGAGCAGTTTTAAATATATCGTCGATAGTCTGGTCTTCAAAAGTCGTTATGATTGATATAGTTGTTACGTCACTGAGTCGCATCTGGTCTATGGCCAGTACTTTGGTCTATCGATTTACTGTTGCCATATGTACATTTTGGAACTGTTAAAAAAAACGCATAGAATAACGATGTTCAATTAATATGGTAAAATAATGAAGAGGAATTCAGACTATGGAGATGCAAGAGGAACCAGTTTATAAGGCTGTTAGATTTGTGCAACCGATTTCGAGGAACTACTGCTTTTCACTGCGACAAGATAACTGTAAATGAGTGTTACGAAAACGTCATGAAATCAAATGACATCCAAATTAAATCTGAACTTTCTAACAACTATCAAAACTTCGAGTGACACTTTCAATCGACTATCTTCATGTCGCATGACCGGAATGGACTAAACAACGTCTTAGGTACGGACAATTATAATTTCGCAGGTGAACAGCGTACACATATGGCTACATCATATGCATCGGGTTGTCGTCCATTGCAGAATGAAATTGAGAAATGATCATATACAAAAGTGCTAAAAGCGAAACTTCAGTAAAATGCCAACTTTTTCTACACATTTTACCGTCGTCACAGGCCTGAGATCAAATTTTGCAGGTAGGGCATGTGAACTCAGGAGCTCCTGCCTCCTTGTTAAAATATTGCTCCTCGAGGTGCAGAATGTGGAACACTAACATATTTAGCTGGTGTCGTCATTAGCTTTTAGTTCATACGACCATTTGGGAATTTTGTGTTTTTTTAAGGCGCATTTGAATTGTCTGTGGGAGATAGTGCTCTCAGGTAGTGCATCATATACATTAACAAGGCTCCGAATATACAAATTGCCATACTCTTCATAGTCATCTATCCACTGCGGCAGATCCACGTAGTTTTTTATATATATTTTTTTTATTTTTTAAATCTATATTTAAATGGAACGCGAGGGACACTCACCAACCAACAAACAGATGTTGTTAGGCTGACCGAGCCACCCCTTGAGGCAGGCTTAAACGGAGTTTTACTGTCGTTGCGCTTTTTGCTACAACTCTTACCTTATGACAGAAATCCATTTTTGTCACACAAACACAAAACGGTCACAACATTTAGCGAACCACTCTGTGTCACAGTTTGCTTAAATACTGTATGTCACAGAAGTGTCGTGTGGGCGTTAGTCAGCGTATCGTTAAACTCTATGGATGCTAACAAGCGTGTATGCAGAGAGGCGTGTATGGAGTACCATTAGTAACAAAAAAATGACTATTTATATGGCCCGAAGTTAAGAGAGTCTTGGCGAGTTATTGAAAAAACGCATCGTATGCTGGAGGTAAGTTGGGAATAGACTTTGATGAGTCAGCAAGGTGTCGTGCCGATGGTTTGGTAGTTTATGTCGTGTCTACGGTTTCACTGACAACACACTGCTTATGATGAATTTTCAGCGATATCTTTCAAGATCTCGCGAGCTGTGGCTCTTCCGCGGGCTATTAGTTCGTTTTTTGTCACTTCGTCGATTAGAACCGAAGAGTATACCTTGTGCGACGCATCCCATATTTCATTTTTCATGGATGTGTATTTGTTGACTTCGTTTAGGGTAAGTTCAAACTCTTCTTCGATGATAGCGTTGCCGCGTAGCACCTTGGATATATGGTCTGCAATTGTGTTGAGATTTGTTTCGGCCAAGACGCGGATTTCATCGTGCTTCGTAGCTCTCATGGATTGTAACTGTCTGAAGTAATTTCCAGCTATATAAATCAGAACATAGCTGAAAGTTGTGATCTCAAGGACAATCGCGATCGGGGTAGCAATGGTTGTTGACAATATTCCAGTTCCTGCCACACCGGTGCCCAGAAACACACCTGTTAGGGTGGTATCAGCGCCATTCACTGCGTTTACTGCGCGCTTGTACTTTTTGTATAGAGCGCATCCTTGCTCAGCCTCTGCCCGTAAGACGGTTTCAGCCTCACTGATCCCTTTTAGGCGAAAATTTTGTGGGTCTTGGATTTTTAGATATATCGACATTATAATTTCTCTATAAGGAGCGTGATATGAAACTTTAATTCGTCCGGGGAGTTTGTTAGTTTGCGGACCCACACCTTTAACTGATTGTCTGTGCTTACAGGCAAGACGGTGATAAAGTCAAAGAAGCTGATAGTTTGCCTGATATAACCAGATTCACAAACAGTGGCGTACTAAGGGTAAATGGCGCCCGGGGGGACGATGATGGCCCAAAGGACCAGAATACTAGGCCGGAATTTGTATCAGCTGTCTTGGCGCACCAAGACCTCTGGCGCCCGAGACAACCGGCCCGTCCGCCCCCCGTTAGTACGCTACAGTACACAAATAGTATTATTATTAAGGACTAAAAGTACCGTACTTTTTAGCCGAAAGTTGCGCGACGATTTGGCCTTGTTCCTGTACCACCGCTTCTCTTAGTGCTGTGTCCTCGTATCCCGATGCTGTAAGTAGCTCGGTATCTGTCAGGCTACTTGTGTTTGATGGAAGCTCATCTCTTGTTGTAAACAGTTTTTGTGCGTTTTTTTCGTTTCTTTTGTGCTTATCCTCTGTGGTAGTTATTGTATGCCTAGGTTTGTATATATGCCTCTACTACGACTATATTCTAGTGTGGAAAGCTTGTACGGCCTAACAAATCTTACCCTCTCATATTCAAGAGGAATATTATACCTCGAGTTCAATATACCATTTCTACAGTATAGTCAGCGTAGACAGGCCTTTCATTTATGTCATTGCACATACAGAAGGTGTCAACCTTTTTATTGCGAATTTCATTTTCAGCTGCTATCATACCGTCGTCACGAAAGTTTTTTTTTTTTAGCCAGCTTTCCAATTCCTGTATCTCTTAATCATATTCTATGGGATGATCGATTAATGTTATTTCTACTGTTTCATTTGGTAGTTCAGTGTCTCCTCTGCCAAAATCTTCTATTTCATAGATTCCTTCAGCGATGTTTTAAAAACTTCCAGCTGGTCACAATGCTAGCAAGTTATTGTATTAAAGGAAACTCCAAATAGTACAAAGTTACTTCTTAAAATCTGTGTAAGTACAACATGTCTCAATACGGAAACAAACTTTCTGTTCGCATCCTTGCGCTTGTGGTAAAGGGAAATTCGAAGCACCGTCCTTGTAACTATAACCCAAGCACAATAAACCAAAACCATCTGCTTGTTGTCACATTTCCCAACTTAGGCAGCAACGATGTTACTGTTCCCGGCGCTGCTATGCTGGCATTTACAATTATTTTGAGCGGCGGCTTGGTAGCGCCGGTTGACGCCAAGCGTACTATCATGGAAAACCTTGGCCGCGACATCGTCAAAACGATCAGGGTAAAGCTTGAGAGAACTAAGTTGCCTGTATTGACGACGACGATGTTTGGGGCGTCTACAAGGATCTCTGACTGAAGGACAAAGGGCGGACTAACGCAGCCTATCAGGGTATACAAAACACCAATACTACCGCCATACGCGTGTGCCTGAAGCATCTATCGTAGCCGCATTTGGGAACCACCTTTACGTGCCGCTCGACTTCGAGCTGCTAAACGATCATATGCCATGCTACCAGTCTGGACTTTCGGACCAACTCTCCTTTGAGCTGACGTTTAACGATTACAGCAGGGTAATCTAGAGCACGAAAAATGGTACGACCTACGACATTAGTGGTATTTCCTTAGAGTTTGATGGTGTGGCCCTCTCAGAACTCGTATGCATGATCAATGAGTAGTACATGGGAAAAGTGACTATCTTTTGCCACCGAGTACTGCGCTATCGCAAGATTGTGTGGAAAAAGTGCGACCCCGTGTGGAACATCGATCTGAACACGCCAGCAAAAAGCATGAAGGCGATAGTTTTGCTCGTTGCGGATGCAACAAAGAGCGCCCAGTTCGCGCGTGATAAGGACAATTTCTACAACCTCCTTATCAACAAGGTGTTGGTAACGATCGCTGGCGTTCCAAACCAGATTTATGCCATGGGGCAGCTGAGGTACCAGCAGTGTGAAGAGGCCAAAAAACAACGGCGAAGGAGTTTTTCAAGGACGCGAAGGGGTAATTTCTTGAAGTTGGAACCTTGTACCGGTTTGCTCTAGTCCTATATATGAGGTCGACGGAAGATCACACGCTCCATGGGTCGGGAACACGCATACAGCACGCAAGAGGAGGTGTAAAACTGCAGACGAATAAACGTGTCAGACGGCAGGTTTGTTGAACGCGTACATATATGTCATCATGGACGCGCAGCTCAGCATACAAAATGGCCAATTTGTGTCGGCCATCTACTGAGTGCAACGCGATCTTTGATAACTTACAGCCATACTGCGCCATGATCTTTTGCCGCCACGACAGCGGCAAGAGCGATTTTGCTTGCGAGCTTCTCGAATCGGTATTTAAGGGTCACTTTGATTTTATAGTCATCAACAGCACAACGATGATCCTAAACAAGGCATATGACAGGCCTTGGGCCCGCGGCAAAAAAGACGCAAACGTAGTTTTACTTAACCTTAGAAACCATGATCTGAATGACCTACTCCGCGCTCTTGCTGAAAGTTCAAGGAAACCACCACGCTTTTTCTACTCGACGATTACGCATTCTCGACGATTGCGCCTTTCTTTCTGGCGTCAGACATAAGGAAACTGTCTTTACTGAGCTCGCCTTTATTAGCCGCCATTACTGCATCAGTGTGTGGGTAATAACACAAAAATACAATGCTGTAGACCGCGAATTCCGCCAGCATACGTCGTGGGTGACACTATTGTACTGTAAAAAAAAAATCATATAAGGACACATTAGATAAGAACTATATTGTGGAGGACGAGAAGCACGCAGAGATTAAGGAACTTTTCAAGCTGCTCCTACTAACAGACTCGTCGGTATCTTACCATCTTTTCTAGCATGTGGGGTTTACACAATTTGTACATCATTAGCCATGCTTTTTCACTTATAGCTTTAACCTATTTCATTTATAGGTGATTTAGAGTTAAGCGCTCGGTCAGTCATAAGAACCTTACAAGAACCATGGCAGAACAGCTTACAATAAGCAACATGGATGTTGATGCGGTACTGCATACACTGTATGATAACTTACTGACTGAGAATGTTCAGATACATAAACAACCAGATATGTGCTGTCTTCCTTCACAAATAACCTTGCTGCGCGCGAGACAATCCCAGCTAGCTGGTTCGGATATGGCTAAAGAATACATTGGACGACATCTGACATTTGAGTGCATTGTACTAATGATCGATGACAAGGTACCAAAGACCTATTCCATATCATAGGCTAAACAAGAGGCTAGGATGATTGTTTCGCTGGGATCGTCTTTGCTCGGACTGTACACGGCACTTGTAAGTCACTTTTTGCCTATAGATAACCGTGAACGTCTTGCGAGTGACTTGGGAAAGTATCCAATCATCCAAACCTCTGACAAACATCAGCAACCATTACTTTAGGTATGGTGCTTTACTAGTACCAATTGCAGGGGGCATCATTACCTATAGGCATGTCGATTTTGTAAAGAAACAACAAGAAATTAAAAGCGCAATCGATAATGGATACGCCAGTGCCACTGGAAATGGATGAGCCAGGACAAGCGACTGCACCGTCGGAACGACAAGCCCAGGAAGTGACACAGGTCACCAATGTTAAACACTCAGGTAGAGTTGCTGCTGGTAAAAGACTTTCAGAAACTGATGAATCAACGTCGCACTGAGAAAAAAGCGGTACCAGCCAACCGGCATGCTGCTCCAGTCGAAACGACTGCTCAAGAGAAGCAGCAAGAGGCGATGCCAACTTATGTTCTCTGGGGCGGCCTAGCTTTGGTAGCTGGGATTCTGTACACTTCATTCCGTGCGCCAGCACAAGTTCGCGGAACGCTGGTACAAGAGCAGTCTAAAAAAGCAACGTCTGGGGACCAGTCGGAACAACAAGCACCGCAGTGCCAACATCATCTATTAGACATAGACCTGACCCCTTTCATATGGAATAGTAGTGTAAGTTGAGCTTGTCGCTAAAAACAAAACAATATAAACTTGTTAATCGCGGAACGCAGGTGCAAGATTTCTACACCAAGGTACGTCAAGGACATCTAAAACCTCGTTTACCACGGAGCTGTACTTAGCGGCCTTGCTGTGGATTATTCAATGATTTCTAACAATAGCCAACCTGGGCCGACTCGATCTGGAAGATGGTGCAAAGATTATAGGCACCGTAGCTCCGAGTCTCTTGACGCAGGACATGCTGACTAAACAAGGGATCATTCCTGCTAATATGATCAAGTCTGCCTAATGGCCGCCATTGCTATGATGATTGGTGGGCAATCATCAACACCTTCGGATTCACCGACTCAAAGTACCTTTTTCTTTGCCAAACTCAAAATGAAGCCGACGCAGAACGCATCCGCCACGACAAGGCACTGAAGAACTCCAAGCTGCCCAGACTGAGAACTAACGTAAGCGCACCGAGTGTCTCGATTATTCAATGAGCGGCTGCGTGCTGAGCAGCATGCTGATAAGACGTATGATAATGTCGATGCCACGATGCGCGAGTACTACTTGATGACTGAAGGAAAAGCAGACCACGCTCTAGAAGTTGGCAACGAGTCCAAGCTTTCTGACTTGTATATGCCCCTGCCCGAGCAGCGGCAGGATATCGTCGTTCCGGACCTAATGGCGAGCGTCGCTGCAAAAACAGACAGGGTTCGAGAGGTGTCAAACCTTCCCATGCCATTTGTCGCTTAAACTGGCGCGGGCTTTGTTCATTTTGCCTCGCCAAACTTGCCGATTGCGCCTGTACGGCATACGGCGCGCTGTTTGGCGCGGGCACGGCATGCAGCTCGTAATCCTTCGAGGTTCCTGAACACCTTTTAAGGTGAACGTGTTCACACCGACGCGATTTTCAATCGTCTGGACGCCCACTGAGGGGCACTTCCTTTGGTAAATCCTACCCGGTTTGTTACGTGGCATCCCAGCAATTGCTTATTATCCAGACGGGGGGAACGGGCTAAGATGCCTCTGTCAACATTAGAAGCCACACGCAATGCACGTCCCCGGTCGTCTGCTCGTATTTGTTCCATGTCTTTGGAACCAATGATTGCCTGCGCTTGCCAGATGCCTCAATGCTTATGGCAGTTATATGCCTCGATCATTTTAGAAAGGGCATGGACCCAGCTGTTTCTGCCGGTAGTGAAAACCCAGCGCTCGAGCATGGTTCAGAGAATAAGGTGGAAGCGGCCCATTTGCGTGAGTGGTGGTCAACGGCGTTGGCTTTCATCAGTGTCCCAAAGGGGCGGAAAGTGAACACAGTTCCGCTGTCTGTCCATTGCTTGCGGACTAGGTCTCGTTTTGCTACTTGAGCCAAAATCTGGATCATTGCCGCAGTTGTCTCATTTTTGCCTTTCAGTGGCTCGGCGTATATATAGCGGATGTTGGAGTCCGTTGCTATGAGAAAGCTCTTGTAGCCGTGGTTGAATCGACCAGCTCGACGAAGAGCACTGTGTCGGCTTGGTATGTACTAGGAGGACCCCAGTATGTACGAACTCTTTAGGCCTTACGGCCCTCCGTGTTTGCTGCTGCAAAGCTGTACTCTTGTCCCTGGTTGCAAAGAGTACCTTCTCCATTCTTTTGGACATAGCACAATGTCCTCTTCAGCGTGCACTTGTCCTTGTCGTTCCGGAGGCGCCCGCTCTTCTCTCTGTATATTTTGCCGTGGGATGATGTGCACTTGCGTTCTGGAAGCGACTGCAGGTAATCTTGCAATTGTCCTGGGTCAATGCGGTCGATGCCACAGCCCTTATTTAGTGATTCCGGGCAGGTATCACATTTGTAGCCTTGGGAAACCACCTTCTGACGAGCCCAGTCGACGTTGACGTATTGAGTTCCCGCGGTTCCCGCTACCTGCTCTTCTCCCGTCGTTTCGACGTGTCGTTCCGATAAAGCACTCTCATACAGCCAGTCGGTCGTGTCGTCAGCAATTTTGGGTCCTTGAATGCGCTTTTCGATAATACGGAGGGCCAAATTGGACTACCTCTGGATTTTTGCAGGTAGTCACACTTTCATAGCACGGATAAAGATGACAGCTTGGCCTCATATCAGTATAGGCGCGGACGACATCGTTACCAATTACCTTGGTGCCCTCTGGCAGCGCTTGTGCACAAACGTGACAGCAGCGCGGGCCTCGACGGTAACAACAAATAGTGCAAGCGCGTCTTGGCTAGTGTGAAAGCGTACCCCAGAGGGATGAGGGGAAGGGTCACTTCCTTGGAGAGCTTTTCGACCCACCCCATAACCTGTTGGTAGCACTTTTTGGTCCATCTCTTACTGTCGTCTGGTTGGTCGCCCACAATATCGTCAGGTAAAGCACACCGAACTCGGACAAATGCTTTACTTACCTTATCGGAAAAACCATTGACCACGCCGTTGCGGCACGCCAAACCGCCGGGCTCGATGTTTTACAGCTCGCAAATGAGATCCTTCTGCACTTCCCCTGTAATACAAACCACTTTTGTCTATTTTTGCTGCTGCAAACAAGCTTGCTCTCGCTCTCCAGCGGAAGCAATGGAAGACGGAGAGAGGCTTCTTAAAGACGGAGGGCTTCAACAAACCGGAGGGTTTACATAATGTCGTTGTAAGAGTCTACCGGAATAACTGTCTCTTTGGAGTTGCTGTTTCCTCGAGCCTTTTAGCGGCGATTTTCAAGGGCCTGCTTGCACCGGCCAAGAAACGCACTGAGCAAGCATCGATTCGGACGAAAGTCTGGGCTATTCCATAGCGGCTGTGAGTTGTCCACGCATATAGAAAAGATAGAGGGTTGGTCTCTACCATCCTCGGGTAGCTCCTTTTTTTGACCATTCAAGCAGTAGTCCCTTATTTTTTCGGAATGTATGAAGACAACACGAACTTCAGGCTCAAGAGAGTCACGTATCTCCAACCAGCTTGTCGCGCCCATCTCTGCAAAGAGCTCAGTAACAACTTCTGCGTCGCTAGGTACGCGCTTCCGCAGGGCCTTGCGAAAGTGCTTGACTTCATCTTGTGCAAGCTCCATGCCACCCTTTTGGAAAGTTTGGTCTCAGAGCCTCTCCTGACCTCATTTTTTGTCAGTTAGTGTAATCTCAATGTCTATGGTATAGGTCTGCCTAATCGGAACAACAGGATGTTCGATAGTAACGGCTGACTTATCAGCTTGCTTATCTTTGGGGTCGTAGGCTGGGCTTTAGAAAATTCATTAAGAATATCGTTAAGCAAATCATTAAAATTGTACTGTGGGACTTGTGCTACTTCTACTTACTGTCCAACATTGTGTATTGTTGCTGAAACTGGTCGATCAGCCAATAATGCACCAAGTCGATCATCATATTCACTTTGGAATATTATCCCTCTGCGAAGTAACTCGTTCAAACGTGTGATAGTTGACATAAAGCCGTGCTGATGATAAGGTTTACATAAGTCAACCCAATTCTCTAAATAGAGTTCAAATGTATGATAGTAAATATAATGCCGTGGTTATATAAGTCAACACAACTCTCTAAATGGATTTTTGTTTTGCTTGTAGTTTACATATAACTTTGCTCTGTTCTCAATTCTTTTTATGTCTCTTGCCGCATGTGGACTACCGCAGCCAGCACATATCATGTAATCGGTCCATGTTCCAGTACAATACATCCAGCATGGGTATACTTTACATCCTTTTCTAAACTCCGCCATATGCATACCACAATACTCAGCAATACAGCTATTCACGCACACCTAATTATGTCCTTGTTTAAGCCCAGCACACTTGTTTTTCCCATGAAATTCCATGGCTTAAATGTATACTTAAAAACAACAGCGAACAAAAACGGTAGGGATAATGTAAAAATGGTGACCCCATCCTCTCTTCCCCCCTCTCCTGCCTCTATCCCCACCCCCTTTCAGGACCGTTTTGTTGTTGTTGTTGTTGTTGTTTTGTTTTTTTGTCACGAGAAACGTACGGAAACGAGGTGGCAGGAGCTCCGGAGTTCACATGCCCTATTCGCAGATCTGGATCTCAGGGCGGGGGAGGACATTTTACATTTAATAAATTCGGTTTGTCACAAGCGGTTCGTTTTCCTTTAAACAATTGCAGCCATCAAGATTGAAGCCCATCCCTTTTATTATACAACTCATTTACTCATAATGCATAAGAATTAAAAAAAGTTTTAAGATATAGAAAGTCTATTGTCAGAAAATCAACAACAAAAACTATTGTTATTGATAAATAGATTGAAGATAAAATAATACACACATATAGAAAAGCTACGAATTCATAAAATGAAATTTACGAAAACTTTATTCCTCATGGTAAAATTTTAAATTGTATTCTTTGCAGTAGGAACCCTGATTACCTTGTTTTTCCTTTCCGAATTTTGGCTCGTGTTCCAGATATCTGGATGCTAGAAACAGATCCACTGTAACAAGAATATATATATATATATATATATATATATATATATATATATATATATATATATATATGTTTGAAGGGATGGAAGTATTGAGAGAGAGAGAGAGAGAGAGAGAGAGAGAGAGAGAGAGAATTTACCTGTTGCTCAACATTACATGTTTTAATTAGTAAATCAAAGATATGAACAATTAGCTAAGACAAACAGACAGGCAAATGGACGGAGAGTTAGTCACTTACTTAAGTTAGTTATCTAGCAAGCTAGATATAAATAGATAGATAGGTAGATAGATAGATAGATAGATAGATAGATAGATAGATAGATAGATAGATAGATAGATAGATAGATAGATAGATTGTTTCATACACTGATTAACTTATCTATGAACTTTTACCAGGGCATTGCTTGTACTGGACTTTTTCTTGCCATTCAAGTGATATTGCTGAAATGAGAAAAAAATACATGAGCGTTTAGAGACTGAATAGTTCATAGCCACAATGACATTTACAAAACATATTTATCATAGAAATATAAAAGACAAGTAAACACTTAACGAAGTCAACTTACGGGCAAGACAAGTAAACACTTAACGAAGTCAACTTACGGGCAAGACAAGTAAACGCTTAAAGAAGTCAACTTACGGGAAAGACAAGTAAACACTTAAAGAAGTCAACTTACGGGCAAGACAAGTAAACGCTTAAAGAAGTCAACTTACGGGAAAGACAAGTAAACACTTAAAGAAATCAACTTACGGGCAAGACATATTAAGTCTTAAAGAAGTCAACTTACGGGCAAGACAAGTAAACGCTTAAAGAAGTCAACTTACGGGAAAGACAAGTAAACACTTAAAGAAATCAACTTACGGGCAAGACATATTAAGTCTTAAAGAAGTCAACTTACGGGCAAGACAAGTAAACACTTAAAGAAATCAACTTACGGGCAAGACAAACTTTGTTCTTTCTTTTCCTAGCCCTCTTGGCAGCATTCTTCCCTTTTCTCACAGATGCCCTCTCCATTTCTTCCATGCGCTTCTTCTCATTTTTTTGTTCCAGCTTTCTCCTCAGTTTATCTCGAATCACGTACCACTTCAATACACAAAGTCGTATAATTACTAAACATCAGCTAAAGTTCATGTCATGAGATTGGTATCATTATTATAATTTTTTTTGAACCATGCTTTTACGAAATCGTATATTTCTCAACTTTATTTCAGTGTGTTCTGCATGTAGTGTCTTCATGCACATTATGTTTACAAAAGTCAACACATTTCTTCTGCGAGGCAAACATGCAAACTGACCGAATAGTATCGATCATTCCTTTCCATGGACCTATAATACTCTTTTTCAAAACGATTAGGACCGTGATGTTTGACTAAAAATACGAAATTCATTTTCAAACATTCAAACAAAAAACTAAACGATAGTCAATGTAACTGAATGGAATGGAGAAACTGTTTTACAGAGGATGGACCATCAAACTGACACGTCTTCCAAATTGACACGTCTTCCAAAAACTTCCATCAAAATTATTGCCTCTGTGTCGCTTCTTAGCTGTAGCTTTTACCACACAATGATTTCTAAATAAAGTGTATTAAAATACATGCGCAAAAAGTCATGACATTAAGGAGGAAAGAACCATATACTCCGCTATATTGATGGGTCACTTGTTTAGAGACTTTCTTTTGAATTTTCTCCTGCGCAAGCGACTCTAACTAACCTTTAAAATCTTTTTCTGACAATAGTTATCATCTAGCAACAAATAAAATTTGTAAGAACCTATTTTGTCCAAGCCAGGGTGTAAACTAGGAAAAATGATCTGGACAAGACGGTACCTATAACTTTCGACCATACAATATGTGTTTGCAATCAGAAGTAGACCCCCCCCCAAAAAAAAAAAAAAAAAAAAAAAAATTGAACAAAACTATGTAATCGCGCTCTCTCTCTCTCTCTCTCTCTCTCTCTCTCTCTCTCTCTCTCTCTCTCTCTCTCTCTCTCTCTCGTATTTGTGATATTTAATTTTTGGTTTACTGTGGGCCGTCATGTTGTTTAACTTGTAATTTAATATATCATGAAGACAAAGGACTATGTCAGTAGTGAGAACGATTGTCAATTCCGATTGCATGTTTTCTTGGCAATCAAATATGTTATAACAAAAAATACAATTCGAAGCAGTACTATATTTTTAAAAAAGCATCGGAAGAAGAAGAATTCTCGAATACTTTTTCGGAGGTAATGGTCGTATAATAGCTAAACTTCTCTTACGAAAGTCTGATACTTCGGACATCAGTGGAGGCATGTAGTTTATATTTAGGAAGATAGGTCGTATGTATTTTTATTCTTCTTCAAAATATGTGTCATCCATCACACAGTCGTAGGGACACAAATCATCATAGCGCCTAAACTTGATTATATTTTGAGTGGTTTTTTGTTTTTTACATATAAGGACAGAGGGTTGCAATTAGACTATAGGCATAGTATGTGTTGGTGTTTGCAATTGTTGGCACCCGTCGCTGCTACAGAGATTATTCAATATTGTGAAGTACTCTATTTGTCTAATAGTCACACTAATCAAGGCATAAACTATAGCAGGTAAAAGAGGGGGTGGGGGAATACACGTATCTTCATTTTTAGCAACCAAAAAAAATCTTAATATTAAATATACAGTTTTATATACTTACGGTGGCACTAAAGACACAACTAATTTCCTCAAAAAGGCCTAAAGAAGTCATCTCTCGAATGCTCGACGCTCACGTTCAACGTGGTCGCCTTTAAATGGCCAATATGGGAACGATGACGTAATCAAAACGCATAACATTACGGCATGACGTGAAATATTTTTCAAAGGGTTGTAACACAGATTCATGTCGAATGATTAAATGAATGCTTACCTCCCCTGCCAGTGGTTTAGCTTATTTAGGTGAGGCATGTGAACATTTATAAAGTTGAGTTGCAATTGTTGAAAATCCATTATGCTCCTAATTTTGAGAATGACAAGTCGGTTCAATGATTTTCTGATTCAGCAATAGAGGGCTTACAGTTTTCTCTTCAGAGTAGGCACTGTACACCTATAGCATTTACACTTAAATTTTCTCCCACATCTTATCACACAATAAGGGGCGAAAAAAAGTTTTTAAATGTTAGGACTGTTGTATTGTTGTTTGTACTACGCACCAACCAAAAGGACTTGAAACTGGTGGCAAAAAATATATCCATTAATAATGGGCGCCAGAAGATCTCAGGGTCATTATCGGTGTAATATGTTTAACGCACGGGACTGTCAGTAACGTCTCGTGTCTCCATAACAACACTTCATCTAAACATTTTTTCAAGAGATGTGGAAACTAACTAGTGACAGAAAGAAATAAAAAGGCTAAGTCATTGGTCGCTCTAAACATGCATAAAGCGACATCATTATTTCCCGATATCTGATGAGGTTAGTAACTTGAACTGATGCCTTGTATATTTCTTTATTTAGAGTCGGAAAAAAATTGGTAAAGATTTGAGTTGAAAAGTATTCACATTGCTCACATTCCATCAGTGTCTTAGTGACTAAGCCTTCGTCTTGTATTGATACTAAATATGTTTACCTAAACAGCGTAGCTCCAATAATCTAGGACAAAGATCTAACACTAGCTCCAGTAGTCTAGGACAAAGACCTAACACTAGCTCCAGTAGTCTAGGACAAAGACCTAACATTAGCTCCAGTAGTCTAGGACAAAGACCTAACACTAGCTCCAGTAGTCTAGGACAAAGACCTAACATTAGCTCCAGTAGTCTAGGACAAAGACCTAACATTAGCTCCAGTAGTCTAGGACAAAGACCTAACACTAGCTCCAGTAGTCTGGGACAAAGACCTAACACTAGCTCCAGTAGTCTAGGACAAAGATCTAACACTAGCTCCAGTAGCCTGGACAAAGACCTAACACTAGCTCCAGTAGTCTAGGACAAAGACCTAACACTAGCTCCAGTAGTCTGGGACAAAGACCTGACACTAGCTCCAGTAGTCTAGGATAAAGACCTAACACTAGCTCCAATAATCTAGGATAAAGACCTAACACTAGCTCCAATAATCTAGGATAAAGACCTAACACTAGCTCCAATAATCTAGGATAAAGACCTAACACTAGCTCCAGTAGCCTGGACAAAGACCTAACACTAGCTCCAATAATCTAGGACAAAGACCTGACACTAGCTCCAGTAGTCTGGGACAAAGACCTAACACTAGCTCCAGTAGTCTAGGATAAAGACCTAACACTAGCTCCAGTAGTCTGGGACAAAGACCTAACACTAGCTCCAGTAGTCTAGGACAAAGACCTGACACTAGCTCCAATAATCTAGGATAAAGATCTAACACTAGCTCCAATAATCTAGGACAAAGATCTAACACTAGCTCCAGTAGTCTAGGACAAAGACCTAACACTAGCTCCAATAATCTAGGATAAAGATCTAACACTAGCTCCAATAATCTAGGACAAAGATCTAACACTAGCTCCAGTAGCCTGGACAAAGACCTAACACTAGCTCCAATAATCTAGGACAAAGACCTGACACTAGCTCCAGTAGTCTGGGACAAAGACCTAACACTAGCTCCAGTAGTCTAGGACAAAGACCTGACACTAGCTCCAGTAGTCTAGGACAAAGACCTAACACTAGCTCCAATAATCTAGGATAAAGATCTAACACTAGCTCCAGTAGTCTGGACAAAGACCTAACACTAGCTCCAGTAGCCTGGACAAAGACCTAACACTAGCTCCAGTAGTCTAGGACAAAGACCTAACACTAGCTCCAGTAGTCTGGACAAAGACCTAACACTAGCTCCAATAATCTTGGACAAAGACCTAACACTAGCTCCAGTAGCCTGGACAAAGACCTAACACTAGCTCCAATAATCTAGGACAAAGACCTGACACTAGCTCCAGTAGTCTGGGACAAAGACCTAACACTAGCTCCAGTAACTAGCTCCAGTAGTCTAGGACAAAGACCTAACACTAGCTCCAATAATCTAGGACAAAGATCTAACACTAGCTCCAGTAGCCTGGACAAAGACCTAACACTAGCTCCAATAATCTAGGACAAAGACCTGACACTAGCTCCAGTAGTCTGGGACAAAGACCTAACACTAGCTCCAGTAGTCTAGGACAAAGATCTAACACTAGCTCCAGTAGTCTAGGACAAAGACCTAACACTAGCTCCAGTAGTCTAGGATAAAGACCTAACACTAGCTCCAGTAGTCTAGGACAAAGATCTAACACTAGCTCCAGTAATCTAGGATAAAGACCTAACATTAGGTCCAGTAATCTAGGATAAAGACCTAACACTAGCTCCAGTAGTCTAGGATAAAGACCTAACACTAGCTCCAGTAGTCTAGGACAAAGATCTAACACTAGCTCCAGTAGTATAGGACAAAGACCTAACATTAGCTCCAGTAGTCTAGGATAAAGACCTAACACTAGCTCCAGTAGTCTAGGACAAAGACCTAACACTAGCTCCAGTAGTCTAGGATAAAGACCTAACACTAGCTCCAGTAATCTAGGACAAAGACCTAACATTAGCTCCAGTAGTCTAGGATAAAGACCTAACACTAGCTCCAGTAGTCTAGGACAAAGACCTGACACTAGCTCCAGTAGTCTAGGATAAAGACCTAACACTAGCTCCAGTAGTCTAGGATAAAGACCTAACACTAGCTCCAGTAGTCTAGGACAAAGATCTAACACTAGCTCCAGTAATCTAGGATAAAGACCTAACATTAGCTCCAGTAGTCTAGGATAAAGACCTAACACTAGCTCCAGTAGTCTAGGACAAAGATCTAACACTAGCTCCAGTAGTCTGGGACAAAGACCTAACACTAGCTCCAGTAGTCTAGGACAAAGATCTAACACTAGCTCCAGTAGTCTAGGACAAAGATCTAACACTAGCTCCAGTAGTCTAGGACAAAGACCTAACACTAGCTCCAGTAGTCTGGGACAAAGACCTAACACTAACTCCAGTAGCCTGGATAAAGACCTAATACTAGCTCCAGTAGTCTAGGACAAAGACCTAACACTAGCTCCAGTAATCTAGGACAAAGACCTAACATTAGCTCCAGTAATCTAGGACAAAGACCTAACACTAGCTCCAGTAGTCTAGGACAAAGACCTAACACTAGCTCCAGTAGTCTAGGACAAAGACCTAACATTAGCTCCAGTAACTAGCTCCAGTAGTCTAGGATAAAGACCTAACACTAGCTCCAGTAATCTAGGACAAAGACCTAACACTAGCTCCAGTAGTCTAGGACAAAGACCTAACACTAGCTCCAGTAGTCTAGGACAAAGACCTAACATTAGCTCCAGTAATCTAGGACAAAGACCTAACACTAGCTCCAGTAGTCTAGGACAAAGACCTAACACTAGCTCCAGTAGTCTAGGACAAAGACCTAACATTAGCTCCAGTAATCTAGGACAAAGACCTAACACTAGCTCCAGTAATCTAGGACAAAGACCTAACATTAGCTCCAGTAGTCTAGGACAAAGACCTAACATTAGCTCCAGTAGCCTGGATAAAGACCTAACACTAGCTCCAGTAGTCTAGGACAAAGACCTAACACTAGCTCCAGTAATCTAGGACAAAGACCTAACATTAGCTCCAGTAGCCTGGATAAAGACCTAACACTAGCTCCAGTAGTCTAGGACAAAGACCTAACACTAGCTCCAGTAGTCTAGGACAAAGACCTAACATTAGCTCCAGTAATCTAGGACAAAGACCTAACACTAGCTCCAGTAGTCTAGGACAAAGACCTAACACTAGCTCCAGTAGTCTAGGACAAAGACCTAACATTAGCTCCAGTAGCCTGGACAAAGACCTAACATTAGCTCCAGTAGCCTGGATAAAGACCTAACACTAGCTCCAGTAGTCTAGGACAAAGACCTAACACTAGCTCCAGTAATCTAGGACAAAGACCTAACATTAGCTCCAGTAGCCTGGATAAAGACCTAACACTAGCTCCAGTAGTCTAGGACAAAGACCTAACACTAGCTCCAGTAGTCTAGGACAAAGACCTAACATTAGCTCCAGTAATCTAGGACAAAGACCTAACACTAGCTCCAGTAGTCTAGGACAAAGACCTAACACTAGCTCCAGTAGTCTAGGACAAAGACCTAACATTAGCTCCAGTAGCCTGGACAAAGACCTAACACTAGCTCCAGTAGTCTAGGACAAAGACCTAACACTAGCTCCAGTAGTCTAGGACAAAGACCTAACATTAGCTCCAGTAGTCTAGGACAAAGACCTAACACTAGCTCCAGTAGTCTGGGACAAAGACCTAACACTAGCTCCAGTAGCCTGGACAAAGACCTAACATTAGCTCCAGTAGCCTGGACAAAGACCTAACACTAGCTCCAGTAGTCTAGGACAAAGACCTAACACTAGCTCCAGTAGTCTGGGACAAAGACCTAACATTAGCTCCAGTAGCCTGGACAAAGACCTAACACTAGCTCCAGTAGTCTAGGACAAAGACCTAACATTAGCTCCAGTAATCTAGGATAAAGACCTAACACTAGCTCCAGTAGCCTGGATAAAGACCTAACATTAGCTCCAGTAGCCTGGACAAAGACCTAACACTAGCTCCAGTAGTCTAGGACAAAGACCTAACATTAGCTCCAGTAATCTAGGATAAAGACCTAACACTAGCTCCAGTAGTCTAGGATAAAGATCTAACACTAGCTCCAGTAATCTAGGACAAAGACCTAACACTAGCTCCAGTAGTCTAGGACAAAGACCTAACACTAGCTCCAGTAGTCTAGGACAAAGACCTAACACTAGCTCCAGTAGTCTAGGACAAAGACCTAACACTAGCTCCAGTAGTCTAGGATAAAGACCTAACACTAGCTCCAGTAGCCTGGATAAAGACCTAACACTAGCTCCAGTAGTCTAGGACAAAGACCTAACACTAGCTCCAGTAGTCTAGGACAAAGACCTAACATTAGCTCCAGTAATCTAGGACAAAGACCTAACACTAGCTCCAGTAGTCTAGGACAAAGACCTAACACTAGCTCCAGTAGTCTAGGACAAAGACCTAACATTAGCTCCAGTAATCTAGGACAAAGACCTAACACTAGCTCCAGTAGTCTAGGACAAAGACCTAACACTAGCTCCAGTAGTCTAGGACAAAGACCTAACATTAGCTCCAGTAGCCTGGACAAAGACCTAACACTAGCTCCAGTAGTCTAGGACAAAGACCTAACACTAGCTCCAGTAGTCTAGGACAAAGACCTAACATTAGCTCCAGTAATCTAGGACAAAGACCTAACACTAGCTCCAGTAGTCTAGGACAAAGACCTAACACTAGCTCCAGTAATCTAGGACAAAGACCTAACATTAGCTCCAGTAGCCTGGATAAAGACCTAACACTAGCTCCAGTAGTCTAGGATAAAGACCTAACACTAGCTCCAGTAGTCTAGGATAAAGACCTAACACTAGCTCCAGTAACTAGCTCCAGTAGTCTAGGATAAAGACCTAACACTAGCTCCAGTAATCTAGGACAAAGACCTAACACTAGCTCCAGTAGTCTGGGACAAAGACCTAACACTAGCTCCAGTAGTCTAGGATAAAGACCTAACACTAGCTCCAGTAGTCTGGGACAAAGACCTAACACTAGCTCCAGTAGTCTGGGATAAAGACCTAACACTAGCTCCAGTAGTCTGGGATAAAGACCTAACACTAGCTCCAGTAGTCTAGGATAAAGACCTAACACTAGCTCCAGTAGTCTAGGACAAAGACCTAACATTAGCTCCAGTAGTCTAGGACAAAGATCTAACACTAGCTCCAGTAGTCTAGGACAAAGACCTAACATTAGCTCCAGTAGTCTAGGACAAAGACCTAACATTAGCTCCAGTAGTCTAGGACAAAGACCTAACATTAGCTCCAGTAGTCTAGGACAAAGATCTAACATTAGCTCCAGTAGTCTAGGACAAAGACCTAACACTAGCTCCAGTAGTCTGGGACAAAGACCTAACATTAGCTCCAGTAGTCTAGGACAAAGATCTAACACTAGCTCCAGTAGTCTAGGACAAAGATCTAACACTAGCTCCAGTAGTCTAGGATAAAGACCTAACACTAGCTCCAGTAGTCTAGGATAAAGACCTAACACTAGCTCCAGTAGTCTGGGATAAAGACCTAACACTAGCTCCAGTAGTCTGGGACAAAGACCTAACACTAGCTCCAGTAGTCTAGGACAAAGATCTAACACTAGCTCCAGTAGTCTGGGACAAAGACCTAACACTAGCTCCAGTAGTCTGGGATAAAGACCTAACACTAGCTCCAGTAGTCTAGGACAAAGACCTAACATTAGCTCCAGTAATCTAGGATAAAGACCTAACACTAGCTCCAGTAGTCTGGGATAAAGACCTAACACTAGCTCCAGTAGTCTAGGATAAAGACCTAACACTAGCTCCAGTAGTCTAGGACAAAGACCTAACATTAGCTCCAGTAGTCTAGGACAAAGATCTAACACTAGCTCCAGTAGTCTGGGACAAAGACCTAACACTAGCTCCAGTAGTCTGGGATAAAGACCTAACACTAGCTCCAGTAGTCTGGGATAAAGACCTAACACTAGCTCCAGTAGTCTGGGATAAAGACCTAACACTAGCTCCAGTAGTCTAGGATAAAGACCTAACACTAGCTCCAGTAGTCTAGGACAAAGATCTAACACTAGCTCCAGTAGTCTAGGATAAAGACCTAACACTAGCTCCAGTAGTCTAGGATAAAGACCTAACACTAGCTCCAGTAGTCTAGGACAAAGACCTAACACTAGCTCCAGTAGTCTGGGACAAAGACCTAACACTAGCTCCAGTAGTCTGGGACAAAGACCTAACACTAGCTCCAGTAACTAGCTCCAGTAGTCTAGGATAAAAACCTAACACTAGAATTGTGTTATACGTCTGTGGTTTAGAAAGGATGGGGTTCGAATCCTGCAAGATTTCTGTCACGTTTTCATTTGATTTTTTTAATTTATTTATTTATGTATCTATTTATTTATTTTATTTATTTATTAATTAATTAATTAATTAATTTATTTATTTACTTTATTCAAACTAAAAATGAGCCGTATAGTTAAACACACACACAAATGCAATTCCACAGAAAATATTCCCCGACAGCGGTACCTTGAATTAGTCCGCAGTTTTGATGATGATGAACTAAAGAATTTTAACAAACACACTAGTTGATACTCATACGTGACATGGTGGAGATGCTTCCGAACGACACAACAGCTGGGCATTACATCTCAAACGCTTTAAGCAATGAAGCGCTAGATGAGAAGACAAATCGTAATAGGCTGAAAAGAAACAAACACCAGTATCTGCCTCAAGCTGCAGCTTCAAATCCAACTGTTTCTCTAGAGCAAATAGTTGCTGATATTAACACTTTACAAACACTATGTGAGAGCAAACATTCTGATTCACTCGGATCTGAATCTAGCCAGTTTGATTCTCAACTTACAGGTACAACAAGTACACAAGCGAGTACCCAGGTAACTGAACTAACACTATTTCAAAACTCAGCTGAAGAAAGTGTCTGTGAGAGCACAAATGATACTAATCTGACTGAACTAAAAAAAATATATCATCAAATATTAAACGTTACTCTCATACTGAAAATAAAGATCCATCAAATATTAACATCATTCTCAGACTAAACAAAAGAAACAAGAAAAGGATAAACAAAGTAAAATGGCCAAAAATACTACCAAAAAGAACAACAATATAGCATGCAATGAAAACTGTAAATACATTGACAAGGAAAATACAAATTCTGGATTGATACAATGCAACGCTTGCATGGTCTGGTTCCATGACAATTGCGTAGGGATCGCAAGTGAATATCAAATTATATCCATGCGATGCTTTGGTTGTAGAGATTATCATCCTCTGTAAAGTCAATAAAAGAAGAAATTGTACAACTCTCCTGCGTCACAAATTGTATTCCTAAGTCCATCACTGCCTTGGTAAAACGCCTCAACGACGACATGCACAGTATTCATGATCAGCTTACTGCACTGAGTAAGCGTATTTCACTACAAAATCAAAACTTCTCAACGAATCTTGATACCGTTCATTCTTCAGTTACAGAAATCAAAACAAATCTTGAGAAAAAAACTTTAAACATTTTAAACAAAACACAGTCAATAGTAGACAAACTTAGAAAGGTTGAAACCAATCACTCAAGCACACTCTTATGGCTTGAAATACTGCCCACCACTTCTGTGTCAGATCCTAACAACGACGTTGCGTGTGACGTTGGACTTTATCACCAAGAGCAAGATGAGCATCACAAACTTCCACCCTCAAAGCACAAAACTCTTGTTATTGGCAGTTCCATTTTTAAACCTATCAAGTTTTCTGGCTTATAACCTGATGCATATGTACGCTCTCTCTCTCTCTCTCTCTCTCTCTCTCTCTCTCTCTCTCTCTCTCTCTCTCTCTCTCTCTCTCTCTCTCTCTCTCTCTCTCTCTCTCTCTCTCTCCGGAGCCACAATACTTTCATTCAAACATAAACTTGAAAAAATGGATCTAGCTAACTTTGGCACAATGATCATACATGTCGGAGGGAATAATGCGGAAAAATGCATGGATCTAAGTACATTCTTCTCTCAATACAAGTCACTCATTTGGATCGATTTCAGCAAGTAAGAATATGATGATCTCTGGTTCTATTCCAAGATGGAGTGTTGATACTGGTCCCTATGATAGGGTACTGCGAGATCTCTGTTCAGAATTAGATGTAAAATACATTAATAATTACAACTCATTCATACTTGGAACAGGAGAAATACCATCGATTCTTTTTCATAGAGACAGAGTGCACTTGAGAAATGAGCGTGTTTCAATTCTACTCCGAAACCTTGGCATCGTGCATCATACCATTCGTACGCGGAAACCATCAAGCAACTACAACAGCAGCCCGTACTCGCCACACACGGAACGATCACGACAAAATACTTGTTATAGGCACATCAACCATATGCGTATCACATACAATGAACCCTCAAGACAAAATTATTATAGACAAGAGTAAATCATGACTAGATATTGGGCATATTGCGATTCCTGCAGCCATGACTCGTCTGTTTGTTGGTATAAAAACTTTGTCACACACAATGAACGCTCAATACAAAGTCATTACAGTCAAGAACAAAACATGACTACATTACGACTCCTGCAGTCATGACTCATCTGTCTGTTGGTATATCAACTTTGTCACCGCTTGACTTAGATCATGAAACCGTCAGGTACCTTACTCATACTGTTATTACCAAAGATCTAATGATTATGCATGAATGACCCATTAGAAATTATCTGGTGGTAACCGGATATTTAAGCTCTGGAATAATTTTTATATTTTAACCAATATTTGTGATAAATATAACCTTTTAAACTGATCACAAAATCAATTACTTTTATCTCAATCAAAAGAAATTGTCTCTATTACTGAACAGGTTGATGGACACTATCTATCACAAGCCAGTCTTGACCAGGAAACCTCTCAGTCTACTAGTTCTAAAATACTTATAAAGAAATGGGTTTACATATCGCAAATCTCAATATTTGGCACGTACACCCAAAACTAGATGAACTCAAGCATACTGTATTCAATAACCCTCAGACTGACTTTCTTGGACTCTGCGAAACATTTCTTAAAGATAATACTAATGATCACTCAGTATCCATCGACAGTTTCCATTTGGAACGGAAGGATAGAGCACAAGAAGGAGGCGGTCTTATATATATATATATATATATATATATATATATATATATATATATATATATACATGTATATATATATACATGTATATATATATATATATATATATATATATATATATATATATATATATATGTTAAAAAAACAGTAAATATTAAAGTTAAATAGAAAAGAAGAATGAATATAGAGTCATCTGACTTGGAAACGATTTGGATTGAACTGAAACAACCATCGTCTAAGCGCATCCTTCTGTGCTCTCTCTTCTGCTTCTAACTCTAGCTCAGACCTTTTATCAATGGGCGATCTCAATCTTGGTTGAATAAATGAACGGTAAAGTAAATGGATATTCTACAAATATATAATCTCACTCAATGATACAGTCCCCTACTAGAGTCACTGACAAGTCGATGACGCTAATAGATCACATTTAGTCTACGCACCTTGAATTTATAGTCGAGACATTAGTCCCAACATATTCTCTTAGAGACCACTATCCAATCTGTGCCACAAGAAACAAATTATGGAAACCATTCAAAAACTCCCATATCACTATTAAGTACCGATCCTATAACCTTTTTTCCCCATGGGAATACCTTTTTGACCGACTTGAAATGTGCTCTAAGTAATTGTCAATCCACTCTTATAAATCCAGACCTTGATGTACAACATTGGACTGCACTTTTTCTTGCAGTCCTAAATCGATATGCTCCAATTAAATGCAAAAGGGGTCAAGAGAATTACTAACCTAACTGGTTTAACTCTGAAATAAGGAAAGCCATGAAACTGCGTGAATGGGGACCATGAATATAAATGGCTCAAGACTCTATGAAATATGTGAAGCCAGCCGACTGATTATTGGAGGAACTATTCTTCATGCACAAAGACATCCACAAACTAACTTAGAGATCACATGATGGGAGGACTCAAACACAGATTGACCATATCATCATTAATGGAAGGTGGTGTCACTCCATGCTGGATTTGATAGTCTTGAGACATGCTGATGTTGGAAGTGATCACAACCTACCTGTAACCAAGCTCAAATTCAAGCTAAGGAAGGTCCGACTAGGGAATATCAGGAAGAAACACTTTGACGTCTCAAAGCTGGACAATCCGGACACCAAAAAAGAATTCGTCTTGTCTCTGCGCAATAGGTAGAGTCTCATTGTAGACAAAGGAGAAATGGAACTTCTGGATTTTAACACCGCAATAGAAGAGGCAGCAAAAGAAGTTCTCGGGTACAGACAGTCCAAAAGAGAAGAGTGGATCACCCAACCAACTTGGGAAAAGATGGAGCACAGGAAAAAGATCATGGCACAAATGCTGAACACGAAGTCGCAGCGATTAAAAGAGAGGCTGAACAAAGAACATACAGCTAAGGACAAAGAAGTAAAGAAGAGCGCAGAGAGAGAGAGAGAGAGAGAGAGAGAGAGAGAGAGAGAGAGAGAGAGAGAGATGAAACTGTGCGATTTCTGACACAAACAGCGTGACAAACGAAGTTACAAAAAAAAACCATAGAAATTTAGTAAAATTGTAATCGCTAAAGCTATAAAGGAAAATTTTTCAAGATTAATTGAGAATAAAAGTGACTGCAGAAAAATATGGAAACATTTTCGTAACTTTAATTCAAGTTCAAAAGTTCCTGATTTCCCTTCAGAATTAAAAACCGGTATTCATACTAGTACAGAGCCATTAGATATTGCAAACGACCTAAATACCTTTTATACATTATTAACTTCAATACTTGGAAAACATTATTCCACATCACAAGATTTTTCACTCCTTATAGATTTTGTGGAGTCGAAAGTCCCATCTCATATATCATTCCAGATCCCCTACATATGTGTTCAACATGTTATAGATATTTTACAGAAATTTGATGGCAACGAAGCAACAGGACTAGATGGAACCTAATCAAAAATACTATCAGCTCAAGTTGCTGCCCCTTCAATTGCTAGCTTGATAAATACAAGTATTGATACGGGAATCTTTCTAACTGATCTAAAATTAGCCAGAGTGTTCCCAGTCTTTAAATAGATAGTCAGCAATTAATTGTCGACGTGTATAAACTTTACCAACCTTATCTAACATTTTTGAAAAACACATCAACCTTCATCTTCGCAGGCTGATACATGGCTAGCAGCTATATATAACGGAAAAATAATCGGAGCAATTTATTTGGATTTTTAAAAAGCGTTTGATTTAGTAGATCATACAATATTGATGAAAAATCTCAAGGCATACAAAATCTGTGATAATATTCTTGCTTGGTTTGATTCTTACCAAACAGGTAGACAACAGTGTCTTTCTGTGGCCAATGCTTCATCTTCTCTACAATACGTCAACAGTGGAGTCCCTCAAGGTTCTATTCTTGGCTCTTTGCTTTTTCTCCTTTTCATTAATGATTTACCTCTTCATGTGATTGCCACTGAAACTGGTCATTTTGCGGATGACACAACTTTACATGCCATGAATGATACAATCCCTTCTCCTGAGCAAAATTTACAACAAGACGTTGATGCTGTTATACTGTGGTGCGAAACCAGCACAATGCAATTAAACACCAAAAACACTAACTGTATGACAATTGGATCAAGGCAAAGAATAAAGAAATTAGAGGATATGAATCTATTTGTCCAGGGAACTAAATTAAATAACATCGAAAATCACGAACTTTTAGGTGTGATTAATGACAGGCATTTATCATAGGAAAATCGAATAAAGCGCGTGTTTTCTGTAGTATCCTCCAGAACAGCCTTATTGAACAGACTGTCCTCGTATGTGCCAGAATCTGTGCTAAAAATGTTGTATAATGGATATATACTGCCTTTGTTTGATTATGGTTGCACCATATAGGGGAATTGCAATGCTACTAATCTTAATCAGATAATTAAACTCTAAAAAAACGAGTCGATAGAATTATTACAAGAAAAGACTATCCATCTTCACATTTTTTCCTTAATTTACAGTGGTTACCTTTTAATTATAGAGTAAAGTTCTTTACAGCTATTTTGACATATAAATCTTTTCATAACATGGCTGCACAATATATCAATGACGTTCCAATATTCATTCACACAATCTGCGGTCTGTTTCGTACTCGAATCTTTATTTGCCTAAATTCAAAACGACTCTGTGCAAAACATGGTTTATATATTCTGCGGCAGTGTTGTGGAATATATCATTCCTAATTATATTAAACAAACACCAACACTCAATTCTTTTAAGAACACGCTTCACAAATTTCGTCTTTCTGATTATGCCAAGTCTCAAACAAATTGAGATACCTAACTTGGATGGCGCCACCACCTTCCTATCTCCCAAATATACATGTATATTTTACGTATATTGTAATCTAATGTATGTATGCATATTTTATGATTACCTGTGAGTGTGTCAGACACTGTAGTAAATAGAGTTATATTTATACTTATACATTGCATTTATAGTTTTAATGTTCTATTATTGAGGGCTGCATGTAAGATTGGTTGATTGATTCATGAGCAAATGTATTATCCTCAAAAAAGAAAGTTATTATTATTATTATTATTATTATTATTATTATTATTATTATTATTATTATTATACAGTTATTTTAATAATAGAAACTTTACTACTTCCCATAGATGTGACTCTGCACACATATTCATAAACTGATGACGAGAAAAAATGTATATCGAAGTCATAAAGGGCATTCGGAAAAGGACACTAAACTTTATGACTTGTGACGCTATGAAAACAAATAATATGTACCCAGGCCTATTCAGACCGTATTTTGTATTGCTCTACAAACAAATTTCAAACAAATAGGTACATTCATTCAGTTGTACGGTATTAGAATAAAAGGCGTGTGCCGGATGAAAATGAATTTTGTGCCTTTAACATAAAATGTAAAAAGAGAAAATAAGTATCATGATCTTAGTCATGAAGACAAACATCATGTACATGTGAGAATGAAATTCACAGTATTATCAAAACACACAAATACAGTATGTATGTAAGTAAGTAAGTATGTATGTATGTATGCTTGTTTGTTTGTTTTTACCGTACATACTCGCGCATAAGTCGGATCCGACTGCCAACTGCATAGACCCAGATATGTCGTCACATAATGCAGGCAGATCTTGGTCTATGCAGTTTGTTATGACTATGAAGTTTTTTAAGAGTGATCAGTAGAACAAGTATGTATATATGTATGTACGTATGTGTGTATTGGCGTTTAACGGCACCTCAGCAGAATAATGGTTATATATTGCAAATTAAAGGTAAAGTTCTAAAAATAAACTATGAAGAATTGCACAAAAACTTCACATATAAAATAATTAAACACTTTCATTCCCTCCTGTGATGGAGGTGGTAGGGATTGGTGGGACCAATGGTGGATATGAATAACTGAATAAAGTATTGGTGGGGACAATTATGAATACAGGACATTGCTGTTGCAAAGCTCGAGCATGTGCTGTTTTGCCGCATAATTCCAGTATACTTACAGATGCACTAAAGGTGCGTCCTATCGCCTCGAAACAGTCCACACAAGTCATCTCTTAATTAAATCGACGTTCACGCTCAGCTTGGTCGCTCTGATATCGTTTCCAAGGAAGAATGACGTCATAAATACCCGTGACGTTATGGAACCACCTAAAAGTTTTACTTTGGTTCCGCTCCACAGTTATTAAGTACTTCTGAATGAGGGACAGGGATAGGATGATGTTGTGAACATTTGCAACAAGCACATTGGAGAGAATGTTGACATACCTCTATGCTACTTTTATGAACTGAAACTGAAATTTCTTTATATGTGGTAGTGGGGAGTTGTCTAAAGCAGAAAACTGATCGAAATGGATGTTCCCATGTGTTTGAGAAATGAACTTGAATTACTATCAAGTACACTAACTTTAGTAATTATTAAATTATAAAAATTTAATATTGCCAGCGTATGCAATACTTGCCTCTGAAAGTGCAAGAAATGAATTATAAAATATTCATTTTAAAAAAAAGTTATCGGCTTTTTGCTTCCTCAATTTACCTCTGAAGTTCCAGGAACTGAAAATGACCAAGCGGAGTTAGCAGTCTTTTGAGAGATGCACATCTTAATGGAACAGCTTTATACTCTCCAACCCAAATTACACCATGTCAATCATACACCCAAATAAAGGGAATTAAGAGAACTTTTAACAATACCTACGATACACAAGGTGTTTTTTTTTTTTTTTTAAATAATCAGAATTACCAGTGAGGAAAATATGGGAAATTCTTTTTCTGTAAAAATCCCTGTGCAAAGCAAGAAACTGTAGAGCAAAATCTTTATCATACATGGAAAGTTTATTTCCACGTAATTTTGGTTGTCGTTTACACTACTATATTATCTTGAGAAATTAATATCTAAAAAAGGAGATGAAAACCAAAGCATTACAATTGCGAAATATATTTGTAGCTGTAGCTGGGACATAAATTCCCAATAATTTAATTACACCTCGCAACTTTCTTACGGACAAAACACACACACGCGCACGCACGCACGTACACACACATATCTCGAATCAATTGCTGTCCAACATATCCTTCTACAGATTGACCATGATGCCCAATATTTATAAACACAGACGAGCTGATCGCAACAAATATAGGGGACGAGGGCTGGTTCACGTGAATACCTAACGGTTCAGTGAGTTAAAATAGGAGGATATCAGCACACAAATGGTAATTTGTTCACATTATCATTGTATTGTATAGTACTGAAAAGGGTAATTAAGGTAGCACTCTACAGTTTCGTATTTTGCATTGGATTAGATTTTTAAAGAAAAAGAATGTCCCAGGTTTTCGTCAGTGGTTATCCTGGCTATTTAAAAAGATATTGTATATCTTAGGTATTATTAAAAGAACTTTTAATTCTCTTTATTTTGGTGTATGATTGATGGGTGTATGATTGATGGGGTGCAATTTGGGTTATAGAGTATGTAGCTTGGTTTTACTTCAGATGTGCACCTATAAAAAAAACTGCTAGCTCCGCTTGGTCATTTTCACTTCCTGGACTTCAAATATAAATTGTAAAAAAAAGAGCTAATAACTTTTTTTTAACTTTTTAAAAAATATATTTTGTAATTCATTCATTGTACTTTTAGAAGTTGGTATTGACTACTCTGACAAAATTAGTTTTCCCTATTTTAATAATTTTGCTAAAAAAAAGTGTACATTGGATTAATTCAGGCTGATTTTTCGAGCACATGGAAGCAGCCATTTTTGTCAGCTGTGAGCTTACATCATATACAATTTCCACAAGTACAACATGTAAAGAATTTCAGCCACAGTACATGAAAATAGCATAGAGGTATGCCAACATTCTTTTCATTGTGCATGTTGCAAATTCAAACAACTTCATCTTGCACATGTCACTCTCTCAGAAGTACGGAAGTACTTAATATCTGTAGAGCGCCTCCAATTACAAGTGTGTAGTACGACGACCTAATTTGAAGTGGACTGATTAAAAGGTCACGGATGTTCCAAAACATTGGTGTCTACTTATACCTGTATTCAAAGACAAGATCCCTCGTCAGTGAGACTGATTCTCACCCAAGTCGCTTAAAAATTAATTTCAAATAAGGACAGTTAATTATAAACTAAATAATTATATAAAGAAATTTATTGACGAAATATTTCTAATATTTTTTTCATTCTCGTATTTTTAACTTGTGAAAATACATCCGTATATTCTTAACATGTGAAAATATAAACTTTCCAATCACGCATAGCGACACCAGAACAAATTTGCTTCCACAAATTATGCTGACGGCAAGGAAACGAACATTATATTACCTAAAGCCCAATAATAATAAGCGGAATAATCTTTAAGTCGAGGAAATAATTTTTGTTGAAGATATTTGACTCGCTACGCTTCTCAGCAAAGTTATGTCCCTTGGAGTTATCGTGTCAACAATGCTAAAGTGGCGGTTTCTTTTCGCTCTTTTGGTAGCAACAGGAATTAACAATGGATGGCTCAGTGAAGGAGAAATTTATATGTATGTTTGTTTTTTTTTTCTTCATTTTTTGTTTTTTATACAGCAAAGAAAAGCCCGTGTGAAATACGTTCAGATGATCTCTGCAATTTGTATCTAAATTTACTTCATGCAAGTATTGCAAAAGCTGCACAGCGAACGTAACTGTAACATTTGAAAGGGTTTATAAGCCTGTGTAAATTAAGATTTTTAAAACTGAGATGCTTTGTAACATTTAAATGCACACATAAGATTGTTTAGCATATTAGGCAATAAACGAAGTTTACACAATATTTTAATATGTTGCTGCATTTCGACGCGAGAAACATAAAAATTACAAACAAGAATTATCCCATAAAACTATTTACCGCTCTCTCGTTGAAAGATACACAAGATGTCCCGTTATTCTCTAAAGAGATTGTGTGCTGGACAGACGGACGGATGGACATGAGGATTCTTATATACCGCGCCTCTATAGAGACGGGGATGGGGGGGGGGTATTAAAAAATACTTGGTTAAATTTTAAAATTAATTAATTACAATATTTATATCTTTCAATGTATTCACATTCTGAAATCTACATACTGTGCACATTTATACATGCGCAAATGCTTTCGCACTACCCCCCGAGATATTCACACCATTCAAATTTAGATACCTGTGTACATCTATTCACATGGCAAAATTTACGTATGTCAGCAAATATACAGACTTATGTAAAAACTGCACACGTATGTAAACAGGCGCATGTGAATGGGTTATATATTCATATATCCACACAAACCTTGTTTTCGAATAAATAAATAAATAAATAAATAAATTTAAAAAAAAATAAAAAATTCAATCAATAAATAAAATTCAATCAATAAATAAAATTCAAGAAATGAAATAAAATATTAAATACGACCATTGAAAAAAGTCAAATGCATAGAAAACCAGAAATAGCACATTGGCAAAAATAATAACCATACGACAACTATACTAAACAGTTAAAGATAAATATTATAGTTACACTGAAGTTTAGAAATACACATTTAAAAAAAAACAAAAAAAAAAAACAAACAAAAAAACAGAGGACATCTTAACAATACCAGCAGTGCAAAATTTTATCATAATCTGTAAAGTAGTTATAAATTTATGAACATTTAAAGATTTTTCAGGGGCCATAACTCATCACAAATGTATTACCTTTTCCTGAGTGTGATGACATCATAGACGAGGAATACTAACTTATACTAATTTAAATTTTCGTTAACAGGATTTAAGACCCTTTCTTATTCTTGTATTTTCAATAAAATACATTAAATTAATATTCATCTTCAGATAAACAGATTTGTAAATGAGAAGGAATAAATATTATTCATATAACAGCAAAAATACATCTTAAAATATAGTTGTTTTTTTAAGTTTTCTGGAGAAATTAATGAGAAAAATCTCCAGTTTCAATATATTCTCAGTTAGGACAACACTTCAAACGTGTCTAGTGGCATACGAATATGGTCCACAAGATATAATGTTGAGATTTTTGGAAATGTAAATTTTATTTAAACCATTGAAATTTAAATTTTCATTGCTGCTAAAATTTATCCTAATAATTATCTGAATGTGTAGCACCATACTCCACATTTAAAAATTGAAACAAAATTAACATTATTTTTTATTTAAGAGATCATTGAAATATTTTAAAATATCTTTAACTTCATCGATGATATCAGCAGACCTTATGAATAATAATGTGATTTACCAAAGTTTTCTCCCCTGAAAATGCTAACACATAAATATCTCGAGACCTTCTAAACCGACTTTGATCGAATTTTCACTGTCGTTATGTCAAGATGTCCTTTTTATTTTTAATATATTTATTTCTAAACTTTTGTGTTACTTTGAAACTGATGATTATGTAAACATAATAAAAATGATTTTGACCTGTAAGTATTCGAGTGATAATAAGTGTAAGATTGTCAGCATACCATTCTGTGATTTATTGTGACCTTTGATTTGCTACATACATGTAGACTATATAGTATGGGTCACCCTAGTGTGTATGTATGTATGTATGTATGTATGTATGTATGTATGTATGTATGTATGTATGTATGTATGTATGTATGTATGTATGTATGTATGTATGTATGTATGTATGTATGTATGTATGTATGTATGTATGTATGTATGTATGTATGTATTAGCGTTTAACAGCACCTCAACACAAAAATGTATATATAGTACCAATTAAATACAAAGTTCTAGCAATGTAAATACCCTAGTGTGCAATAACGAGTGAGTCAACTATCATTACGTTCCATATTAAATTAATATTTCTACTGATTCCATGTGTCCCACAGCCAACAAGTATTCAGTGTTTCCCGTTATGGCCCTGTCTCGTCTTTTCCCATATAATTGTTAACAACTGTTCTATTGTTGACGTGTGTGTGTATGTGTGTGTGTGTGTGTGTGAGAGAGAGAGAGAGAGAGAGAGAGAGAGAGAGAGAGAGATAGAAAAGTTGCGCTTTTATGAATAACACCAAAGTCAATAATTGGTCTATTTTAGAGACTCTAATTTCATTTATATGATGGAACATTGCCATGAATTTATTTGTTATTGTAATTGTCTTTGGGCTGATGATCTTAAACTGTTCTGCCAAGACGTCATCTCTTAACAGTTCGCTCTTAGACCTTATGGTGCACACTCTATTTCCTTCTTCAGGCATACGTAGATGACTCCTGTCCCAACATTTGACACTCACACCCACTTATTTTGACTCTAACATGTAACCAGCAAATGAAATTAAAGCAGCTAATAACAAGAAAGAACTAAATAGATCATCACATATTACTTAAACACCAATGATTATCTTCTTGAAACAACATACCGATATAACTTCATCCACAGCTAGAGCTACAGCTGACATTATTTACGTCGCCTTACATGCAATGGCGGCGCAAGGGGGAGGGGGAGATGGGGGGGGGGGGCGCAGTCGGGATTTTTTTTTTTTTTTTGCAGCTGAAATTTTCATAGTATTTCACCTTCACCTTAATGTAACGGGGTAAATTCTTCACAAAACTTATATTTAGGAGGTGGGGGTGGGGTGGGATGAGGGAGGTTGGCAACTGACATAAAAACTCTTCTCTGTAGCAAAGTAGAGCGCCACTAAATAACATTTCCTCCAGGCGCCTAGAACCCTCGCGCTTCCACTGCTTACATGGTTATTATAACCTGTTATTCGTCTTTCTGCCTAAAATTGGTATTGTCCATTTTGATAAATTCCCATTTCTTACCTAGGTCGGTTTTGAAATTCATATTTCTCTTTGCTATAATATGTCTCTTTCAATGTATACCGTGAAGGCAATGGCGGCGAGACGGGGGTGGATGTGGGGTGGGGTCGGGGTCGGAATTGCCCCGTGCGCCGAGTGAGGAAAGAGTCGTCGGGAGCCCTTTTTTTAAAGCTGTCACCGGGGCGCAGATGGGGGTGGGGGTGGAGGTTGACAACTGACATAAAACTGTGGCAAAGTGTAGGTGCCACTAAAGAACATTGCCCCCGGGCGCCTCGAACCTCGCGTCGCCACGGTGTGAAGCCCTATACAACAAATATGTGTTTTCCAAATGTGATGATTTTCTTTCAGCCGTCTGTTGTGTCAAGTGTGAGCCAATCTCAATGGTAACCGGAACTGAGGCGTTGGTGGGGATTTAAATAAGTGATGTCAAAGTATTTTTTACGTTAAGGAAGAAAGAAAGCAAAAAGAAAGAAGGAGAGGGCACAGGAAAATATCTCTACAAAAGTAAGAAACTCCCTCTGCATTCATATTTTAGTCCACATATTAATATATCTTCATGTGTCGGGTGGGGTGGGTGGATGGGGGTGTGTGTTAAATGTATGTAAATACAATTATATCTCACTGATGGGTTGATTGAATCTTGAGTGGGAACCTATTAAACCCTGAAATCCCATGAGAAAACCTATTGATCCAAGTCAGAAGACATAGAGGATATCCACATTTTTTTTTAGTAGTTATAAGGAAATATTTCAAGAGTGAATTGTGAAACATTGTATTGTCACGAGTGGCGAAGACACGAGTGACAACACAAAATATTTCCACTTCACGAGTGAAATATTTCATTATATCTACTCAAAGAATAGGTAGATTATCTTTTCATTATATACTTTTTAAGGCAAAAACGGTCGATTTGCATGGATTTTTTTCTCCATTATATGCCAGTGCGATTAACGGCTTCATTACTACGTCGATAAAAAGAAGTTCCGAAATTTACAATGATTTTAGGACAGCGACCTTTTACAAATTTAGTTTGTACAAATAAAGCTTTAAATTGTGTATTTTGTCAAATTAATGACAGTTTTCAAACGAAAATGAAGAATTTTATTTTCGTTAACACATTTCTTGCGCGTTATGATACAGTGAATATTGTTGGGGTGGAAATACTGCAGAAACATAACAGCGGTCACATCCGACAGACTTCAGAGCGTAACATCTTTAAACAAAACTTTTTAATGATTGTGAGTTTACTTGTATGGTTTTGGGTTCTTTGTTTTGTTCATTTCTGCATTCAAATGTGAATGTTTGGCCTTGGCAAGCTTGCAGTCAAGTTCAGTAACAGACGCTATACCAATTTCGGTTGTCACTTAATTTTGGTTTGTAATCACACTCGTCAATACCCGATTTCTCCGTAGTTTTAAAAAATAATTATGATTGTGATGGGAGTTAGAATCGTTAATTAAACTATTTTATTATAATATTTAACAAAGCGTTTTTCCCAAAAATGTGTCCGTAGTCAGTAGAGTGTAAAAGGCATATGATACTGTGTGAGTGACAAAATATCGAATAACAACAGTTCATGTAAGTTCAGTCACTAATAATTTGAGGGATTCATGTAGGAAACTAATTAAAAAAGTTAATATTTGAAGCCTACTTTTGTGTTGTTTGAAGATTGTGATTAGGAATTTTGTTATGGCGCCTCATTAATGATTAAATAAATGTATACTAGAGAGTCTACAGTCTTACGGTCTTAACACATTTTAAGATCTGTCCATCCTGATGGAGAGAGAGAGAGAGAGAGAGAGAGAGAGAGAGAGAGAGAGAGAGAGAGAGAGAGAGAGAGAAGCAGAAGATGAAGAAAAATGAAATAGGCCTAAATATGGAAATACAGATTTGAATAATATATGTAAGTGGCCTAAGGGGAGATATATTTCCTAATGGGAAAACAAAGTAGTTCCAAAAGTGATATCACCACTGTGGCGATAAAAGTGGTATCGCCGTTGTGGCTACATCATTTTTCTCCCACTGATATATTTTAATATCTCATTATGAAACATATAATAATATGTGGTAGTACACGGAGGAAGAGTTATAAGTATGAAATAAGTGGCATATAAAAGAGTGCGTCACGGAAAATACTCGTCATACAATTAATAATAAACAGTAAAACAAGAACCCTTATAAGATTTTCTTGTTTAAGAAAATACTAAACTGCATTAACCCCCCCCCCCCAACTTGTTTAGAATTCACTTACAGAGAGAAGAGTTAATGTGCAAAACCCTGATGATGTGTTGTTGCAAAACCAATTTCTGAGAAGGACGACTCTGTGAAAGTAAGAAACCACTGTCTAGTCCAAGTTTCCTCTGACCTTTCCCACCACGTGTTAGGTATTTGAACAGTTACAATGGGGTAGTTGCCTAGCACAGGGTTTAGATATTTGAACAGTTACAATGGGGTAGTTGCATAACACAGGGTCTTCCATAACTAAGCGACCCTGTATCGAACACAACCTGACTAAACTCGATGAGTAGAATATTTATCTTCTTAGACTTATCATGTTATTGGAATATAATGTGTAGTCTAAATAGGTCAATATATGATCCAATTATCCAGTACTGAACAGATGCTACAGCGCTATGCATCAAGCTGAATCACATCATCGCCAAATCTCGTGGCCTGGTTATTCAAAAGCAGTCTTTTTTTCTATAATTTTGTCCTTGCTAAAATTTCTTACATACACGGATACATACCTACATAGATACACGGATACATACCTACATAGATACACGGATACATACCTACATAGAGAACACATGAAGTAGACTATTTAAACATTGAAAAGGACAATAGAAAGAAAGGGGATTTTTAAAAATCCTTTTGGGGAGGTGAAATATAAATTCATACTCTACACTTAATTCACATTACAAGTTCAATATATGTATACCAGTATATTGATTTTACTGTATACAGCCAATTATTATTTGAACTTATCTTGTTTTATAAAACAATCACATTCAGGTTCTAGTTCGTTTATAACTGTGTTGACATATACTCGGAATAGGAATTTATACATAAAATATAGAGCAAAATATTTATCTAGTTATTAACTTTTTCTAAATCAGGTTTCTAACATTCCGATTCGGTCCGCTTTGATAATTCGTGGTACCGGAGCTACAGTATATGTGTTTTTGTGATTGTCGCAAGGAAATTGACGTTGGATCAAGGGCGAAAGTGATCTAAGTGCAAGAGTGAAAAGCACAATAAGAATGAAATATCGGGGGGGGGGGGGGGACCACACGTTTAGCAGCTTAAAATGCTCAAATTTTAGGAGCTTAAACTGTTGTTTTTTGACCATCCAACCGTCAAGCCTCAAACCCGCACCAGCCTTCGGACTGCTTGGCAAAACCCGTCGAGCAAGCTGGGGGTGTGGTAGGGGTGGGGTTATCTCACAAGTGCCCGCACGAGATCGACTGAATCCCGATTATTTACATAAATATGGGCGAACTGGTATAACATACACCTTGAGGTTGGTTTTCATTAGCTACAACAGGTTCACCTGGCTGAAACTGGGAACAAGAGAGGCAAATTGGGAAAAACTGCGTGGTTATATACTGCCATGCTCACACCGCGAAGAGCAGAAAATGATGTGTGATCTTGCCATGATGGAATGTGGGGTTGACATCAGAACAGATCATCGGATCTGAAATTGCTGTGGAGGCAACACCATGGCAAAAGACCTAAAAAGAATATAAATAAAATTGCGTTATGGTAATTAGCTATTGACTTTGGGACTTCATCAGCCCCGGTGATTTCTGTGTTTATGATCCTTGAAAACTTATTTTGCGCATCGAATGTCTTACCTACTCCGATGATCGAGGTAAGCGTCGGGGACTGCTCGCCAAGGACTGCCCCCGCATACACCCAAACACTATCATTGGGACGCTCTACGTCAGACCACGTGAAACCCTGTGACCTGCCCAGCAAAAAGTACACAAACCCATTTTTGGTCACTCCGTCCTCGTCCTGCGCGAAATATGCGACATGCTGTTTTCCGCCTGTCGGAACCCCAAAACATATAATGTTCGGCTTCAATTATAGTGGGGTCCGGAAGGTAGGTGGGGAGGCCTTCCCATATGCCACGGCTAGCTCCGTGGGCTGCCACCCCCCCCCCCCCCCCAATTTGTGCCATATCCGCCAGTAGCCCTCTTTGTCTGCGAGAAAATTATTACAGATGGCTTCCTATTCTTTCATGTCAATTCCGTTTTCGAACGCGTCCCACCCTTTCTCGCCCAGAATGGTGTACTTCATCTGACTGAGAATCTTTCTCACCTGGTAGTAAACATGAAAGCGGTAGAAGCTTCGCGTGAACCCTGGTAGCCCTGATGTTCCCGTCGGAGCGACTGGCCACATGTGGTTGGGAACGCTGACACTTCCAACAGTGGTCGCACACCATATGGCAAAGTTTACTTCATTTTACCGGAATCTAATTTCACGGTTGTGGTTTGTGGGTTTAACGACATTTTTCAGCACATGATAGGCTATACATGACGGTCAGTATATTTGGTGGAGGAAGAACGCAAATAAAAGCCAGGAAGAACCACCGACCCACGGGAAACTACATACCCACGTTGGCTGAGCCGAGATTCGAACCCAGGCGGACAGAGGTAAGATGTCAGCGCCTTAGACCACTCGGCCACCCGGGGCCCCCCTCATTTCATAGTGTGCATTTCCTGAGCTCCAGTGGTTATAAAGCTCTTCGGTCTTGACGTGGGGCAGCACGTACTTTTCGAACACGTGGATAAATTTGTCGTTCCGGAATGAGACGTCATCCCGCACGTATACGTCAAGGTTGAGCAACGGTTGGCGAATCTGCGCTTTCTCTGCGACGCTATAGTTAAAGACGCAGCCAACGCTATATTTCGCGTCGCTTTTAGAGCGAAGGGCTTGTGGCAATACCATTGTTCCTCACCAGTGCTGACAATGTATGTTCTATTGACCAATCCTCTAGATGGGCCTGTGGCTCTAGAAGAGGTGATACACACCGATTCAAGTACGCGAGTAGCGCTCCTGAATATTTTGTACAGACCAGCGTGGTCCAACATTTTGGCTGAGCTTGGTTGCAACACATTTAAATTGGCCGCCTTCTTTACTCGGCAATCCACCTCATTCCTGATGGGTATTACAACACAGATACACTCAAATGAGTAATACAGGTTGCCGTTCCTGAAATGATTGTGGATTCCAATGTGGCGACCGAGAGGGTCGACCACACGATCAATGCTCCAAATGTGACGTCACGCATTCACGGACCGCTCGACATCATCTTTAGGTTTACCCCAAATGCTCTCTTCAGCGAAGCCACGTCCATAGCATCTAATCTAATCCCCCAGCGTGTATCAACATTCCGCGGCTTTAAGTCCACCTCAATTAGATAAACACAACTGAAACTATTGTTGATGGAAAAAACAGCACACTGCTACAAGTTATTCCTGTGGGTGGTGAGTCCTATGGGGATACACGTACTGTCTCCATTGGAAACCCACATTGGTGCAGATTATGTGAAGGCGGCATCAATGAGCTCTTGATACGTATTTTAGATGAAAAACGAACACCAGTTAATATTCTGGAATGTACTATCACCCTTGAAATTAATCATTAGTGCTCGCAAGACGACAAGCACGCTAAGAGGCCAAAATACCCAGCGGCGAGGTTGCCGTTGTTAGCACGGCCAGCACCGCCTAAAATGCCGTGTACTTAACCATTATGTATGAGGGTTACAACGTCAAGGCAAAGCTGACGGGATTCTCAATCACTCTAACCATCTTTAGCTTGCTCTTGTGCATCAATTAGAACTCGTATATCTTAAAACATGTTCAAGAGCGAGGCGTGAGGGATTAACCAGACACAGACGATACGAACTAGACATAATCAATACGCATCATTGGTACCGCCTGCCAATTCTGATATTGACGACAGAGTATTGGCGCAGCTCGCAAAAAAAGTATCTGACATCGACAAAGAATACAAACCACTGGTGCAAGAGTATCTGCGTCAACTTGGGGTTGACGCGCCCTGGTTCAGGCTGAGATGGAACGAGGATGCAAAGCAGATAGACATTGAGCATTGGGACCACCCAGAGCACCCTAAACCAACCCACTCTCAGCTAGGGTTTATTTCGCTTTCGCTGTCGCAGCGAAATCCAAATGTAAATCACTCGGGGGCTCGCGGGCACGACTTCTACTATAATTCCAACGTGGTAGTTGACGATAAGGCGATAAGGCCACGGCGATAACCTTTTCTGCGGGGTTTGTACAGCCATCTATCACTCGCCTAACCAATCAAAAACAAAACAAGAAGCAGGCTTATATTCGGAAAAGATATGTACCACCGCATTACAGTAAACAGCACACACAAAAAAAAGTCGGTAAGACTGCGAGCATTGGGCGTGGTATTTGTGACTCTTGGCGAGCGTATTGAAGACCGCGTAATTTCCTGATCTAAAGATATTAGGGAAACTTTTTTGTATAACTTCATCACTGCCGTGCTAATACACTACGGCAACAGCTTATAAGTGCGTGTCCCCAAGGAGCTAACCCCGACACCCCTCCAGATCAATTAAACTTTTATATCACGCTCCTCAGAGGAATTATAATGTCGCTATACCCAAAAATCAATGGTCCGCAAGATTTTCGCCTGAAAAAAAATCTCAGAGGTTGAAAAACTCCCTACGTACATAAACCGAACAGCGCCGCGACCTCTACAAAAAGTACAGGCGCGTCATAAACGCGGTAGATGGCACTGACAACACACTTACAGCTGTGTCTGTGAGCACCGGTGTGGCGGGGATTGGCATATCGACAATTGTTGCCGTTCCAATCGCAATTAGCCATCAAGACTGCAGCTTAGGGTTGCAGGCTGGTTTCCATTGGCCGAAATTTCATTAGCCGGGGACTCTCCCTGAAAGCCACCCCCCCCCCAAAAAAAAAAGATGAAATCCACGTCCTCGCCGATACAAGATTCAACACGATTTCGGACCACATATCTAAGGCGGTACGCAACAACGCCGTCTCCAGGGAAGAGTTCAAGCTCATCCTCGATAAGGTCGTCAAATACACAACCGTGAAAAGTGATATACGGGTTGCATAGCATAGGCCATACACTTCGGTTGTAATCGACGAAGTGGCAAAAAAAGGAAATAATAGACCCCGTAAAAGCCGAAGAACGCGAGAAGATCACGACAAACTTCGTTGGAAATTCAGAATAAGTTGTGTGGTGTCAGTGAAAACGATAAAAATTACAGAACCGTCGCAAAACGACAGTTTTCTTGATCTCCGAGCATGAGGTCACCAGCGTACCTCTGCAATACGACGCTGCCTTTTAATAATGGAAAAATATGACGCCAAAGCGGCCTATATTTTCAACTGCTTTTTCAGCACGTTTGAAAAAAACCGTAGCCGCTTCGCGCACTATCACCCTTATTCGACACGGCCTGCAGGTTTTTGCAGTAGAAGGTCGTAAACTATCAATATTGCCATTAACATTTTCGTCGCGACGAGACGGCTTTGATTTGTATACACCCAACCCAACCACAACCAAGGCTGCTACAACCAAAGATGTCAAAGACACGAAGGCATCAATAAGAAAGCAGACCAGTACACATTTGAACTAATGAGTACACTAAAAGATCTCGAAATAAGCCCCGGCGATATTGGTTGATTAAAATGAGCAAAAAAGACACCTGCTAGCCCCATATCTTTCAATCCTAGGGCAGTCCTGTGGCTGGACAGAATTCATTCCGTTTTCTTACGGCCAATTTTGTAGGTTGTTGTCTCCACTGATTACATACGTGTTTGAATTCTTAGGGCGAAACGAAACGCTAGGAATTCCAGAGGTTATTCAACTATACATGACAGTTACTCGAGACGATAAAGTGCACGGTAACTACTTGTGTGCACGTGTGTTTGCAATCAGTTTCGACTCAGGTTCAGCTCCACAATCGACTTTCGTACTAGAGAATGAATCAATAAAAGCTAACAGTTGTCCCCAAGTAAATAAAAAATAATTCAGTCCAAGTGTGGGCTCGACCACACAGTAGATTGCAAGCCTCAGATCTTGCTATTTTTTCCAGCACCCAAGCTGAAACAACTAACAACTCGCTTACAAAGTACCGTACTAATTTTTAACAAAAGCTCTCTCGACTAACTCTAAAATTTACCTGTACAAAACAAAAACAAACAAACAAATTTTTTTTTTTAATAACATCTGTCTGTGTCGCTCGTCGACCCAGGTGTGGGAATCATCTAATTTCAAATCATTTATTCCCCACGCCCGGGAGAAGGTCTAATTTCTTTACTGTAATTTTCAAGTACATTATAGGCAAATACCTCTGGTGCGCACCATTTTCCTACGATGTCTCGAGAATCAACTGCTTATAGACCAGAATGACACTGACAGCGCTTAATCTACCTAGGGCTAAACATTCCTTATAAATGAACTATAGTGCGCAGTTGTGCTTAGACGGTGCTAGCCGATTTCTATATGCTCACAGTTTTCATAACAAATCTTTTAAATGCCTGCATGTTGATTTTAAAATTTAGCACACTGTTAAATAGCTACCTAAGTTTTTATTACTTAGCAGACAGCCTAACGTATACAATGTTTAAATATTATGAATTAGTCAACCGAGTCGCTATTTTTGGCAAACAGTTTGGTCTTTATCGGTCATAGTTTGGAATGCGGTGAGCTTACTAATCCAAAAAAATAATGTCCTGGTTCAAAATATTGTGTGTTGTATAAAGTAAAACATGCGCCACTTTATACCGGAAATAATCAAAGGTTATGAGACAAGTTAGTGAGTGATGTAGGGCCTTTCTGTCAAACCCCCCGTTTTTTTCTGGCATTTTACGGCCACTTTAATCATATTGAGACTGCGCCGCCAAGCACAAAAAAAGACGCTTTGCATTTACTCTTCATGCTTTCTTTCCAGCGCCCGCGCAAGCGCCTACCTGGCTATCACCATCATCCGATACGTCTTCCTCAATCAAAGCAGGAGATAGTTCATGAGGAGTGCTAAAAACGTCATGTCTATCAGGAAAATCAGCGTAACGGAGACTGAAGATATCAGTACCCACCGGTACGGCCATGGCCGTGCTAACGCATAAACACCCGACACATCTTGCCCATGGTATATTAGCGGCACTTCCCCAGCGTGCTGGGAGGGGGGGGGTGAGAGGGCAAGCAATCTGATGGGCGGTGGGGCTTGCTCACGGTTGACTGGTCCAAAACCAACAGCTTAAGCTCCTAAAGTGTAGGACCCACCCCGGGGGTTGGCCCAAACTGGCATTTTAAGCTGCTAAACGTGAGGTCACCCTTTCCCCCTTTTTTAAGGGATGGGTGGGTGTGAGCCAAAATACTCATTTCACAACTAGCAAGTGTAACAGTGAAGTCTGGAATCTATATAAAGACTACTGTCTATTCCCTCTTTTTACATTTCTATTAAATCATACCAATGCCTTCTATGTTCTAATGTTGTCAAATTACAGCTTTCTAGTCTCACGAGATCTGGAAGACCCCGAAATCCGCCCGTCAGTCGAGTGGCTCAGCGTTGTACACTCTCCATCATGATTCTAGCATGAACAATGTTTGAGAAATACTTTTAACACAAAATTGAACCGAAGTAAATGAATTGTGAAAAAAAGTCACAGTGACGTTTGTGATGAAGGTGTTGTACTAATCAAGATGCATCCCCTCACTAAGTTTCATAATCTAAGTATATAAAAGGGGCGGGGGGGGGGAGGGGGCAAAAGGCAAAAAACCTAAGCGAGTGAAGTGTGAAATGAAGGTCACAGTGAACTTCTTTTGTTGTGAGGATATGCTACTAAAAGAGATGCAGATAATGATCTAGTTTGACGATTCTAGCATGAACAGAGCTTGAGAAATAAACTCTGGAAATTGAACCAGTCAGTGCAGCTTGAAATATGGGTCACATCGACAAACTTTTTATGACGTGAGTGTAGTATTTGTTAAGATGTATCCACTCATCAAGTATCACGATTCCAGGTCAAATAGTATATACGCAAAAAACACCAGAGGTTGTACAAACAATGAACATGTACAAAGTTGGCCCCCGTTGCCCCCTCCCCGGGAGAGGGAAAGCAGATGTTGTGAAACCAACTCCAAACTATTGCCAAGGGCCTAGGAAGGAAGGTATGTTTAGATGCAGTGAGGCTGTATGCTTTTATATGTGCGGAAACCGACGGCGGGGATACCACAATAGATCTCCTCCGCCTTGTTGAGGCAAGGCAAAAACAGTCTGTCGATTAACCCGTTCCCAGTGAGAAACTGAACTTACTAATTAACCATCTGAGACCCTGCATTTAATTCTAAACCAATGTGGGATAGAACTCTAAGGAAAACAATAGTGTGTATTGGGAAGAAAAAAAAAATAAGCACTGTACAAAATTTGAACGTCCGTCTGCCAAAATGATGACAAATGACTAATTTTTCGGTCACCCAGCCGACTGCCACTATACATCATATACAAATTCGTATCGTTATAACCTTCACCATTTTATATTATGTGCTATGCTAATTTGTAGGCATGGTTATCTCTGGACTCTGCGATAGGCCAGTTCTTAGGAGCGTGGTATATAACGTCCCCGATTTTTCAGGTCAAAGGGCAAAATCGTGTGCCTAAACAACGAAGTCTCTATGTGTCTAAAGGTATTTCGTATATCAATGGACACAACCTAATCTAATTTTGCTTCTGGTGACCTTAGACAGATTTCCAAGGTCACTAGTTGATATTTCCTGCAAAGGAGTAGATAGTCACGCGTGCGTAGGACATCTTGAAAACCATTTGTGATGACAAGTGTCATCTTTTGATGTTAATACTAGTGTCATTGGAAGCAATACTAAGGTATTGCCGTAAATCAGCACAGCCCAACACATGCAGGTACCTATGTGCCACCGACCAATACTATCGCCAGCAAAGGCGTTAGCTATGTGATTTACAGACGCAATGGAACCTTGTCAGACATCCAGGCCTAGTGTCCGTCACCCAGCTAACTGCCACTACATATAATATATTAATTCAAATCGTAGTAACTTCAACCATTTTTCACGAAATTTTCAGTACACACTTAACAAAAGTAACGCCAATTTTTATTTGGTGCGTGTCAACATGAAATACTGTGATTTTATATTATGTGCTATAGCTATGCTAACGCGTAGAAGTGTGCTCTTGACGATAGATCAATTCTTGTTGGGTGTGTGATATAGAAACTAATTTTTTCAGGTCAAAGGGCAACACTGTGCCAAGAAGACGAAGTCATTCTGTGACGAAACGTATTTCGTGTATCGTTCGACCAAACCTATCTAATATTGGTTCTGGTGACTTTAGACACATTTCCAAGGTCCCTAGCAGATATTTTCTACAAAGGAGTGGATGGTCACTTGTTCATAAGACATCTTGGAAACCATTTAAGACAACAAATGTCATCTTTTGATATCGATAATAGTGTCAAGGGAAGCAATACTAACGAACTGGAAGCTTGTCGGATATCCAGGTCTGGTGTCCGTCACCCAGCTGACTGCCACTACATATATACAAATCAAACCGTCGTAATTGCAACATTTTACGTCATTTTCAGTATACACTAAAACAATTAGCACAAATTCGCATGGGGTAAGTGTCAACATAAAATATACGATGAACTAACGAGTAGGTGTGGTTATCTCTGCGCTGGCGATATGGTTGTTATTATAAACCGGTCTACAAAGGACACATAAGGCACAACTTAAATTTGCCCTTGGATGTTTAAAGAGAGAGATTCAAACTTCACCAATGGTAAGCTAAGGAAGAATGTTCTAAACAAAATGCGAATCAAGTTTTTGCTGTGACCTTGAAAATAAGGTAATTACCACCAGAAACTAATAAAGTCTTGGGATCTTTTAAATGCAGTCAAGTATCCAATTTGGTCAGGTTTACTGTCATCGTTATCAAAATATTTGCTTACATGCGAAGTTGGCCTCCCTCATCTATCCATAACGTACATATCCCCAATGCACATAGAATGTTGTCCTGTACAGTTAACACTGAAAATGTGATGAAGATCACAGACAAGCTAATTAGGTTTTGGGATGCCACTATCGACAGTCCAACTACGTCCTGCGATTTGTGGTCTCCGCTCGATTTCTCCTATCCAAACTTCATTGTTTTCTCTGGAGTCAAGTTAAAAAAAGTAAATCATGTTTCATCACCTGTGACAATCTCATTCAAACGTCTCTGGTCACCCTTTTGGTATTTGGCGAGTAGATGTTTGCGAATTTCAACCAGTCTTTTTTTGATTCGCCGACAACAAACGAGGGACCCATCTTGCACAAACCTTTCTGAGCTTCAATTGATTTCCAATATATTAAAAACAGCTCAGGAATTAATTCCCGTGATCGTCGAAATATATTCCACTGTGTATCTAGCATCTTCATCATTTGCCCCCTTTCCGCTCACCAATCGCTGATACCGGTCTTCCAGAACATAGGTCATCCTCGATCATCTTGAAAACGATGAAAACACCTCAAAATTGTACGACATGACAAAGAATTACATTCGTAAACTTCATCCAATTTGGCCTTGATATCAGTCAGAGAGCCCTAAGAATGACCGGATTCTACAATATGGTCTTTGCACAGTAGCAGAATTGTTCGCCTTCTCCAACACTTTTACATCACCGTCATTTACCTATGTTACGTCACATGCATTTATCTGCAGGTATCCAGCTTGCTGCACATGCAACTACAGATCATTTTATAGAACATAATTTTGTCTACTGATCAGCATTAAATTTACTGACAGGTTCAAAGTAACAAAAAATGTAACAAAATATTCACACCTTTTCAAATACTTCTCGTATGTGTAACGATTTGGACGGATAAACGTGCAGCACAAAACCAATGTCTCCCTGCCTAAGATAATTGTCATATACGAGGGCAGGTGTGTGAAAAGACGTAATTACATTGTTTATACACGAGCATGGTTGATAGAAAAACAACAAGTAAATGAATTTAGTATTTTTTTTATTAGAGACAGAGGTTGAAATATTTGTGCGACTTGTCTTGAAGTATTATTAGTACATTTGGTTTGCTTGATATGACATAATAATTTTTTTCTTTCTTGCTTGTACTTCATTTCTTGAGTAGTGGAGTGAGAAATTCTACCAAAAATAATCTGAAGTAATTATGGTGCCATCACATAGATCCAATGTAACAAACTGTGGCAAGACAGATTACACAAACATTTTATAAAAAATGTGAGCTCCAAAAAGGTTTCCAAATTGATGACCTTTACGAAATTGAACCATGCATTTTTATGTGTTTCAAAAATAACTGCATCTTTCATAGATTACCAATAGTACACCTGCAGATAAAAAGCCAAACATGTTTTGCATAGAATTCTGGGTTAGTAATTAACTAGTTATTTTATTTCTCATTGCTTTGGAAAATTACATGAAAATGGCTACTGTTAAGAAATGTGGGAAAATAGCCCGAAAAGGCAATGTTCTGCAAACATGTTGTCAGTTCAATCTTTTTGTTGTTGGTGTTGTTGTTCAAAACAACCAAGGCTTGAAATGAAAAATCATTTCCATGATTCAAGTCAATTAACACACAGCTTTGAGCCTTTGGTACAATGAAACCTTTTCCATTGTTTCCTGAAAACAATTTTCTCAGTTTTATTATACATGTCAATTCACTATCTAATATCTTTGGCTTACAAAAACAATCTGCTCTTGGTATTACCACCATAACCTCACAAATTTGGCATATTAGATTCTAAAGTCAATAAAATAACATGCTGTTTTAAGGTATTCATACATGTACTATGGTGACAATAACAGTGATGTGAATACAGAAAGGTAAAATCTGCAGAACTCCATCCAAACGCATTTTTGGGTGAAAACTGCCAATGTCTTAAAAAGATCTGATCTTATTAGAATATAAACTTGCCTCACTGATCAGAATACAGATTATCCACATCTGCTTCACAACCTGCCACATGGTTACATCATTTGATCATTGTCTATCAATGAAAATGTTTCACATTTTACTGCCTTTCTTTATAACACTTGTAAAAAGTTTTTGTCCCCGACAAAAGACCAAATTAATTTTTGAAATAGCAATTAAATACACTATTCACCTACTGTAAACATTGCAACGAAAAGGAAAGTTATTTGTGCTTTTACACATCTCAAATCTTTATTCCCCTAACAGGGCCCCACTCCTTAGAAATTATTAATGAACATAAAACACGCAACATTCATGGGGTAAAACCTTGTCTCGTCCTTTCCTTGTTATGATAAGGTTCTTGCATGCAATCTAATAACAAATAATGCAATTTAATAAAAAAGGACACTTTATTTATTTATTCCACAGGACAAGTATTGGGAGTGGTTACCGACTTCGTTTTTCTGTGAAAATTTCAAAATATGAAAAACTGTTATCTGATCAGTAACACAAGTTTGGACATTTCTGAGAAGTTGGCATCAGTCCTCCTGAATACACTTCATCAGTGGCACTTTCCCTAATAGATTACAAAACAAAAAACGTTATTGCTGAGAAACATGCAAAAATATGTTTGGACAGGTTTAATATAAACCTTGGGTTTGCAACAATCTTTTGATAAACATCTCAAGTACAGTGTTCCAGTGTTAGCAACGGGTGCATTGCAAAAGGGCCCCAATCACTACAATTAGCTCCATAAGACCTTGCAACAGAACTTTTGTTCTGAAACCAAAATTAGGAGATGTGCATTCAGGGTCCACGTCTCCTCTACATGATGTTTGCAATCCAACTCCTTATCCAAGGTTTTGTCAATACAGGCAACAACCCATGTAAAGATAAAGACATGATGTTGATCAACAAGGGCTGTAACTCTTTCCAACATGGAGTAGACAAGACACATAGGTCTATGAAACTACAGTCACATCAAATTGCATCGGAATACACTTGTTGTTCAGCTATGCTGATTACAAGAAACATCATATATAACGATATGCAGTTGATTGACAAGGGCCATAACTGTCCAAAATGGCACAGACAAGAAAAAATCCATAATAGAGACCATGTTTCAATAACAATTAATTAGAATATGTTGAATGGGTCATGAACTATGCTGACCGTAAGCAACATTAAAAGTTTCCATGTGTAGAGAAGAATGAGCTTGACAAGGACCATAACTCTGTCCAAAATGGATTAGGCAAGACTAAACACATGAAAGGAACATATAAGTATAAAGGACAATGTTGATACCAAATTGTATCGAATATATTGATGGTTTCTTGAGCTGTGCTGGTTACAAGCAAAATCCCATTTAAATATGTGTAGTTAATTTTCAAGGATGGCCACAACTATATCAAAAATGGCCTGGACAAGACAAAACCCATGAAAGGTATATCTAGGTCAATGAGACAATGTCCATACCAAATTGCATCAGAATATGTTGAATGGTTCTTGAGCTGTGCTGGTAACCAGTACAAGCAACATCCAATGTGAAGATGTGAAGTGAATGATCAAGGGTCACAACTAAATCCATCAAAAGTCCCTTGAAAGGACTGATGCTCTACTGTCTGAAAAGAATTTCCAGGAATACAAGACAAGACCATTTCTTCTTTTTAACTGCTGAATGTTGAAACCATCTCTGATACTCTTGGGTGACAAGATTTTCAAAGTACAGTAGTCGCTGTAGCGTCCATATTGGATGTTAGATTGGTACTATTTAAATTTTCGGGCAAACAAGACACCATTCGACGATTTTGGTGAAAATCCCATGCCAATATAACCATCCATTCAGGAGAATTAGTGACAAGATTCTTAATATGTTCATTGTCATAGCCATATTAGAAGATGTCAGTGGTGCACTATTTTCATTTAGGACAAACTGGAGATCATAAGAAGTCTTTTATGGTGAAAATTCTGTAGATATGACCTTCAATTCTGGAGGAGTCGCGATAACAAGATTTTTAAGATGGCCACCATGGAGGTCATACTGAATCTCAGATTGGCATCATTTTCATTCAAGACAAACCAGGCACTATAAGAATTCTGGTGAAAACCCCATGTTGATATGACTTTTCATTTCATTGCACCATCACAAGTAAGTAAATGCCTATGCTCTCTGGCAATTTACAACCCAGTTTTGGATATTATCCCTATGCTGACAGGTGGACATGTGTGTCAAGAATCTAACATCACAGTTCCAAACACTTGGCTTCTTTACTTTGTTTGGTCATGACGACTTCATAAGATCTAATACATGTCCTGATTGTAATTTGAACAAAGTAAAATTCTTCATAATAGTGTGTTAACATTTGCTTTTGCAAAATGTAAAATTGCCCATGCTCATTGGAGCACTTCTGTTGTCAAATCTTTAGTTTTGGAGGTGTGTAGTTTTTGCATGTCGTAAAGCTCTTCAATTTTGGGGGCAAGTAAATCTTGCATGTAGTCCACAATCCCATAATGCCTAAATGGAAGTAATCAGTTTTCAAAAACACCAAACTTGTTAAGTTTGCATTTTCATTCAGGACCAACTGGATATCATAATTAATCATTTGGTGAAATCTTCATGTTGGTACAACATTCAATAGGAAGGAGTAGCAGTAAAAAGATTTTCAAGATGGCTACTATACTGGATTATCATTTAGGCCCATCTAGACACAAGAAGTTTTTTTTTATAGTGGAAACCCCCCCCCCCCCATGTTAAAATGACGATCCATTGAGGAAGAGTAGCTATAACAAGATTTTCAAGATGGCCACTGTGGCAGCTATACTGGATGTCCAAGTGGAACCAATTTCATTTAGGACCAACCAGACATCACAATAAGTCTTCTGGTGAAAACCCCATACTTATACGACCTTCCATTCAGGAGGAGTAGCATTAAGATTTTCAATATTGTTTACATGGCAGCCATATTGGGCATCAGATTGGCAACATTTTCATTTAGGGCCAACTAAGCATCATAACAAGTCTTTCAGTGAAAACCCCATGTTGATATGACCATCCATTCAGGAGTAGCAATAATAAGATTTTCAAGACGGCTGCTGTGGTGGCCGTATTGGATGTTTGAGCAGCACCATTTTCAGTCAGGACCAACAAGATCTTGGATGAATGTGTGTGTAAAGTTTCATGGCAATCCTCCAAGTAATTTAGGAGAAGTAGCAATAACAGACAGACAGATGTCGGATGACAGACAACAGGCCATCCCATAAGCTCTTCTGGTCTATGACCAGTAGAACTAAAAATGAAGTTGACGAGACAAAACCCATAAAATGCAGATCTAGTTCTATGAGACAATGTAAACACCAAATTTCATCAATATGTTGAATCGTTCCAGAGCTATGCTTGTTACAAGTATCTTCTGTAGGACAGATGTAAAACTGATAGAAAAAGGGCTACAACTCCATTAAAATTGGACTTGAAAAGAAAAAACCTTCAAAAGGCATATCTGTGTATCATATGCATCTAATTATGTGTAAGGGCTGCAGAGCTTTGGTGGTTACAAGAAGCCTGAATGGACAGACAGACCGAATGATGGACAGATGGGTAAGGTGATTACTATGGGGCTCCTGCATCCTGAAGCAATGCCCTAAGAAATTTTTTAAAAATGTGGTCAAGTAACATGATCAGCAGATCTACAGATGTAACCTGCACTCTAAATTTGTTAATTTCTAGATTTCAAGTCACATTTGAATTTTCGTTCCTATTAAAATTATGGCCACTATCAGCATTATCATAAAAAAACTAGTTTGTTGGAAACACAAAAACAACATGCCTTGAGAATCTTCATTCTTAAAAAATAACATATTTCCCTTTAGCTATTTATTAGTATTTAATTGGTGGATTTTTTCTCGCCACTTGTGAGCTGTAAAAGAAAAAACGGTAATTGTACATGTTTAAAAAATGCATCAACTTGCACTTTACAGACATAAACCTCCGTCTCTTTAGTCCACAGGTAACATTGCTTCCTAAATGACATCTAGGTTGAGATTACAATTAATCTTTTTGGTCTTGCACACTTTGTTTAGATGCTTATCGGTATAACCACTATTTCCGACTTTCAAAAACTTCAACATAAAACTTTAACATTGTTGACGCCACTGAAACAAAGTGACGACTACATCTCACCATGCTTATGCAGGTGAGACTAAATTTTCAGTTGAACTTGTATAGATAACAGTTCACTGCTGAGAGCATTTAATCAAGTAATAGTACAAAGTTTGTTTTTTGAAGAGATCACAGTTTTTGTACATTTTCAATGAAGGAGAAGACCACCCCCCCACTAAATTATGCTGTGAACTTTACACATAGAGAAAAGTTTTAATTGATTAATGTATGGTTTTCTGCTACTTGTAACATTTGAAATTCAGCAGCATGTAAAAGTCTTCAATTAGAGCAAAATATTTCTTAGCTACTGTTTTACAGAACGCTGAAAAGTCTGCATGAAGACATTCAAATAACTTCCTTTTGAGAATTTGATCACAGCTTTTTATTTGGTCCCACCGAACTTAACATACAAAAAAACATGCATGTTTGTTTTTTCTTCTATAAAAAAAAAAAAAATTGCTGTTTAAGAAAGGTGCTACTTTATTTTGCCAAGACAATACTATTTTTTCACCAAACAACAAGCCAAGTTTTGATAGCCAAAAAATATTTTGCTGTGCATTATTATTCTACATAATAACATGTGTAAAATGACCATATATAGTCTGGATTATCTTGTACCCTACCTTTTAATAAATTTATACCAATTCGTTGAAATTTCACAAAATCTAATTGTTAAACTGTAACAAGTTCATAAATACCCGTCAGGTTAAACCTGACAGAATCTACTGTCATGTTCCCTGCAGAAATGCAATGTATGTAACAAAAGGAAGATTACCATTCAAATCATTTTAAATTTTTTTTTTATGCCAAACAATGGTAAATTAAATATACATTGCACTTACTTCAGAAAACACACAAGAGGTCTTAAAATTCTCAAGTGCCCTATTATTATCCAAGCTTTGCCAACCTGCTTCAGTCATTTCTACCAAGAAGCAAGCTGCATCAAAGTTGCTGGAATCAACAGGCCTCACATGAGATCTATCAACAGCTTAGTTCAAGACCTCTGAAACTAAGCTGACTGGTTGACCAAACTGACCTTGGGTTTTAACCTTTCATTAAAATATTCACTAGGGCCAAGTTGACTTAAACAATAAGCATTCCAGCGCATGCATTTTTATGCTCGACATGAGAAATCATCTTAGTCAAGCATGCTTACAACAGGCACATGACAGTACTTGTTTCTTAGGTAGACTGGGAAGTCTGAATAAATATTCTTATGAAAGGTTGAACTGCAGAATCAAGTTGATCAACTTACTTTTGGCAAAACCCATCCAACCTATGGCTTCAAGGACTGCAGATAAATGTGTACGTCACTCCCCCCCCTTCTCCCATTCTCCATTTGTGCTAACTTGATGTCAAGTATCCATCTAACGAGAGTACTGTGAACAGCATATTATAATAGTCCTCTATGTAGGCACTAGAAGGGCAGGTCTCAATGACCAGGACCTTTGGTCAAGGTATGCGATCGTGAACTGAACTGAATGTGCAGAAACTATCATTTTCTTATTAGACTTACCATGACCTCTAGACCCCAGAATCTATTGGTTTCTTTATTATCATAAGTGCAAGCCAACCACAAAGAATGGTGAAGAACTTGCTTTAGAACAAAAGTTGTTCTGTGAACCCATATTTTTTTTGAGTAACAATGGCCTTGACTTTAAACCTTTCAAAATCTGAATCAATAGGCCTCTTACATACCTAAAATGCAAGACCTTCACAAACTTTGTTCAACGTGGTCTGGAATTAGCTATTATGCAAAAACCATTTTTCTTCTTTCAGTCGGTTACCTTGACCTTTGGACCCCAAAATATGTAGGCTTCTTTCTTAGGGCTGTTCCATTTAAACATAAAATGGTACCCAAAGAAGGCACTTTTTAAAAAATATATGCCAGGATACTCTGATTACTCAGAGTGTTCACATGAAGAAAAAAATATTCTAAATTGCATCTATGGGTGATTACCTCACATTAAAAGGGCCTTCTCAGGGTGCAAGTATATTTTACTGGAACAGCCCTTACCCAATGAGCAAATCAACTACAAACTTTGATGAAGGTACATTGTCAAGAACTAAAATTCTTGTGCAGAAACCTTTTCTTTTGTCAGTGATCCTGACATTTGACCTGTGGACCCCAAAATTGAGTCTTCTTCCATAGCCCAAGTGCTCGAAATCCAGGTTAGTGATGTAGAACTAATGTTACTGTATGGACACCATTTTTCTTCAGTCACCTTGTTCTTTTGACCCAAAAGCGATAGACTGCTTCCTTACCTTAAGGGCATGCCATCCACAATGTTTGATCCAAGTATGGGATGTACAACTAATAGTATTGTGCAGAAAAAAACGTCTTCTTTCAATGACCCTGACCTTAGACTCTGGAATCAATAGACCTTTTCCTTACCCAAAGTGCAAGTCATCCACAAAGTTCGGTAACTGTAGATTTTGGAGAACACGAGTTATTGTGCAGAAATGAAAATGGTAACAAAAGGACGGACAACATTATAGCATAGACTTACGGTGGGGCATATACAAATATAAAAACTTGTTTATTAAACCTGTAGGACAAAGATCTGCTAGAGCACTATATGATCAAAGTTTCGGGTCTGCATATTTAGTTTTATTTTTTAAACATTACTCCAGGTTTCCAAAAAAAATCTGCAAATCAAAAAAAAAAATTCATTTTCTCTTTAAATTGCATCCTTGAATTTCTGCTGTTTTCCCCCCAGGATCTTTTCATACCTGGCAAGGTTTTTTTCCCCCCAATAATTTCCAGGACTCTAACCCTAACTTCATTAAAGCCAAAGGTTGGTTATGCTGAATAGGCTGTGTCACCTGGTCAGACCACTGAGCAAGTACAGATTAATGATGAGAACAAAATCTTAATGATAGCAAAGTCTGATCGATAGGTGACAGAGCCTCGCAATATCTGCCATTGTATATTGCAACATATTGATTACACAAAGAACATAAAATGTGAGAAAGCAACAGGTACAACTAACCAAAGCACTATTGTAATCCAAAACATAGTTCAACATGTGTAAAATCAAACTGCGAAATACAGGAAAAGAGGAGTACATACAATGTACAAACTAATTTGGAAAAAACAAAAGGAATGTAAAAGCTGTAACTATGGCTTTCCCACTGAACATTAGACAATCATATAGTGGTAAAATGACACAGAAAACATTTACAGTGCACTTTAGTTATACTTCAAAGTTCATGCACATGATTTCCCAAAATTATCCAACACATTCATACAATGAAGCACCTTTCACATTTTTTTCCAGTTATCCTTTCAAAGGAATGAAGCAGTGGCAATTTTTTGTCACTTGAACAAAATATTTTTCACAACTTCAACTTGGAACAAATATTTGTCCACAACTTCAACATTTGGTTGAAATGATCAGTATGTAATTTGATTTTTTTTGTAATTAACTGCTTAACAATTTTATTGTTAGATGCTATTGCTATTAGTCAAAACTTTGAAAAGATTCTGTAAACTAAGGGAAGTTTGTGTTGACTGAATAGACTGAAATACATAATTCACTATGAAGACTGTAGAATAACATTAAATATCAAGCAAACTTGAAAACGATCATACACAGGTTCACACTGTAAGAACTGCACAGACATGAAATTATAGGCCAAGGGACAACAATTCCTTAGCACAAATAGCTCAGACTACTGAAATCATTGTTGGGCAAGTGAAATATCATTAAAATTTCCAAATTTATTTTTTTTCCACAGCAAGTTAAAATAAAAAGTTGAACTTTTAGATCATTTTCCCCACATCATCCTTGCTGGGCTACAAGGTCAAATTGGAATTGTTGCCACTTGCTTAGAAATTGCTCCAGACTTGCATTCTATTCACATTCATCAATGAACAATGACAAGGTTCCTAATGCTGCCATTATTAATTTTTTTGACCTTGTTACCAGCAGAATTACTAATAAGAAGTGATTTTAATTAGTAGATGACATAAAATTTTTGAATAAAAATAAAAAACATTTTTTACTTAAATGAAAATGAGACTGAGACTGGCACAATGGAGGAATATGATCAAGATTTCAGATGGAAATTCTGCAAAGAATATACTTTACAGTTCACTGATTGGCTTTGGTTCTTTTCTTTAAGAAAATGCTACAAATAAAGCCCCCCTCCCCACCGGACTTGCTTCTCATTTCAGATCATTCCTAAAAGTTTCAAGCTATAGATTCATCATGAACTTGGAAGCTTGATAACATGAAAAACTAAAATGGCAGTGTTGTACCTTGAGTGAGCACAGGAGACATTTCACCCCATCCTAAACTGCAATTGTCTCCCTGAATTTAACAAATCCCCATATCTTGATCATTATAGGGGGACATATGCACATAAAATGTCCCCTTCACAGCTCAGCAAAAGTGCTACACTGAAATGGTGAAAGGTATACACTTTTCTCTGGAATGATTTTAATTTTAGATTTTATTGGCAGGCAAATGATTGTGTCCATGTTAGTCTCATATTAGAAGAAAGCATGAATTCAATTAGGAGTTTTGCTATGCAGAACATCGAGTGGACAAATTCCAGTATACAAAAATTCACTCACAAATACACCATCAAAAACGGAACATTAGAAGTACTTCAAACAAGAAACAACAATGATGGATGCAACAAAACACACTCTTGGAGGTGTTCAAAGTGGAATTTGCATCCAAAAATAATTACTGAACCTTACTATTGACCACATGCAAATTTTCCACATATAAATCCTTTGACCACACTGGTTTTGTAGTTTTTACAAGCACTGATAGTTTTGTGTTCCTTATGGTATCTATACAATGCTATGCTCTTGATGCCTGCATAAACCAAATGTATGTTGGAAATATAAATAGCTATTAGTCCATAAATTACGCTGCAAATAGCAATTCAGAATACATTTTCTAACCAGGAGTATTTAGGTCACTTAGAGGAGTTCATAATGTAGACATGGGTGTGTTGGGACTTCACATACATGTAAAGTAATGTAGTTGTTTACATTCAGAATGAACCTGTCGGGTTTGTTTATTTACATAGTCTTACAGTTGAAGAACATCATGCATTTCCTACAACAACCTAAAGTAGAGGTCTTGGCACACCTACAATCACATTATAGCCTCTTCCAAGTGACTTCCCGGCTAACCTGCATTCTGTTGGTGTCAAGTTTAGTTGCGCACTGCAATTGTATAGTCGCCACAGCACAAGCCCCAAGTATAAAAACAGAAATCTTGGTCTGCTATTACATTAAAAGTGCTGACATGGCTGGTTTGACAACAGGTGTACAATGAAAAGTGTCCAGCTGGTCCTACAAACCATTTTTATGTCACAGTGGGCCCTTGTCTACCATGGTCACATGTAGGACTGGTCATGTGGACTATTATACAGTTCACATTTTCAAATATTTCTTTTTCCCTTAATATTAAACAAAGAGACATACAATGTAAAATATTCCATGATGTTGGTAATTCAATTGAATCATGATAAATTCTTTGAAGATGGCTTGTAAATGATGACTTGCATGATGTAATGTTTCAATAAACATGGACATATAATTTTTTTCACAAGGATTAGGAAATATGTATTGTCATGGAAATAAGCATTGTCAGCACATGAAGACTGGAAAAGTCAGCTTATGTCGAATTATCTCCCTTGAACAATGCAATGCAAGATCATCGACATCACTTGAAAAGCTTTATTTATACTCCAGTTCCCCATATAGGCACACATTATTCCGAAAGAATATTTTGCACTCAAAGTGTAACATCTGTGCTCCGATTCCACATGACATTTTAATTACGCATAAGCTGGTTTAACTGGTTTTGGCATTTTAGAGCACTTGCTTCATTACATGTGGTAAGTCCACACAATTTTTAACGTCATCCAGTTGATAGCAATTCTCTCGTTTTGGCGTACACAATCCATTCAATAATCCTCTGTCTCCTGTAAGCTTATGACACAATACGCAAAGACAATGCCTTTATCAGTTGGGTTGGTGTAAATCAGTGTAACATCGCTCAAAATAGATTTAGTCCAAATGAGCGACTGGCATGATGCAGCAGAAGTTTCTTGGGTCATAATATCTGTGCTGCCAAAAGTAGAAACAAGTTCACTGTTATAATATGTAAAGAACCAGTCTATATCTGGCATATTTTTTTGTATCTCCTGATGCAGAGCTACTCTCCAGTGGATGTTTAAGCAGCTTTCTGCCAAAAACAGGCATTTCATCTTCCATTTCCGAATTGTAGATGAAGGCTGAAACTGGTCTGTTCCACACATAACAAGTCTGATAAGCCTGATGCAAGTAAATGTTCTTCATCCAATATTGAATTTACAACTTCTCTCCAGTTAAATGATCCTTATTCCATTCCAACAGAACGAAGACAAAAATTACTTTTCAGTTTCAAACCTTTCTCATTTTTTCATCATGAAATTTGGAAGAGGTACTCATCCAATGAAGAATGAAACTGTCTATTGAATGAACTCGAACTTGACTTTTTCTTTCTGGTTAGATTTTATGATAAATTACAAACTTTGTTCCAGAAACTTCAAAAAATCATCACATTTCCATCTTCCCATTCCAAAAAGAGCATGATTTAAGTTTAACCTCAGCCTTTTGAATGCCCATAAAAGTCACTGGACCCAAAGGGTACCTGAATGTATATTCCTTATTGTCAGTGTTTTTCATTGGAAGTTGTCCTCATGTCCATATACATTCCAAATAGAGCCTGTAACGTGGTCATTATATATTTCTTTCATACAAAAATATAGAAATCTCAAATGTACATGTATAAATATGGGGTCTTGACAGCTGCAAAGCCCCTACTGACGAAGAGCTGCAGGCTGAAAGTGTACAGCTAGGTGTGGGTTTTTTTTAATTAAAAAAACAAAACAAAATAAAGTAAAAAAAAAAAGCAACAAGGACTTTGGTAAAATCAGTTCAAGATGAAACCAGCTACTCCAGCATTTATACCCTGTACTCATTGCATCATTAATTTCAAGGGTCTTAGGCAAAACTGTAAGCAGAGGATTGACTGATGAACTAATGGGTGTTTAATAGCACATCAGCACATGAAAGGCAATTCAGTACCAATTCAATGGCAGTAATGTGCCTTGTAATCAAGATGTCAATACAACTTTGTTCAATTTTGTCTATTTGTTGTCATATTAAAGCTATGCACCAGACTGGTCTTTTTAGATCACATGTGACTGATCTGAGCTTAAATTATTTCTTTAAGAATGTTAAGTGGGCACTGTCCTGGATGTCAATCACTGCATTGAAATATTTTGCTCCCCCAAAATTTCATGCAAATACAGTAATCCAGTCCCCACTGTTACCAATGGAAGATGTGAAAGTGAACTGGTGAGAGGTGAGGGGCTTAGCCACCCTCATACTACCAGCTTATTATTCTCCAAATATTAGACAATAAATGCAAAATTTGTGCAAACCATGGCTCAATTTTCAATAATTGTAGGATTATTGTTATGGAAACTGGTAAAATCCCAACTAGCCCAAAATTAAAATATAAATAATTAAGTGAAACTGCTTTAAATTGTCATAGTTAAATCAAATTATCATCAGCAAGCATATAAAAAAAACCCCCCAAAAACCCATAAATGTAATACATATAGCTGATGATGACACTCATTGACCTCTTGAAACCAAGACCATTTTTATTACTGTAAGCAAAATGTATTTAGGATTTTTCTTGGCTCTTATGTGTGCCAGGAAGATGCAGTAGCACAGCTGGCAGTGTGTTAGACTTGTAATCCATGAGTTGCAAGTTTGATACTCTCACAGGCCAGCCTGGTTTGACTGCCCCTGTGTGTCCTTGGAAGACCACTTAGCTGCCATTTCTCTGCATGATTTTAGCCAATAATGTGCTCGTGGTGCTGTTAAAAACCAACAAACTTATGGGTGCCAAAAATTTAAAAAGCCTACAATATGTTGAAAACAGTGGACATAGTAGAAAAATTAAAACTTCTGGAAACTAGACCATTTGCGATGGTATAAAGATTACCTGCATCACGACTGATACTCAGTTTAACATCTTTCATAAACACAACTAATGAAGAAAATCTATTACCATTAATACAACCATAAACATTTGTTTAGGCTATTGAATGCTAGTGTTTGATCACATTCATTTTTTCCTCATCAAAACCGTTAGCAATATGGAACAGACTACCTCATCAGAACTGCTTCATACACCTTCCCAACAGTACCAGGAATGTACATTCTTGATGGGAACATTATTCATGGTTAGTGTTTGGAATGGCATCTTTCAAACCAGTCATGACAATGTGTTACTTTTCACCGGTAAGCCAGATTCGTGCATCCACATCTGGCAGCTGTTTTTTTTTGTTTTTTTTTAAAGTGGAGGAAGTTCCCAACAAGCTGGAAAACTAAAAAAAAAAAATTTCTTTATGAAAAGATGCAAAGCAGAGTATCAGTTAACATGGTGGATATACAATGATGCTGTCCTTCTACTCATCTTGCCTTACATGAACTATCATAAGATTGAACTAAGGATTAATCTTTTTTTTTTACAGTGTAATGGGGAATGTCTGCATTTGTATATATTTTCTTTTTTCACAATCTCACTTTTTCTTTCCACTTTCTTTTCATTCTGTATGCAATATTCTAAGCTTACGTTTTATTTCAATTTCAACATTTGTATTCCAAGACCTTTTCATTCCACAAATTCATAAAATAAAACCAATCAAAAAATTTCCCATTACACAGTAACTGAAACTAACAGTCCAAAAAAAAAAAAAAAGAAAAAAAAAAAAAGAAAGAATTTGCTAGAGACATCATTTTCTAAAGAATTCTCACAGGTAAATTAACACTCTTAAAATTCCTCCTAATTGACTTTTGGTGCGTTTTCTTTTTAAATGGCACAGCAACTGTTTGAAGGCTATATGATGCTAAGGCAAGTAGAGTAAAATGTTTGCCCAAGGCCACCACGGTAGCCAATCTTGGTTGATCCAATGGTGGGAATTGATGCTTTAACCACTGAGCAACCGTGGCTCCCTTTGCCAAGTCAAATAGTACTTCACATGTAGATTTTACAACTACAATATGATTCATCTTTGAAATACAAATACATATGTATTGACAAAAAATAAAAAGTCAAAGATAATTTTTAAAAATTCTGTGAGAATAAAAAATCCCTGATATATTCCAAATCCTCACAAAGCTGTATGGCATTTAATAATACCTGTACATTAATATTTATTTCAAGGCTACAGTTCTCTTTAATTGCATGAAATGCTCTCACTTTTCTCCACTTTTGAACAACACAAGTATTTTACTACATATCAAGAACTTGGAAAGTGAAACTGATGAGCTAAAATGATCTTTTCCCACATACATCTAATATAGTAATAGTGGCACAACCCTCAAAGATATCCAAAATCCAAGAACATGAAATGCACACATGTCCATATGTATGCATTTAGTCAACCGGAAAAAATAAAGGTACAGCCATCTGCCATTTAGTGTTTATCATGTACCCCAAAAATATATATGGACATGCAGAAACATCTTTCCGACTCAGAATTATGAACACATTTAATTCTGCCTTTATGCAAAAGGCATCTGCATGCATCCCACTGATTTCAAAATCAGTAGATTACATACTGACTTACGTTGTACTCTATGCATATTTACATTTGTTCCACAAACTCTGAAGGCAGTTTTTGTTAACAATAAATTATTTCCAAAATCTCTCTATTTACAAGTTTGTTATGGTACAATTTATCTATCTTCATGTGAAATGAAAAATGCATGGAGTCACTTTCACTTGCATACTCCTCATGTGAAATGAAAAATGCAGGAAGTCACTTGCATACAAAAAAAAAAAAAGACCTACCTGGTCAATTCTACCTACTGATTCTCTCTCTCATACACGCACACGCTATGATAATGCCAAACTGCTAATAATACCTGAACCATCTGCATCAGTCGGACATTAGCTATCAAAAGCTGATGCAAGGTTTTGCACTTATAACAAGATTTACTTCTATATTTAACCAGAAAAATGGATCTTCCAGAAGTCTAAAATCATATTAATGATGTCAACTGATACTCAAACAGACAAGTCTTGCACCTTATTAAGCACCTTTGGTATTTTTCAAACCAGAAGTTAAAAAATCTGTATGGATATACCCTGAATCACCAATATGTGGTTCTGCCGACAGTTCAGTATCGATACAGTTGACTAATATTCCGTAGATATGGTTAAATACAGCGATGCCAACTCTCATCAATGGGATAGAGGAATGTGAGTGGAAAAAAAAAAAAAGGTATCTGGACATAAAATTAGGAATACTTCATTCAAATTTTTGTCAAAAAATTTCTTTTAAGCATTAAACTTTACTGAATCAGTGATTTTTAGTTGAAACATGCTTCCTAAAGTCTTCTTTCAATGTTGATGCCTTGCATATCTTATTTTGAATTTTTGTTGCATAATTTTTGTCAAGGTATAATCCTTTTTGTTCGCCTTTTGTTTCAAGATCTTTCTCAAACTTACTCAGATGAATCATAGTACTAAGCTGATGTGATTTTTGATTGGTCAATATTTAACTGCTTTCGTGACACAAGCACTTAGGTACACTTTCCAAAAATAAATTGCAATCAGATATTACAAGCATTTCAGTGATCTAGATGTACTGGTGTTTATGTTGCAGCTCAGCTATATAAAATTCTGTCTGACCCGAAAACCAGAATTTGACAAAAGTGATTATAATAGCGAAATACGAGTCAGAAAATGGGAATGATTCTGCCAAAATCAGAATGGTTGACATCTTTGTAAATATTCTAAACTAAACATTTTGTCTTTGGAAAGAAACCCAATCAGACTAGGACAGAAGTGCTAATGACAGAATGTAAGTAAAACAACTTGTTTTCATCAACTGTGGAATTTCATTATAGCTCCAGGCATTTAAATGTTTGCTGCAAAAATGATTGGCTAAATTTTCAATATCTACTGCGACCAAAAGTGGTCCAATAGTTATGATTTTTAAATATGTTTCCACATATGTTGCAGTACAATTTATAACATGATGATAAACACAACAAAATCTAAAACATTGATTGGGCATTTTGTTTTCAGTCTTGAATTTCTGTGGTGTAACTGCCAGGACAAAACAAAGAAATGCCCAAATCTCCTAATTAATCTGGTATTTAGTTCACATCTGTTGCTATTTGTCTTTATTGTTGTTGACAATGTGAAATTCTTTTAAAATGGAAAAACAGGATTTCTTAAAGACAATTCCAAGAACTGAAGCAAGTAGCACGATAAAAATGAACATGTTTGGTTCTCTGGATAAACATCCATGAACTTGAGGTCAAATTTGCTTACTGATCACATTTGACTATTCCAAAGTATCATTTCCACAAAGGGAAGACCACAGAAGACTTCAGAATCAGAATGCACAAGCACGACTATTTGTGGTGACTCGTGGAAATGTACTACAATTCATAGTGGAAGTCAAGAGCCCTGCTCTTACAAAGCGTTAGAGATAACCAACAATACCAATAAAATGGAAGTATGCCATCACTGTGATGTAAATAATCGATTCAGTCCATGTTTTGCTTCAGAACTAGGAGTTTTAAGAATCCTCGTAGTATATATGGAAGAACAATGTATTTATTGAATAGCAAGTTTTATGTTATCATCCTTGATAGCATTCTTCATAGGATAATTATTGGAGCTAATTAAGAAATAAATCTAGGAGGAAAAATAGAAGGCACGTTTATACATGTTTTTCTCAATGAAGTACCTTTTTTTTCACAGGCAACAATATGTTAAATTTCTCTCATTTTTGATGGAGTTTGTAAATACAAAAAGATAGACCAACCACTCCACCTGCTATTCTGTTTATAACTTCTTGTAAAGACCTCCTCTCAAACTCTGTATCAACTGTTTAAAATTATTCTCATGTCATTACAATCTGCATGCAGCTCCTTAACCACGTGAAGACTTCAAATAGCATTTTGTGTTAAGTAACTGTAGTAAAAAAAAATGGTCGATGAAACTTCAGTCTGGGCAACAAAATACTTTGCCAACAACAGAAGTTAACAAATGTGCTTCTTAAATACAAAATGTGTAAAAATGGTTAGGAAGGGATAAACTTTCATTTCTTTGCCATTCAATTGAAAGAATACCTTCAAAATAGAGGCATAGGAAATTCTGTGTGTGTGTGTGTGAAAAATAATCCCCTTACAATGTCTGAGATCAGTTGACTAGTTTGACAATTCCATTCAACAATGATGATGATGTCGATGACAACTCCTCCTGAATCAATATCATGATGGGACTGTACACAAAAAAACAAACTGAACAATGATATGATTGGTTCAATGTCATGAATACTGAAACAGCTGCTCTCTTCTAATTCTTTGAGGCTCCTATGCTGCTAGCAACAAGTCTGGAAGAGTCTGAAATTCCCTCCTCCTCTTCTTCAGCAGACTCGCACTGCATGTGGAATTCTGCAACATACAACGCTTTATCGATGTTCTTCGGAATTGGTTTTATTTCTGTACCAAGTTCTTGCTCAATTTTGTGTAGTGCAAATCTGCAAGAAAAAGATGAGCTGTTTGCTATAACTAAATCTACTATCAGTACAATATTTCAGCCCTATGTTATTTCCTGAGCTGTTTAATTTCAAAATTTGGCAAGGTAATCCTTTTACGAAGTCAATAAAGGCACATTTAACTACTTTTTCTTTTAACTAAGTAATATAATTCAAAAAATCTAGTCCTCTGCTTTACCTCTTCAGTTAGAAGTTTCAAACTTGCAGGAGTTGAAATTAACCGAATTGGCTTAGTAGCCAAAAGGACTAATGTAATTTTTAATCTACCAGTCATCCACGGTTGTATAGGCATCTAATAAAATGAATGACATTACAAGGTCTGTCCAAAATGGAAAAATATTGCACTCTCAGCATCAAGACCACTTCTGCATGCTGCGGCATGGAACAGTACATCAAGCTGGTGCATGGGCATTACAAATTTCACTGGATCCCAGGTATGGTATGACAAAACAGAATGTTCAATGTAGGTCACAATGACCTTTTTTTTCTTGTAAGCATGTAGTAACGATGGAGATGCATCCAATCATCTAGTGTCACAATTTTGGCATGCTTTTTGTTACAAGTCTGGCATGCTAACCAAGGAGCCAAACACCCACTCTGAACTGCTGCCTAGGACCTAGGAAGAACAAGAATCCCTTGAAGAATTTCCAGCAATTCAAGACAAGATCATTTCTTCCTTTTAATTGCCAAGTGATGAAACCATCTCTGATATTCTTCAGTGTGAACAAGATTTTCAAATTAGCTGCTGTGGTGGTCATATTGGATGTCAGATTGGCACCATTTTTATTTAGGACCAAGTAGACATCATTACAAGTCTTTTGGTAAAAATCCCATGTTAATATGACCATCCATTCAGGAGTAGTAGTTACAACAGGATTTTCGAGATGGCCAGCATGGCAGCCATATTTGATTGGAACCATTTTCATTTAGGGCAAACTTGGTATCATAAGAAGTAATTTGGTGAAAATCCCATGTTGATGTGAGCATCCATTTGGGAGAAGTAGTAATAATATTTCAAGATGGCCACCATGGTGGCCATATTGAGGGTCAAATTGCATTATTTTAATTTAGGACCAACTAGACATGACAAGTCATTTTGTAAAAGCACAATGTTGATATGACCATCCTTCCAGGAGAAGTAGCGATAACAAAATATTCAAGATGGCCACTGTGTTGGCCATACTAAAGATCAGATCAGCATCATTCTCATTTTAGCCCTGACTATACATCACAAGAGTCTTCCAGTGAAAACCAACTATCGATATGTTGTGGCAATATTGGACGACTGAGTGGAATCATTTTTATTTAGGGCCAACAAGAAGCCTTTTAGTGAAAACAACATCCTGATATGATCATCCACTCAGGAGGAGTAGTGATAAAAAATTTTCATGAAGGCTGCTGTTGCGACCATATTTGATGTCCATGAGGCGCCATTTTCATTTAGGATCAACTAGGCATCACAAGTCTTCAGGTGAAAAAACCCCATGTCAGGAAGAGTAGCGTAAAACAAGATTTTCAAGATGACCACTGTGGCAGTCATATTGGATATCATATTGGCACCATTTACATTCAGGACTAACTAATCACCGAAAGAAGTCTTTTAGTGAAAATCCTATGCTGATATGACCATCCAATCAGGAGTAGTGATAACAAGATTTTCACGACAGCCACTGTGATGGCCATATTGGATGTCCAAGCGCACCATTTTCATTTAGGACCAAGCAGACCATGGGATAAATGTGCGTGTAAAGTTTCAGGGAAATCCTCCAAGTAGTTTAGGAGGCATAGCAATAACAAACTTGTGCCAACAGATGGACAGACAATATGGACGAGTGATCCCATAAGCTCTTATAGTCTATGATCAGTATTGCTAAAAAATGATCGAGATGTGATGCTGTACATATGTACATGTTTTTATAGTGTATATGCTGGCACCTGGTGTGGTACAATAGCTCTCCTTTATTACGTAGTGGTGAGCTAAATATTGCGACTGCTGTCAAAACAGGAATAAGAAACCTATCCCACATGTCAATCATCTTTGCTTAGCACCTACTATCAGCTTAGGCCTGGTGCCAGTAGCTGCATCATGTTACTACGGAAATGTTCCTACAACTGGACTAAAATAAAGGAAATGTATAATCTCTGAACTATAATATCTCAGAAACTACTGCTTTGATTTCGATCAAGCTTAAAATGTGTCTCTTATTGCAAGTAACTAGTACGTACAATTTCACATTTTTTTTTTATACCTCTTAGATTTTATTATGAAAATGAGGTCTTCAGCAAACTGTGGAAAGGTCAATTAGAAAGAGTTGTATTTAAAATGCGAGAAATCCAAATCATACCTGTCGTCATAAGTAATCAGGTTGATGGCTATTCCCAGATGGCCATATCGCCCAGATCTGCCTATTCTGTGGAGGTAGGTCTCGGCGTGTTTAGGGAAGTCAAAGTTTATCACAACATTTACTGCCTGAATATCTATACCTCTCGTGAATAAATCTGAAAGGAAATAAAATCAAGGTTTAATTAAAAGAGGAAGGCTATGCAACCTAGTGGAAGGGAGAATTTACATTTCTGTCAGCAAAAATTTATAAATTGTGTGAAATTTTACTTCTTCAAATATATTTCTGATGGAATAAAAATAATCAGTGTTCACACACTTTTTCCAAGAGGCCAAATTGGACCCAATATCACTCGGCTGGTTCGCAGACATGTCAGCTCGTGAATGCAAATTCACACATATTGAAACTGTAGTGTGGAAAGAAAAGCTTGGAGCACATAGTTGCTACACTGTCTAAAATATTTGGTGTCATTTATTTTCTTTCCTTGACCATATATATATATATATATATATATATATATATATATATATATATATATGATCACTTTCTCAGCATGAAAAGGACAAGCCATTTATAGAAGCAGCATTATCCTCTGGATCCCTGCCCCTGGAGACTAGTCTCAGATTCACAACTCAGAAACTGTTCATAGCCCCACCCTGAAAGTATATACATTTACTAGGCATTACAAGGGGAGTTAATCTATGCAATCGGCACTGATTCCTGTGTCTGTCCATAACCCTCTGTGGCCCTGCCCCTGGAGTCATAACTTGGAAACCATTGAGATTCCCACAAAGAATCTGCAGTGATTCAGTGGCTAAGGTGTTGGAGTCATAACCAGAATGTTGCAGGTTTCTATTTCCACCATCTGATCAGCCTAGATCGACTACCAAATTTCTCTGGATTTTTTTTAATGGTCTTGGGTTTATTTGCTCTTAGTAATTAAATTTATAAGTGTTTCAGGCGGAAAGCACATTAAAAAAGTTATTATAAAAAAAAAAGTAAAATATACATTTAAAATAATTTGTTAGTAAGGACAGTGAATATATGAATGGCCTTAAAATAATGCATAATACATACGATATATTTGGTCAAATTCTGTTGAATGGTTTCTGAGAAGTCGTTCTTTCTTAGATTCTATTTTCAGCAATGGTGGTCACATCTGATGGCAGATTGGCATTATTCGTAGAAACTTCCAAGCCCTTTATACCAGTTGTTCAGAAGTAGTTGTTTAAATGTTTTTCTATTTTTGTGTAAAAGTGGCCAGATTTTGATGTCAGATCAACATCATTTGCACAAACCCGAAATCCCTCGTTGCCAGTGTGCTTCCTGTCAAATCTGGTCAAATTCTACCAAGTTGTTTTCAAGAAGTAGTAGTTTAATATTTATATATTTTTTAGTAACGGTGACCATATATAATGGCGGATCAAAATTATTTGAACTTTAAAGGTCTTCATGCCAGGATGCTTCCTGCAAAGTTCAGTCTAAATCTATTCAGCAGTTTTGGACAAGTTGTTTAAAGACTTTTAGATTTTTTAGAAACTTCAGCCATATTTGATGGTGGATCAGCGTGATTTGATCACACTCTGTTCAGTGATTTTGGAAGAGATCATTTAAAGGTTTTTCTTATTATAGTAATGGTAGCCACATCTGATGGCTGATCAGCATCATTTGTACAAACTTGAAAAGCCATTATGCCAGGATGCTCTGTGCCAAGTTTGGTTGAAACAGGTTTGGCAGTTTTTGAAAAGTTGACAATAGCAATTGTTGACCAACACAGGACAAATGATGCAAGATGGACAAAGGGCCTTAACATAAGCTTACTTTGCCTTATTTCTTATATGAGCTAAAAAGTGCAAAACTAATTGTACTAACAAGACTGTACAATACACTGCATTAAGATACAGGTCAAAAAAGGGCAATAAATCAACAACAACAAAAATGCGGGAACTTGGTTATATATCGACATGTGCATCTTAAAGTGATGACCATAATATTAACAAGTTTCATCGCTATCCATACAAAAAACTGCAGTACTTGTGCTAACGAGATTGTGTCAGAAACGGCATTCAGTTACAAGACAAAAATGGCAAAATCTCTAACAAAAATTGTGGGAGTTTTGCACATCTTTTGATGATGTTCATAATACTTTAATAACCAAGTTTCATGGCAATTCACCATAAACAGCAGAACTAGTTGTGCAGAGATTGTGTGCCGGACAGACAGATACTATTACTATATATCACTGTTTCTAGTGACAGGTGTATCAAAATCGAATCTTAACTTTTTACTATTTCATAAACATTTATATCAGTAAACATAACTCTATATATGGCAAAAGGGAAATAAGGCTGTACCTGAACACACTAGATTTCTACATAGTCCCTGTCTGAAGTCATGGAACACTCTGTTTCTGTGCTGCTGGTTCATCTTAGCATGTATGTAGAAGCATGAATACCCCAGCTCTGTGATTTTCTTTGCCAGCAGCTCTACTCTCTGGGTTGAGTTGCAGAATATAATAGACTGGTTTATTTGCAGCTGGTGAGAAAAGACATCATCAATAAGAAGCATATTATAAGCATAAATACAATAGGAAAAACAGTTTTCTGCAGACACCCATGTCTCGGCTGTGAATGAAGTTATGACAACATTGCTTTTTGTTTTTGCAGGTGAGACAGGAACACCTAGCACATCAAAAGATGAACTTCAGATATGTAGTCATATTATGCCAAGGAATCGGTTAAATGCAGCAAATGATATAAAATGCTAGGACTTTTAAAAACATCAACACAGCACCTTAACATTGCTGACAATCTTGCTGCTGCTGTGAAGTGATACCAAAGTCAGGTAAAAACAAAAAATCCATTGGTGAGTAGGTAGGAGTGAGGTTTCAATGTTTTGGGGGGAACAAAAATTATTTTCGAGGACTTTTCAAGAACTTCAAAATGTAAATACCAATTTTCAAGGTCTTGAATTTAAAAAGCTAAAATCCAGTACCGTATTTTCACTACATCTTTGGACACTATTTAAGGACACCAGTTTTTTTGGACAAAATCAGTTTTTTTTGCCTTGTAATGTTTGGACAACTTTTTTAAAATTTTTTATTTTATGTACATAAATTTTCGAACACAAATGCAGCCCTGTTGTGACAAGACAAGACAGACCAATATTGCTTTCAGAAAGTTGGGAAACAGCTTGCTTGTAATAGGAAATATCCTTGACAAGTTATACATATGATCCAAAATGAGGAAAATTGGGAGAACCAGGTTTCATCAACTCCCTGACAATGATATAACAATCAACGTCTGTTTAAAACTAAAGTACTCACCTGTGAATAAAAAATCTCAGAAGTGAAGGCATTAGAAGACTATGTCATCCTTTATTAAAAGAGGTAAGTGTTAAAGTGAATGTCTTCATCTCCAAGAGTTTGTTTAAAATACCTCTTGCGGATAATACTAAAACCTGCACCTGGTCACATATATAGGCATTGTTTTCAGTGAATAATAATGTATAAATTAAAAAAAAACAAAAAAAAAACAAAAAAAAACATTCTTTTCTCGTGTGCTTTATATATTAGGAATTTTGAAGTATTCAAATTTAATGTACTTTGCTATTAATCTTATGAAAGTTTTGGTACTGGACTGCACAATCTGGAATCAGTATGTGACCAGGTGCATGGTTTAGTCTTATCCACAATGGAGTATTAAACGACAACTTTCACTTTAACGATTTTCTCCTTTAATAAAGAGTGGACTATTCTTCTATTTACAGGTAACATAGTTTTATACAAATGCTAATTGTTATTACAGTGTCCACGACCTAATGAATAGTTAAATGGGGTTCGCCAAATTTGCAACAATTTAAATCATAAATGTAACTTGTCCTTCGCATGTTTTTGGTCACTGAATTAATATATGACATTTTCGGACAGAGAAAAAATTATATTTTACTGTCTGAAGACATGCAGAAAAAAATACAGCACTTTTAAGAAAGCATATTAACCCCATTAAAAATGGCCAGACTGGCACCAACTGGGATGGTGAAAAGACAGGGACTTCGCAGGAGAGGGTGCGACTCCCTAGGGACGACTGCCTCCTTCATTGGGGATGGGGAGGGGCTTGTAGACTTCCTTTCCTGGCCCCTTTGGCCACCTCGTTGAAAGTAGGTCGCATGATAAGGAGTTTTAAACTGGCTCTGACAGTTCTGCTGGGACTCCTCCGTAGGACGTTTAGGCGAGGAAGCCATTAACCTTTCAAGATGAGGGTGTTTCTTCATCGGCTTAGCCCTGTGCTGGGCGTCAAAACTAGGAAACCATTGAGATCTGCACATGTTGTATAACCAGCACTGTCCACTATATTTCTCCCACCCCTAATGGTGACTTGCACAAAATTCATAACTGAGAAATTGTTCATGTGTTTTGTTTAGAAATTATTAAAGTTTTTTTTCTATATTTAGTAACAGCTGCCATTATTTATGGTAGATTGGCATGATTTGTAGAAACTTGAAAGCTCTTCACACCAGAATGCTTTCTGTAAAGTTTGGTCAAATTCTGTTGAATACCTTAACTATTTTCAGCATGTTTTTGTTTTCTAATTTCATGGTGTTTGTTTTCCGTAATCATATCATTATATATGTTTTTTAGGTGTTATCTAATGTTGTAAAGCGCCTAGAGCTTCTAAAGATATGGCGCTATACAAAGTCCTCATTATTATTATTATTATTATTATTATTATTATTATTATTAATAGCTTTTGATGTAAAGTTGTTTAACCCTTTTCATACTGTAGCCCAATCAGACAGGCAGTTGTGTAGAACTGTACATTTTTTTGTATCAACATGAGAGTTGGTCAATCTGGCTTTACTTGACAAGTTTTTAAAATAATTTTTCAAACTTATATACAATTTTAAAAAGTCTAAAATTTTCTTTAAAGTAGTGTATTTTTTTCATTCAAAATTTTCAGATGTAAAAAATTCAGTTGAAAGTAAACTAAAAAAAAAACACTTTACATTTTTTTAATAACTTACTTTCAATGCAATATTTCTATCTGCAACATTCATTTTACATCGTATATGTAAGTGTATGAAATGTATATAATGTGAGGAATAAGATGCAGTTTTAAGATGGTGACAAAATAATAAAAATCCATCAAGAATGTCAAAGGTTATTTCAATTTTATTCAATTTACTTGCATGAGAATTGGAAAGCAAGCAGAACAGGTTCTTACTGGAAAGCTGACAAAGCAGTTTTGTATTCAGTATTTTTATTCCATAATAAATTCTAACGTAAAACATTCAGTACTTTGTTGGGTTTAGTTTGGTCCCTTTCCAGGAATGCAGTAAAATTTAATAATATTATGCACACATCCAAACTCGGTATAAGGGCGACCTTTATGAGCAATGAAGTCCATGAAATGTCCAGCTAGCTTGAAAACCATCAGTCTTCATCATCGTCAATATCTAAGTCAAAATACCAATGAACTAGTTATCATCCGTACAGATAATTTCAATGTAGTCAAGATCAAGATCCTCGCTGCCTAAAAATAAATTTTCCCCACAAAATTGTCTGTATTTTCATCAAAATTGGCATCCACACCAGTCATCACTTGCTGCTTCAGTAATGTCCACCATTTTGATCTTCACACGTTAAAATTCAGCTTTGAAGAAAAAATTTCTACTAACCAGTTATCATCATCTCTGGTTCATTTCGTTGAAGTCAAGATCAATATCTGCGCTGCGTAAAATGTCAATTTTTGCCACAATGTTGTCTATATTTTCATCAAAATCGACAACCACATCTCTGCAATCATTTGTCACTTCAGTGCTGTCTGCTATGTTGATCTCCATACATTAAAACTTGTGTTCGAAATCAAATTTTCAAATAACCAGTTATCATCAACTCCGTTCATTCTGATGAAGTAAAGATAACAATCCCCACTAACTAAAATGTTAATTTTACATCTGAAATTGTCTTTAATTTCAACTAATTCAGAAAGCACATAATTGCCAACACTTGCCTCTTCAGTACTGACCACCATTTTTATCTCTGCACGTTCAAACTCAATTTTTAAAGCAAATTTAAACCAGCTTTGGGGGTCTTTTAAACACATTCTGTCACTGCAACTGTGTATCTTCTACCTTTATTTCCTTTTTTTTTCAATAGAGTACACATAAAATGATGAAATATTATACGGTTAAATGCACACTTCCGCAAAGTGGCAGATGGAAAGTAGTGAAAATACGACCAGAATTGTATCCCGTCGGAAAAGGTGAAAGTATGACTGGAATCGTATCCCATTCGAAAAGAGTTAAAAGATTTTCCATTTTTAGTAATGGTGGCTATATTGGACAGTGAATTGGCATCAACTGAACAAATAAGACATTCATGCCAGGATGTTTTGTCAAATTTGGTCAAATTCTGTCGAGTGGTTGTTGATAAGTAATTTTAAGGTTTTTCTATTTATAGTAATGGCAGCCATATTTGATGGCAGATTTACATCATTTGAAAGACCTTCATGCCTGCTGCTTTCTTTCAAATTTGGTCAAATTCTTTTGTGTGGCTTTTGCGAAGAAATTGCTTAAAGGTTTTTCTATTTTAAGTAACAGTGGCCACATTTGATAGTGAATTGGCACAATTTGAACAACTCTGCAAGATCATCATGCCAAGATGCTTGCCATCAAATTTGGTCGAATCCTTTCTAGCGGTTTTTGACAAAAAGTTGATAAAGGTTAAACTATTTTTTAAAACAGTGGACATATTTGATGGCGGATTGTGACAGTGGAACATGTTCTTGTTTAGTGTGTCGCCTTCCACCTTGTGAGACATACGTATTTTGATGTGAACTCAATAATGAAACTTTATGATAACACACCACATGAGAAAATTGTGGACTTCTCAAGGGAATGCATTTTATATTAAAAAATTTTTAACAGGTTTCAAGAAATGTACAGCTTTCAATTTTTTAAAATATATTTTATATACCTTTTGAAGAATGTCAACAGCTTTACCTTTTATATTTTATTTTCTTGTCCTTCATGTTTACATTTATTTGAAAGGATTGATCTTCCTGTGGACTTTGTGCAATTCCTCGTTTTTAACATTGCTAGAACTAGCCTTTGAATTGGCACACTGTGGCAACTGTTGTACTTAGGTGCTGTTAAACACTAATACATACTGATGGTGGATCAAAATTATCTGACCAAATTTGAAATACCGTAATCACGGCAAGTCTTGGGACACTATAAATCTTGGGACACCCAAAATTATTTTCAAAAGTAATTTTTTTATGACCTATAAAAGTTGTGACACGAAGTTAAAGCAATTTTTTCATGTTCTATAAGCCTTGGGACACCTAAAACATTTTTTTTCTTCTACTCATCGATCGGCGTATTTTATCGATCGTAACCTCATGTAAAATAAACAGGACTTCGTGGTTGTTAAGGGACTCTCATTATGAATTATTACATGGAAATATTATAAATTATTACAATTTGTTTGAGGAGTCAATAAATATATTTAATTTCCCGTTTTCTTATTATTTCTATCAAATTAAAATATGTATAATTTAATCAGACGATGACAAGAACTAAGCATTAGCGGTATGTTATACCCATTCAACAATAACTTCTCCCTATTGTGCTCTAGTTTACTATTGTCAGTTTATGCATTATTGCATTAAAATTGTCGAAAGTCACCCGTAATTATTGGGGTTTTCCCACCCCCTGAAAATGGAAATACCCAATTCATTACAATGTGATACCAGGATGAGAACAATGAAAATGGTGTTTATTTCAACTCTAGCATTTATTGTACGCATGTTTACATCATGACGTCACCACGTGCACATTAAAGATTTTACTTGTGATGAATGAAGTACATACATTTGATTTGAATCATAGGCACCACTGCACTAAACTTAAATAATATCTTTAAAATACGATAAAGAAGTTTAAGAAATAATGCTTTTAAAATAAAAACTCCGTGGTAGTTTGCTTTGATGTAAGCGACCTTAAATAAGTCCTGTTTACTCAGTTACGGTAATCGTGCTAATATTACGCAGTAGAAGCCAATCATACATCAAAGTACCGGCATTGCCGCCGGACAAAATTCCTCTTTACCCAAGCCAATTTCAGGGTCTAAACAATTGACTGGCCTGGATTGCTGTCGGAAAACAAAAGACAAATCCGCCAATTACAAAACAAAGGAGATGCCAAAACAACCAGCTTGCCAAAATCAAAAGTGGAATGAATAATGCGTGGAAAATTATCATTTTGTGAAGCCGAAACACTAAACTAAAATGGATCAATGATGCTCTTAATCGATCTATTCAGAATTTTAACATATATTATATATGACAAATTATTTGAATTTATGCTGGTTATGTGCTTTATAAAATTAAACACGCGTGCCTTTTCATATAGATTGCATCACTTTGTAGGATTGCTTATACCACTGAAAAACAGTAACTGTTGAGCGCGTGAATCCAAATAAATGAAACAGCAATGAACGTGTAGCTGAAATGTAATCTGGAAGAATGCGATTTGGTAAAAATGATGAATAAAGCAAAATCTGCATAGAATATTTTTGGGAATAAACAAGGATATAAGTGACGCCAAGTACGATTTGCACTGTGTAAGTACTGTACACTATAGTACAGGTCTTACGTGAAATGTAAGCGGTCCGTGAATTATGAAGTCTTTATTTACCTTTATTTTCAATCATGTTGGAGAAATTGGAAAATATGCACATGCAAAATAATAACATAAACAATCATAGTAGTGTATAACAGTTTATTGACGAATGACGTGGTAATTGAATGAGCTGGTCACTGCTGTGTGACATATAGCGATCTTCCCAATTTTGTCTTTACATTTTTTTGTGTCTACAAGTTTTGGGACACCGAAAATTTTATATATTTTACAGGCATATAAGTCTTGGGACACGAAAAAAAATTATTATTTTTTCGTGTCCCAAGACTTACCGTGATTACGGTACCTTCATGCCAGGATGCTTTTTGTCAAATTCTGTTATGCAGTTTTTTTTAGAAATGGGTAAAAAAAAAATTTTTTTTAGCAATAGTGGCCATGTTTGATGGTATATTGGCAATATTTGAATAAATGTGAATGGATTTCATGCCAGCATGCTTTATTTTCAGTCATTTTTTGAAAAGTTGTAAATAGCAATTGTGAACAGAGGAGGCATGCCAGACGATGGATGACAAAGGACCATACAATAAGCTCACTTGGCCTTATTGTCTGGTGAGCCAAAAAAAAAAAAAAAAAGAAGGTAAAAGAAGGCATTAGTAATTTCATTTATTTAGTGATTTTCAATTAACCTTTTACAAAGAGCTTTAGTGGTATTTCAGTAAGTAGAAGGGGGGGGGGGGGCAGCAAACTAAACCTTTTGGAGGTGGTTGTCCATTCAACTGCCCAGTCTTCTATAAGCGTCTGGTATTCTCAATCAAAATCTTATGTTTGGTGGGTGTATAAGAAAAAAAAAAACATTCAAATCCACCCATCCCCTTCTTTAACGGAAAAACACAAATATTGTAAAAGTTTCAAAGTTTATCTGCATATTACCTTAGAGAAGAGTGTGTTGAGACAATGGACCTTTTGCTTCTCCTGGACAAATGCATAGTACTGTGTTACACCCTTCAGTGTCAGTTCATCCATTAAGTTAATCTCGTATGGGTTTTGTAGGTGCTTTTTCTGCAAGGAAAAATGACATCACGAGATACCAAGAACATGTGGTAAACTTGCAACATGAGAATACTGAAAAGCATTCATTTCATCTGAAATTTATGATTACCTGCTTTTTGCAAGATTCAGCAAGCAACTGATAGAAAATCATACAGCTTGTCTTTTTTTCCATAAATTTCATTTGAGCATGAATGTAATGAACAAATTCAAACAGAATGAAGAATGAACACAAATGCAAAGCAGATTGAATGCAAATGAAATGATAAATGCATTTTAAGTAAATTGAGACCACAAATACAAAACACAGTATGATGAATGATAAAATGAAACTGAACATAACACAATGCATTTCAGGAATGGATTTGATAATCGCTCATTTTAAAGCTGCTGCTAAATTTCTAAGGTCAAAAGTACGTTTGCATGATCCAGGATCAGAATATTTACATTAATGGACAATTTTTTGATTCCTTACAAGCAATGAAATTCTTCTTGTTGAGGAATACATAAAAATCTACCTACCACAGTCCACGGTAAACAATAACTGGCAATCAAAACCGAATGTAGCTTATTCACTACGCAACACCTTGGAAGTGAAGGCATCCAAACTCAATCCATGCAGATACAAAGCAACCACGAAACTTTGTGTAAAAGTGACTATTAAACTGTCAGTAAAGAACCTAAATCATACATGGGGGACACAATGGAATGTCTCCTTTACGCTGATGCATGTTATGAGTGGCTGAAGGTGCCGATGGGATATAAACAAGAATCCCCCAAAGGGACTGACACTCTGAAGAACAACAATTTATTTTTCAAGTACTATAATTAACTGTGTTTAAATTTAGGAAGAATGTTTATTATGGTATATAGAGTCAACAAAATGTAAGAATGAAGTTTTTAATTTTTAAACAAGAACTTGGAATCTGTTTTGTTTAACTAGGCCTAGGTGAAAACATTGTAGCTCAAGGGTCTTTAGTGCAAGGAGGTAGAGGTGCAGTTATCTCATCTACAGCAGTTTGGGAGTTAGCACTCTTATTTGCCCATCAGTTATCCTTTGTTTCAACATGACACACTGCTGTTGCGCTTTAGACATTTCCTGAATGGCTGATCGATGGATCAATTTACTATACAACTCCAGGAAACAATTCAGTCGAAATACCTCCATAGTTTCGGCAATACTCCAACAGATCTCCATCATCAAGGTGTTTGTATTCAAACAATATTCTCCATAGATATAGGATTAATTGAGATCATGGTGAAAAGGCAAAAAAGATGATCTGATCAACCTAATTAAAAACCAAAAATTACAAAATTGTGCATTGGGTACGAGAAATCACTGGAAACACACAACTTACGTGATCTTCCCCCCATTTGGGTTTAAAAAGTTGTATGTATCTTGATCATTTTTACGAGAAACCTGCGATTCTGCAGCCTGGCAGCATCTCTGCAACCATCAGTATGACACAAGGTGACCTCACCTACCAATGATCTAACATCTTTTGACAAACATAACACAAAGCCCTTTGTACACTGCTTGGCATTACCCATACATACGTGTATAGCGCTTACGACAATTTGTTTGAAAATTCCAATCCGATCACAGCACCCGAATGACTTCTTACCAGCTCAGTCAACACAACATCCATTCATTTACAGCATACAGTGCTTACAATCCCAAATGAGGCAGAGTACCAATGAGAACACAAGTGAGCCAACCGGAAGTCTTAATGAATACGCAAGCGACCCAATAGTGAATTAAAGTTTCAGGATGATCAGATTTCTAACTTTTTAAAAAATGGATATTTTATTTTCTTTCTTGATATTTATGTCAGTAAATTAGTGTTTTTCAATGAAATATATGTTTCGAAATTCAAACCCTCTTCAAAGACTGTTGAGCATTTTCAAGCACTTTTCCAGTATTTTTTGGAGTCATCCTCGCATTCAAGCACTTTTCAAAGTAACCATCAAAATGCAAGCACTTTTCAAGACTGACTGAACCCTGTCTACTGGCTGAAAAGAATTACCAGGAATTCAATATAAGACCATTTCTTCCTTATAACTGCCAAGTGTTGAAATCAGATCTAAAATTCTTCTGCAAGAACAAGATTTTAAAATTAGCTTCTGTTGCAGGCATACTGAACATCAGGTTGGCACCAATAGGACATAAAAAGTCTTCTGGTGGAAACCGCATGTCGATACGACTTTCCATTTCTTCGGAGTAATGAGAAGATTTTCAAGGTGGCTGCCTTAGTGGTCATCAGATTGGCACTATTTTCATTTAGGACCAAACAGATATCATAAAAAGTCTTCTGGTGAAAACCCCACGTCAATACGACTTTCTGTTCAGTAGGAGTAGCAATAACAAGATTTTCAAGATTGCTGCCATGGCAGCTATATTGGGCATCAGATTGGCAACATTTTCATTTAGAATCAACCAGACATCATAAGAAGTCTTTTACTGACTGCCCCATGTTGATATGACCGCCCATTCAGGAGGAGTAGTAATAACAAGATTTTCAAGAGGGCTGCTTTGGCAGCCATATTGGATGTCTCAGCGGCATTTCATTTAGGACCAACTAGACCATGTGATAAATGTGTGCGTCAAGTTTAATGTTAGATTCTTATTTATTCAATTTATCTCGACCCTTACAGTGCTATATAGTTTTGTATTACAAGATCCATCAAGGCATAATTGTTTGAGAAAGAAATGAAAATTGCACTCTACTTTTAAATTGCCTATATTTTAATTAGGCTTAGTATTCTGCCTTTTTGACATTTAATTTCGAATTACCGCTTAATAGATGGTTGACCGGCATGCAGTCTGTTTTTGTCCATCCAGCATGTGCATCTGACTTGTGTTCAACATTATTTTCAGTTTCAAAATTACTCACTGGTCTTTCCGGTAACACTTTCCAGGCTCCAATAACCTCATATACTTCAAAACTTTAAAAATCAGTGTCATCATCCCTATCTTTGGCTAGTATTTGCCGAACTAAATCGTCATCTGAAGATGCACCACGTTGGGAGTCAGTCATTTTGGGTTTTCTAATAGCCCTTACTTTAAACAAGCATTTGTAAACCTTCCTTCATAAATGCAAGGTTCAACCTCGACAATACTTGTTCCAGGGCCTAATGTGCAAATCAAATTTAGTTTAACAACCGTACATGTCAAGCCGAAGTACTCAGATGTGTAAACAGTTGCCTACCGGAAAAAAAGACTAATAATGAGACAAGCGCTATGAGACCTCCACTGGCGGCAAGACTTATGCCACAACAAGCACTTTAAGGGTTAACAGTTAAACAAAAATTGTATACTGCGCAGAGTACATATTTATATGCGCGACTTTAAACTAATTTCCGGGTGTTCCCAGGCATCACTGCTTTCCAAGTGAGTGATTTTGTACAAATTTTGCGCGATTCGTGCACTCGCACGCCCTGGCAGCATCTCTGATTCCCACATTGGCCAAGCCCGAGACTCGAACCCATGCGGATAGAGGTGAGATGTCAGTGATCTGCAAAGGCGAGGGCCTTGGACCACTCGGCCACCTGGAGCCCCTCCACGATGAACAGCGTGGATGGATTAATTTCCACTTCAGAAATGTGGATTTTCTGAAATCCATGATGTGTGTACTGTAGTAAAGTCTATTTCAACAGTCTAATAGGTAAAACCTTCCAGTTTTCTAAACAAATATTTCACCAAATTAAAAATAATAACTATAAACCTTGACTACATGAAAGCTCAGTTATTTTGAGCAGGTAAATGAATGTCAATTTTAGTTTGAGGTTTAATTTATAGCAGACAATGGTAGGCACATAATTCCTGTAGAAATCTGCAATTTTTGCAAGTCATCAGAGGTAACTTTCTGCAGATGATGTACAAAAAATACAAGACTTTCAAAAACTCGGACATGCAGCATTTTAATGTTCATGTCACGGATTCTGCCAATGCAGGGAGACAAGACAGATTGATATCCGAGTACAAGCTTTAGAGATATTGTAATATAATAATAATGTTCCACTTAAATGCAGCAATTGATAAAGATGTGCGACTTTTAAAAATGTTAACAGAAAATCTTCATGTTGGTGCTGTCGCCATCGGTGCTAGTAAAGTGATACCTGTGACTGGTCATTCATAGGCAAGAGAGAAATTATTAATGTACAGGTATGTTGTTTAGTTGCTCACAGTGTGCGAAATTGCTACCAGCCCACCGGTCCAATGCCAGCTAATTTCATGGTGGACTGGGGTAAAAAAACAAGTAGCCAGTTCATCTGACCAGTTGGATTTGTAGGTATATTGAGTAAATTTAATCTAGAAACTGTATATTTTATATTAACAGCTATAATAGAAACCAAGTGAAAAATAAATAATGGGGAATTGTTTCTGATGACCACTTGCAAATCTGGGTAAGGAGAGGAGATAAACAACTCGCATGTAGTCTGCGTTCAATAGATGCTTGTAACTCCAGTTAAAAATTCTTCTGCTCTATGTGAGGTCTGACAACACCATGCTACTTCCAATTCCCAATGGCAACATGTGGAGGTATTTGGATGCCTCAAAGCCAACAGAGGCTAAAAACCAAATACAGCTGAGGAAAAAAAGAAATACAACACTATCAAGCGAAAATGATTTTTTAAAAATAGTTGGGTTACAGAATTTGCGTGGAATACAGAAGCAGGACGCATGCTAAGACAATGATAATGCTGTTAACTGTTCAGCTGCATTCTGCTGATGTGGATGCATCTGATCCAGTTGCAGCAATCCACTTCAGACCTAATTTCATGGGTAGCTATACTTTGGATACCCGAGACTTGTCTTTGGAGGCTGGATCTAGTTATGATACTGTCAATGATGACAAGTTAATTTATTAGGTTCCTTATTCTTATTCTGACTATGATTCAGACTGGTCATGAATGGCAGTAACAGCTTATGATGCCCTGCCTCAAGATGAGTTGTGTACGGATCTGGATAAGCTGGAGAGTAAGCATCATTGTCCTGGTCAGTAAACAGTGGCCATGTTATCCTGAATTTAACAAAATTTAATAAATTTGACATGATATAAATGTTTTTTTTGTTGTGTGTTTCTTTATTTTCCATGTTTCATTATATAAATAACCTTACGAAGGGCTGATAGTCGGGTCTATCTGCATTGACCATAGAGTAATAGAATACATTTCGTTGTCTTCTATGATGAAGTGTAGGACCAGTTGGTTATGGGCAGAACCAGAAGCATTTTCAGGTTACTGATCCAGTGGGCTAGCAGGATTTGTTGGTTAGTCTCAGAGTTTTGCTTACAACAGAGGAAATTATGTGAAAGGTTGCTTTCTCACTAAATTATCAAACAAATGCTCAGATTGTATGGGCCAGTTATCGACTATCATTTATAAAGTTACAAAAGTACCCTTAAAAATAATTTCTATTACAATACATATCATATACGATTGATTATGGAAAATCTTGATAAAATACCAAATTTTAAACCTTACTGAATAATCGTTAATTATTTGATTACCAGTAAATCTCACATTACTACAAATAGGAATCGACTCAAGTTTGGCCTACAGTTTAATCCACTTGTAGTTTTGATGACACTTTCAATGTTTTTCTTTTTCACAGTGGAAAATTTGACCCCTTGAACAAAGTGATCTGTCTGTCTCAGTCTGACGTGCTGTCTCACCAGAACTTTTGATGGTTCTGACAGGGATAACTATTAACATCACTGACAGACAGGAACAAATAAATTTATGAATAAACCACTTAACTCCATTCACTAAAAATAAGCGATGTGATACCAGACACAAGGCAAAAGTGGGCCTGATGTCATTCACCTGGGTAGTCAACATGTCCGTTTGGGAATATAAATTCACATATTCAAACAGTGGAAGGGAAAGAAAATATTGGAGCACCCTGTTACTACAGTGTCTAATAATGTTGGTGTGATTTCTCTTTTTTTCCAAGACCATACAAAGAGGATCACTTACTTGCCATAAAAAGGATAAGGTTTTATTCTTAAAGTCCCTGTGGACTTGGCCCTAATTCATATCTTAGAGACTGTTCTTAGCCCTTCCCTTAAATTATATACACTTGCTTGGTATTACATGGAGACTTAATATCTATAGTTAGCATGCATTTCCTTGACTGTCCTTGCAACCTTTGGGACACTGACTCCGAGGTCTCAACATGGAAACCCTCAGAGCGTATATTTGAATGATGAAGATGGGTGTCCTTCGGAGAGGAGAGAGTTCTGTGAATCATAGATGCAAACTCTCCTTCACTAAGGAAAGGACCCACCAATCTTCTGTGATGCTTGACCAGGCCTCCGAAAAGAGGGCTAATTGAGCACCTACTTGTAGAGAAGGAAGAGGGATGCAGGAGAGGTGAGGTGTCCCTAGCAACACTCCACCCCCAACCAAATGCTTGGGAGAGGGGAAGGGGTCAGAAGACTTCCTCGCCGTGCCCTTTCCTCTCCAGATTTTCCATCCATCTCTAGTATGAATTTTGAGTGGGCTTATAGGAGTGCTTGCTACTTTGTTGTTGTGGTTGCATGGCCTTTTTTTGTGGAAATTGGTCTGCCCCATGGCTTGATCAGGTTGTGTTTGCTTATTGACCAGTTTCGATGGGCCTGTAACTAAAGCAAGAGACCTATGTTGCTGGTACTTTAAATCCTGAGAAGCAATGGCCAGAATGAGACCACTGAATAAAGTCTCAGATTCCAGGGGTGCAGCCCTAAGAAGATTTTTGCTATGCTCTATCCAACACTTCGAAGTGTTGAATGTGGCATCTCTGCGGAGGTGGAGGAGTTCCACTGGCAAAGCCAGGGCCATAGACAATGTGTACCTTGACGTCTTTGCTACTTCCTCCAACAATCATTGCAAAGCAATGGCAGAAGATCCACGTGTGATGCTATAGTCACTATGGATCTGGCACTGGACTCCAAAGCCTCCATGATTTAATGGAGAGGTGAGCAAATGACCCTGACGAAATCCCCACTTGTGAAGCTGTGGTGTTGGGGGATTATGAGGCTTGGAGGAATTAACCCTATAGCGGAGGCTGAGACTAAATGTCTCCGAGTAGCAAGGGGGACTAGCCTCCCCTTATTTTGCCTCGCTGTTTCGTGTCCTTTGCCCAACCTCTGACGAGCAAGGAAGCAGGAACTAATCTAGGTCTAGGTCTAGTCCCCCAATAGTCTTTTTCAGCTAGAAAGAATCTGCAAGTCACCAGTGCCCGAACACTTAGGGTACATATTAGGAGCAAGAGGGTAGACATTTATGCCCTTGTAAAAAAAAACATCTGGCTTCCTCTTTGACCACCTGAGAGGCTTGGTGGTAAGGATTTGGAGATCCTAGAAGCCAAGGATGAAAATTTTCCTCTTGATCATCGTCAATTGCCTGAGAATATACTATGCTGGACAAAGCATTATCATCATCCTGTTCCAAACCTCGTGGGCTACAGGAGTATTGGACCCAGAATGATCCCGTGGTGGGGTATGACGGGAAGTAGACATGTATGGTCTGTGACTCCTCCTGGGGAGTGACTGATCTGTCCCAAACTGGTGGCTTACCTGAAGGACGAGACCTTTTCTCATCCTCTAGGCCCGAGGGGAACGGGAACTAACCTCCTTCCGTGATGACTCCTCCAGAGTAACATGTGGTGGTCTTAGAACCTCAACACCCATACTTGCAAGGGGCTATACAGAAGTCATAGATGGCAGAACAGGTTGACTTCTCCCTTGAAAGGGGAAACTCCACATCAAATGGGTTGAGCTTGAACATGGGGAAGGAGGGGACATCATTCCGATATCATTTCCTGGTAGAGTGAATAATTGCAGGCTCTGTCCCTGTATTTGTATATATAGGAAATGTGGAGACCGGGGGTGGGGTGAGGTGGGGGATGGGGGAGTTCGATCACTTTAAATGAGCATGTGGTATCCGCATAGGTCACAAGTCTTGCCAACCGCACTGAACCAGCAGGGCCATCACTAGACCAAATGGCACCCCAGGCAACAAGTGTCTTTAGCAAAATAAAACACAGCAACCCAAAATTCCATACTTTTTCCAGATCTTTAGGGCAAAATCTTTATTTTCCATACTTTTTCCAGGTCTGGAAAAAGCACTCTTTCTTCCCATACTTTTTCCAGACTTTGTACGAACCCTGCATTAGAAATTTTACATATTCCTACAGGTCCCAAAACCACAAAGAGTAGGGAGGGTAGGTAGCTCATTGTGTGTAAAACACTGAAAATTTATCACTGGACAATCAAAACGAACTTTTTTGATAATTATGAACTGAGGGGTAATATTTGGCTAATAAAGAAATACGAGTATCAGGTCACAATACAGCAACCATCAGTGGTATTTTTCTTTAAGTGAGCATTTTCTTCTATGTGTTAACAAAGATGCTGTCCAGAAAAGAATGAGGATGCGCTATTGCACATGTGCCTATGACGTGGAGTCAGACTGGGTCAATGCACTTGTTCTAAGAATTTCTAGAACGAGAGGATGGTGCATCTGGCGTGGACAAGGGTTTTCCATTGCAGAAAAGGTGAAGCTAAACAATAGCGACAGGTAACATATTACCGATATTAAAATCCCAGATATTACAGGCACATGGTTTTCTCAATCACTCTGGGAAAAGTATTCTGTAATACTGGCTGCATTGTCACATTGACATAAAGGGTAATGAAAGGGCAGCTCAAGAAGCCAAAGCTGCCCTGCAGTCGCCCATTTCCAAATGGAAGATTCTATATGCCGACTTCAAATATTGTATAAATCAGCAAGTTTGTCTTACTTGGCAAAATATGTGGAATAAAAACTCGACAAAGTAAAGAACATCAAACCTACTATTGGTGAGTGGTATCCATTGTATAGAAGAAATCAGAGCTGAGGTAGCATCATGCATCACGTATCAGACACGCATACCTGGCTCAGGCATACCTGCTGAAGGGTGAACATCAACTGGATCGTGCACTCTGCCAATGTCCACTGACAGTGGAGCACATTCTTGTCAAGTGTGTAGATTTCCACCTTGTGAGACAGAAATATTTTGACCTCAACCAAAGAAATTGTACAAGAACGTACAACCTGAGAAAATATTGGACTTTTTAAGGAATGCCATTTATACAATAAATTTTAGTCACGCTTTAAGGATTTTACACGCGTTGCCTTTATCTGTTATCTTATATATATTGTACAGAATTTTAACATCTTTACATTTTATTTTTTATCTTGTATACTGAATTTTACATTTTATGGAAGGGTCTAACTTCCTAAATTTTGTGCAATTGATTTTTACATTTTTTTAACTAGTACCTTTTGTTGGCACTACATAACTTTTGTGCTGAGGTGCCATAAAACACTACTACCTACATATATACATTCTTTTGCCGGGAGAGGAAAGGGGCTGTTCCAGGACCTGCATGTCGAGCCCACTATCAAAGTATTTCTGTAAAATATGTGATCTATTGACTCGTTTCATCAAGACATAAGCTGCGATATGGTATGCAGCGCACTACCTAGTCATGGTACATAATTGGGCAAAGTTCCATGAAAATCTCCCCAATGGTTACAAAGTTCTGGGTCTGACAAGCAAATGTCAATGGACAAACAATGCCATAACATAATATGGACAACTTAATACAACATTTAAGAAGTAGAAATCAGGAGAAAGGAGACAAAACTAGTCATTTCTTTTGCGATATTTTGCATTAATCCCAACCCCATCAAGTTTTCAAATTAAAATTGTATCTTCTACAGCAAGATAATTACAAGGTAGATCACTCTACATGTAATTTTAGTGAAGACCTTTCATCCCCAAACTGTTGAAAACAGTGAACCCTAGAATGATCCATCTCTTGTTCATCATGGTTAAATCTACATCTTACCATTTCAAGAAAGAGGTTTTACAAATGGACTGGACATTCTATGGAATCACTTTGAAATTCAATTTGCTTCAATGAAAACTGAATTATCTCCCTTTCACACCTTAAAAAATTAAGCCCACTTCTACTGTGGTTAGTGTCCGTCTCAGTCTGACATGCTGTCTCAACAGAACTTTTGAATGTCTGACAGGGATAACTATCATCATCATCAACAAACAAGCATATGCCAACTTGGAAGTACATGTTAAATTCTCTCAGTACTTACTCGAATTGAATTGACCTTTTTAAGTTCTTGTTACCATAGACCCTCATTATCCTCAACAAGTATTACATGTATTACAGGTGCAATACACCTAAAGCCAGACATCATAGAATACAGCGTCAAAATTAACATCTTCCAAGAAAGTGTTGTGTACTCAAAGGACTTGCTCCAAAACCCTGGATAGAAACAATCTGGGTAATGATGTACAGAATTTGATAGACAGGTCTCACTGACTAGGGGTCTGATAAAATCAACAATTTGTGGTTGTACTCTGGATTTCTGTCAAAAGCTGGCAATAGAAATTTTTAAAAGAAGTGTAACCCGATATGAAACAACTTCTTTGGCTGGGAGAGAAAAGGGGATGCTAATTAGGGATAGTGACAGATTGATTGCTATGAATGCAAAAATGCTCCAGGACCAACATGTCGAGTCCAACATCAAAGCCTTGCCGTAAACCGTGTGACCTACTGGCTCAAGTTTCATTAAAATATCTTTAGTGGTTCCAAAGTTGCACATGGTATAATGATACAAATCACACAATTACATTTTTCCTTGCTGTGATCTAGACCTTACAGCAGGGAGCTTAACTAGGGTATGTGACAGACCGACTAGTCATGGTATATAACTGGACAAAGTTCCATGCAAATCTCCTTAACAGTTACAAAGTTCCGTCTCAAACAAGTAAACGTTAACAGACGGACAATGCCACAGCATAATATGCCAGACTTAATACAGCATGTAAGTAGAAAACAGGAGAAAAGCAATAAAACCGGTGATTCACTAGTGACATTTTGCATCAATCCCACCCCCTTCAAGTTGTCAAATTATTTTGTTATCTTCTACAACAAGAGAATTACAATCGAGTCTCAATGTAACCTTCGTGGATACGTTTCAATTCCAAGCTCTTGAAAACAATCAACGCCATAATGATCCATCTCTTGTTCATGATTGTTATATCTGTATCTTACCATTTTAAGAAAGAAGTTTTACAAAGGGGCTGGACATTCTATGGAATCACTTGGAATTCAATATTGCTTTAAGAAAAGCTCTTTATTTTCTTTGTTCAATTTAAAAAATTAAGCCCACTTCTACAGTAATTAGTATGTCTGTCTCAGTCTGACGTGCTGTTTCAACAGAACTTTGAATGTCTGACAGGGATAACTATCATCATCATCGACAAACAAGCATATGCCAACTTAGAAGTACATGTTAAATTCTTTTCAATACTTACTCAACTTGAATTGATTTTTTAAAGTTCTTGTTACCATAGACCCTCATTATCCTCAACAAGTATTATTTATATTACAGCTGCAATACACCTAATGGCAGACATCATAAAATAGTTTCAAAATTAAAAAATTCCAAAAAAGTGCCGTGTACTCAAAAGATCTTTTCCAAAACTGGATAGAATCAACCTGGTACTGAACTACAGGATTTAAGAGACAGGTCTCACTGACTAGGGGTCTGATCAAATGAACAATTTGTTGTTGTACTCTGGATTTTTGTGAAATTACGCAACAGAAATTACATAACCTGATATGAAACAACTTCTTTTGCTGGGAGAGAAAAGGGGATGCTAATTAGGGATATTGACAGATTGATTGCTATGAATGCAAAAAAGCTCCAGGACTGGTGTGTCGAGCCCACCATCAAAGCCTTGCTGTAAAACATGTGACCTATTGGCTCAAGTTTCATTAAAATATCTTCAGTGGTTCCAAAGTTGTACACTGTATAATGATAAAAAAAATCACACAATTACATCTCCCCTTGCTGTGAATTTGACCTTGCAGCAGGGATCTTGGCTATGGTATGGGACAACGCCTAGTCATGGTATATAACTGGACAAAGTTCCATGCAAATCTTCCGAACAGTTACAAAGTTCTGGCTCTAACAAGCAATAGTCAACAGACACAGACACTTCCATAACATAATATGCCAGACTTGTACAATATATAATATGCAGAAATCAGGAGAAAAGAAACAAAACTGAGTGATTTCGCTAGTGACATTTTGCATCAATCGCACCCCCTTCAATTTGTCCAATTATTTTGTTATCTTCTATGGCAAAATAACTACAAGCGACTCTCAATGTAACCTTGGTGAAGACCTTTCATCCGCAAGCTCTTGAAAACAGTCAACCCCAAAATGATCCATCTCCTGTTCATAATGGTCAAATCTGCATCTTGCCATTTCAAAAAAGAGGTTTTACAAACCAGCTGAACAGTCTAGGTATCACTTGGAAATTCAATTTTGCTTCAAGTAAGGCTGGGGTGTTCTTTCGTTCACTTTAAAAAATTAAGCCCACTTCTACAGTGATAAATAGGTCTGTCTCAGTCTGATGTGCTGTCTCAACAAAACTTTTGAATGTCTGACAGGGATAACTATCATCATCATCAACAAACAAGCATATGCCAACTTGGAAATACATGTTAAATTCTCTTCAGTAATTACTCGACTTAAATTGACCTTTTTAAGTTCTTGTTACCATAGACCCTCATTATCCTCAACAAGTATTACATGTATTACAGGTGCAATACACCTAAAGCCAGACATCATAGAATACAACGTCAAAATTAACATCTTCCAAGAAAGTGTTGTGTACTCAAAGGGCTTGCTCCAAAACCCTGGATAGAAACAATCTGGGTAATGATGTACAGAATTTGATAGACAGGTCTCACTGACTAGGGGTCTGATAAAATCAACAATTTGTGGTTGTACTCTGGATTTCTGTCAAAAGCTGGCAATAGAAATTTTTAAAAGAAGTGTAACCTGATATGAAACAACTTCTTTAGCTGGGAGAGAAAAGGGGATGCTAATTAGGGATATGAACAGATTGATTGCTATGAATGCAAAAATGCTCCAGGACCAACATGTCAAGCCCAACATCAAAGCCTTGCCGTAAAATGTGTGACATACTGGCTCACGTTTCATTAAAATATCTTTAGTGGTTCCAAAGTTGCACATGGTATAATGATACAAATCACACAATTACATTTTTCCTTGCTGTGATCTAGACCTTACAGCAGGGAGCTTAACTAGAGTATGTGACAGACCGACTAGTCATGGTATATAAATGGACAAAGTTCCATGCAAATCTCCTTAACAGTTACAAAGTTCCATCTGAAACGAGTAAACGTTAACAGACGGACAATGCCACAGCATAATATGCCAGACTTAATACAGCATGTAAGTAGAAAACAGGAGAAAAGCAATAAAACCGGTGATTCACTAGTGACATTTTGCATCAATCCCACCCCCTTCAAGTTGTCAAATTATTTTGTTATCTTCTACAACAAGAGAATTACAATCGAGTCTCAATGTAACCTTCGTGGATACTTTTCATTTCCAAGCTCTTAAAAACAATCAACGCCATAATGATCCATCTCTTGTTCATGATTGTTATATCTGTATCTTACCATTTTAAGAAAGAAGTTTTACAAAGGGGCTGGACATTCTATGGAATCACTTGGAAATTCAATATTGCTTAAAGGAAAGCTCTTTATTTTCTTTGTTCAATTTAAAAAATTAAGCCCACTTCAACAGTGATTAGTATGTCTGTCTCAGTCTGACGTGCTGTTTCAACAGAACTTTGAATGTCTGACAGGGATAACTATCATCATCATCGACAAACAAGCATATGCCAACTTAGAAGTACATGTTAAAATCTTTTCAATACTTACTCAACTTGAATTGACCTTTTAAAGTTCTTGTTACCATAGACCCTCATTATCCTCGACAAGTATTATTTATATTACAGCTGCAATACACCTAATGGCAGACATCATAAAATAGTGTCCAAATTAAAAAATTCCAAGAAAGTGCAGTGTGCTCAAAGCATCTGTTCTAAAACTGGATAGAATCAACCTGGGTACTGAATTACAGGATTTAAGAGACAGGTCTCACTGACTAGGGGTCTGATCAAATGAACAATTTGTTGTTGTACTCTGGATTTTTGCGAAGTTAGGCAACAGAAATTACATAACCTGATATGAAACAACTTCTTTTGCTGGGAGAGAAAAGGGGATGCTAATTAGGGATATTGACAGATTAATTTCTATGAATGCAAAAATGCTCCAGGACCGGTATATGTCGAGCCCACCATCAAAGCCTTGCTGTAAAACATGTGACCTATTGGCTCAAGTTTCATTAAAATATCTTCAGTGGTTCCAAAGTTGTACACTGTATAATGATACAAAAATCACACAATTACATCTCCCCTTGCTGTGACTTTGACCTTGCAGCAGGGCACTTGGCTATGGCATGGGACACCGCCTGGTCATGGTATATAACTCGACAAAGTTCCATGAAAATCTTCAGAACAGTTACAAAGTTCTGGCTCTTTCAAGCAATAGTCAACAGATACAGACACTTCCATAACATAATATGCCAGACTTGTACAGCATATAATATGCAGAAATCAGGAGAAAAGAAACAAAACTGAGTGATTTCGCTAGGTACATTTTGCATCAATCGCACCCCCTTCAATTTGTCCAATTATTTTGTTATCTTCTACGGCAAAATAACTACAAGCGACTCTCAATGTAACCTTGGTGAAGACCTTTCATCCCCAAGCTCTTGAAAATAGTCAACCCCAGAATGATCCATCTCCTGTTCATAATGGTCAAATCTGCATCTTGCCATTTCAAAAATGAGGTTTTACAAACCAGTTGAACAGTCTAGGTATCACTTGGAAATTCAATTTTGCTTTAAGTAAGGCTGGGGTGTTTTTTCGTTCACTTTAAAAAATTAAGCCCACTTCTACAGTGATAAATAGGTCTGTCTCAGTCTGACGTGCTGTCTCAACAGAACTTTTGAATGTCTGACAGGGATAACTATCATCATCATCAACAAACAAGCATATGCCAACTTGGAAGTACATGTCAAATTCTCTTCAGTATTTACTTGACTTGAATTGACCATATAAAATTCTTGTTACCATAGACCCTCATTATCCTCAGCAAGTATTATTCATATTACAGCTGCAATACACCTAATGGCAAACATCATAGAATACAGCGTAAAAATTAACACCTTCCAAGAAAGTGCCGCATACTCTAAGCATCTGTTCCAAAACCCTGGATTGAATCAAATTGGGTGCTAATTATAGAATTAAGAGACAGGTCTCACTGACTAGGGGTCTGATAAAATCAACAATTTGTTGTTGTACTCTGGATTTCTGTGACAAGTTAGGCAATAGAAATTACATTTTATTTTAAAAGAAGTGTAACCTGACATGAAACAACTTCTTTTGCTGGGTGAGAAAAGGGGCTGCTAATTAGGGATATTGACAGATTCATTGTTATGAATGCAAGAATGCTCCAGGACAGACATGTAGAGCCCACCATCAGAGCCTGGCTGTAAAACATGTGACCTATTGGCTCAAGTTTCATCAAAATATCTTCATTGGTTACCATGTTGTACACTGTATAATGATACAAATCACACAATTACATCTCCCCTTGCTGTGACTTTGACCTTGCAGCAGGGCACTTGGCTTTGGTATGTGACACCGCCGAGTCATGGTATATAACTGGACAAAGTTTCATGCAAATCTCCCCAATGGTTACAAAGTTCTGGCACCAACAAGCAATAGTCAACAGACACAGACACTTCCATAACATAATATGCCAGACTTGTACAGCATACAATATGTAGAAATCAGGAGAAAAGAAACAAAACTGAGTGATTTCGCTAGCGACATTTTACATCAATCCCACCCCTTCAATTTGTCCAATTATTTTGTTATCTTCTATGGCAAAATAACTACAAGCGACTCTCAATGTAACCTTGGTGAAGACCTTTCATCCCCAAGCTCTTGAAAATAGTCAACCCCAGAATGATCCATCTCCTGTTCATAATGGTCAAATCTGCATCTTGCCATTTCAAAAATGAGGTTTTACAAACCAGTTGAACAGTCTAGGTATCACTTGGAAATTCAATTTTGCTTTAAGTAAGGCTGGGGTGTTTTTTCGTTCACTTTAAAAATTTAAGCCCACTTCTACAGTGATAAATAGGTCTGTCTCAGTCTGACGTGCTGTCTCAACAGAATTTTTGAATGTCTGACAGGGATAACTTTCATCATCATCGACAAACAAGCATATGCCAACTTGGAAGTACATGTCAAATTCTCTTCAGTACTTACTTGACTTGAATTGACCATATAAAATTCTTGTTACCATAGACCCTCATTATCCTCAGCAAGTATTATTCATATTACAGCTGCAATACACCTAATGGCAAACATCATAGAATACAGCGTAAAAATTAACACCTTCCAAGAAAGTGCCGCATACTCAAAGCATCTGTTCCAAAACCCTGGATTGAATCAAATTGGGTGCTAATTATAGAATTAAGAGACAGGTCTCACTGACTAGGGGTCTGATAAAATCAACAATTTGTTGTTGTACTCTGGATTTCTGTGACAAGTTAGGCAATAGAAATTACATTTTATTTTAAAAGAAGTGTAACCTGATATGAAACAACTTCTTTTGCTGGGAGAGGAAAGGGGCTGCTAATTAGGGATATTGACAGATTCATTGCTATGAATGCAAGAATGCTCCAGGACTGGCATGTCGAGGCCACCATCAGAGCCTGGCTGTAAAATATGTGACCTATTGGCTCAAGTTTCATCAAAATATCTTCATTGGTTACCATGTTGTACACTGTATAATGATACAAAAATCACACAATTACATCTCCCCTTGCTGTGACTTTGACCTTGCAGCAGGGCGCTTGACTATGGTATGGGACACCGCCTGGTCATGGTATATAACTCGACAAAGTTCCATGAAAATCTTCCGAACAGTTACAAAGTTCTGGCTCTAACAAGCAATAGTCAACAGACACAGACACTTCCATAACATAATATGCCAGACTTGTACAGCATACAATATGTAGAAATCAGGAGAAAAGAAACAAAACTGAGTGATTTCGCTAGCGACATTTTACATCAATCCCACCCCTTCAATTTGTCCAATTATTTTGTTATCTTCTATGGCAAAATAACTACAAGCGACTCTCAATGTAACCTTGGTGAAGACCTTTCATCCCCAAGCTCTTGAAAATAGTCAACCCCAGAATGATCCATCTCCTGTTCATAATGGTCAAATCTGCATCTTGCCATTTCAAAAATGAGGTTTTACAAACCAGTTGAACAGTCTAGGTATCACTTGGAAATTCAATTTTGCTTTAAGTAAGGCTGGGGTGTTTTTTCGTTCACTTTAAAAATTTAAGCCCACTTCTACAGTGATAAATAGGTCTGTCTCAGTCTGACGTGCTGTCTCAACAGAATTTTTGAATGTCTGACAGGGATAACTATCATCATCATCAACAAACAAGCATATGCCAACTTGGAAGTACATGTCAAATTCTCTTCAGTACTTACTTGACTTGAATTGACCATATAAAATTCTTGTTACCATAGACCCTCATTATCCTCAGCAAGTATTATTCATATTACAGCTGCAATACACCTAATGGCAAACATCATAGAATACAGCGTAAAAATTAACACCTTCCAAGAAAGTGCCGCATACTCAAAGAATCTGTTCCAAAACCCTGGATTGAATCAAATTGGGTGCTAATTATAGAATTAAGAGACAGGTCTCACTGACTAGGGGTCTGATAAAATCAACAATTTGTTGTTGTACTCTGGATTTCTGTGACAAGTTAGGCAATAGAAATTACATTTTATTTTAAAAGAAGTGTAACCTGACATGAAACAACTTCTTTTGCTGGGTGAGAAAAGGGGCTGCTAATTAGGGATATTGACAGATTCATTGTTATGAATGCAAGAATGCTCCAGGACAGACATGTAGAGCCCACCATCAGAGCCTGGCTGTAAAACATGTGACCTATTTATTGGCTCAAGTTTCATTAAAATATCTTCATTGGTTACAAAGTTGTACACTGTATAATGATACAACTCACACAATTACATCTCCCCTTGCAGTGATTTTGACCTTGCAGCAGGGAACTTGGCTATGGTATGTGACACCGCCGAGTCATGGTATATAACTGGACAAAGTTCCATGCAAATCTCCCCAATGGTTACAAACTTCTGGCTCCAACAAGCAATAGTCAACAGACACAGACACTTCCATAACATAATATGCCAGACTTGTACAGTATATAATATGCAGAAATCAGGAGAAAAGAAATAAAACCGAGTGATTTCGCTAGTGACATTTTGCATCAATCGCACCCCCTTCAATTTGTCCAATTATTGTGTTATCTTCTATGGCAAAATAACTACAAGCGACTCTCAATGTAACCTTGGTGAAGACCTTTCATCCCCAAGCTCTTGAAAACAGTCAACCCCAGAATGATCCATCTCCAGTTCATAATGGTCAAATCTGCATCATGCCATTTCAAAAAAGAGGCTTTACAAACCAGCTGAACAGTCTAGGTATCACTTGGAAATTCAATTTTGCTTCAAGTAAGGCTGGGATGTTTTTTCGTTCACTTTAAAAAATTAATCCCACTTCAACAGTGATAAATAGGTCTGTCTCAGTCTGATGTGCTGTCTCAACAGAACTTTTGAATGTCTGACAGGGATAACTATCATCATCATCAACAAACTAGCATATGCCAACTTGGAAGTACATGTTAAATTCTCTTCAGTACTTACTCGAATTGAATTGACCTTTTTAAGTTCTTGTTACCATAGACCCTCATTATCCTCAACAAGTATTACATGTATTACAGGTGCAATACACCTAAAGCCAGACATCATAGAATACAGCGTCAAAATTAACATCTTCCAAGAAAGTGTTGTGTACTCAAAGGACTTGCTCCAAAACCCTGGATAGAAACAATCTGGGTAATGATGTACAGAATTTGATAGACAGGTCTCACTGACTAGGGGTCTGATAAAATCAACAATTTGTGGTTGTACTCTGGATTTCTGTCAAAAGCTGGCAATAGAAATTTTTAAAAGAAGTGTAACCCGATATGAAACAACTTCTTTGGCTGGGAGAGAAAAGGGGATGCTAATTAGGGATAGTGACAGATTGATTGCTATGAATGCAAAAATGCTCCAGGACCAACATGTTGAGCCCAACATCAAAGCCTTGCCGTAAAACTTGCGACCTACTGGCTCAAGTTTCATTAAAATATCTTTAGTGGTTCCAAAGTTGCACATGGTATAATGATACAAATCACACAATTACATTTTTCCTTGCTGTGATCTAGACCTTACAGCAGGGAGCTTAACTAGGGTATGTGACAGACTGACTAGTCATGGTATATAACTGGACAAAGTTCCATGCAAATCTCCTTAACAGTTACAAAGTTCCGTCTCAAACAAGTAAACGTTAACAGACGGACAATGCCACAGCATAATATGCCAGACTTAATACAGCATGTAAGTAGAAAACAGGAGAAAAGCAATAAAACCGGTGATTCACTAGTGACATTTTGCATCAATCCCACCCCCTTCAAGTTGTCAAATTATTTTGTTATCTTCTACAACAAGAGAATTACAATCGAGTCTCAATGTAACCTTCGTGGATACCTTTCATTTCCAGGCTCTTAAAAACAATCAACGCCATAATGATCCATCTCTTGTTCATGATTGTTATATCTGTATCTTACCATTTTAAGAAAAAAGTTCTACAAAGGGGCTGGACATTCTATGGAATCACTTGGAAATTCAATATTGCTTAAAGTAAAGCTGTTTATTTTCTTTGTTCACTTAAAAAAATTAAGCCCACTTCTACAGTGATTAGTATGTCTGTCTCAGTCTGACGTGCTGTTTCAACAGAACTTTGAATGTCTGACAGGGATAACTATCATCATCATCGACAAACAAGCATATGCCAACTTAGAAGTACATATTAAATTCTTTTCAATACTTACTCAACTTGAATTGACCTTTTAAAAGTTCTTGTTACCATAGACCCTCATTATCCTCAACAAGTATTATTTATATTACAGCTGCAATACACCTAATGGCAGACATCATAAAATAGTGTCCAAATTAAAAAATTCCAAGAAAGTGCCGTGTACTCAAAGCATCTGTTTTAAAACTGGATAGAATCAACCTGGGTACTGAATTACAGGATTTAAGAGACAGGTCTCACTGACTAGGGGTCTGATCAAATGAACAATTTGTTGTTGTACTCTGGATTTTTGTGAAGTTAGGCAACAGAAATTACAAAACCTGATATGAAACAACTTCTTATGCTGGGAGAGAAAAGGGGATGCTAATTAGGGATATTGACAGATTGATTGCTATGAATGCAAAAATGCTCCAGGACCGGTATATGTCGAGCCCACCATCAAAGCCTTGCTGTAAAACATGTGACCTATTGGCTCAAGTTTCATTAAAATATCTTCAGTGGTTCCAAAGTTGTACACTGTATAATGATACAAAAATCACACAATTACATCTCCCCTTGCTGTGACTTTGACCTTGCAGCAGGGCGCTTGACTATGGTATGGGACACCGCCTGGTCATGGTATATAACTCGACAAAGTTCCATGAAAATCTTCCGAACAGTTACAAAGTTCTGGCTCTAACAAGCAATAGTCAACAGACACAGACACTTCCATAACATAATATGCCAGACTTGTACAGCATACAATATGTAGAAATCAGGAGAAAAGAAACAAAACTGAGTGATTTCGCTAGGTACATTTTACATCAATCCCACCCCTTCAATTTGTCCAATTATTTTGTTATCTTCTACGGCAAAATAACTACAAGCGACTCTCAATGTAACCTTGGTGAAGACCTTTCATCCCCAAGCTCTTGAAAATAGTCAACCCCAGAATGATCCATCTCCTGTTCATAATGGTCAAATCTGCATCTTGCCATTTCAAAAATGAGGTTTTACAAACCAGTTGAACAGTCTAGGTATCACTTGGAAATTCAATTTTGCTTTAAGTAAGGCTGGGGTGTTTTTTCGTTCACTTTAAAAATTTAAGCCCACTTCTACAGTGATAAATAGGTCTGTCTCAGTCTGACGTGCTGTCTCAACAGAATTTTTGAATGTCTGACAGGGATAACTTTCATCATCATCGACAAACAAGCATATGCCAACTTGGAAGTACATGTCAAATTCTCTTCAGTACTTACTTGACTTGAATTGACCATATAAAATTCTTGTTACCATAGACCCTCATTATCCTCAGCAAGTATTATTCATATTACAGCTGCAATACACCTAATGGCAAACATCATAGAATACAGCGTAAAAATTAACACCTTCCAAGAAAGTGCCGCATACTCAAAGCATCTGTTCCAAAACCCTGGATTGAATCAAATTGGGTGCTAATTATAGAATTAAGAGACAGGTCTCACTGACTAGGGGTCTGATAAAATCAACAATTTGTTGTTGTACTCTGGATTTCTGTGACAAGTTAGGCAATAGAAATTACATTTTATTTTAAAAGAAGTGTAACCTGATATGAAACAACTTCTTTTGCTGGGAGAGGAAAGGGGCTGCTAATTAGGGATATTGACAGATTCATTGCTATGAATGCAAGAATGCTCCAGGACTGGCATGTCGAGGCCACCATCAGAGCCTGGCTGTAAAATATGTGACCTATTGGCTCAAGTTTCATCAAAATATCTTCATTGGTTACCATGTTGTACACTGTATAATGATACAAAAATCACACAATTACATCTCCCCTTGCTGTGACTTTGACCTTGCAGCAGGGCGCTTGACTATGGTATGGGACACCGCCTGGTCATGGTATATAACTCGACAAAGTTCCATGAAAATCTTCCGAACAGTTACAAAGTTCTGGCTCTAACAAGCAATAGTCAACAGACACAGACACTTCCATAACATAATATGCCAGACTTGTACAGCATACAATATGTAGAAATCAGGAGAAAAGAAACAAAACTGAGTGATTTCGCTAGCGACATTTTACATCAATCCCACCCCTTCAATTTGTCCAATTATTTTGTTATCTTCTATGGCAAAATAACTACAAGCGACTCTCAATGTAACCTTGGTGAAGACCTTTCATCCCCAAGCTCTTGAAAATAGTCAACCCCAGAATGATCCATCTCCTGTTCATAATGGTCAAATCTGCATCTTGCCATTTCAAAAATGAGGTTTTACAAACCAGTTGAACAGTCTAGGTATCACTTGGAAATTCAATTTTGCTTTAAGTAAGGCTGGGGTGTTTTTTCGTTCACTTTAAAAATTTAAGCCCACTTCTACAGTGATAAATAGGTCTGTCTCAGTCTGACGTGCTGTCTCAACAGAATTTTTGAATGTCTGACAGGGATAACTATCATCATCATCAACAAACAAGCATATGCCAACTTGGAAGTACATGTCAAATTCTCTTCAGTACTTACTTGACTTGAATTGACCATATAAAATTCTTGTTACCATAGACCCTCATTATCCTCAGCAAGTATTATTCATATTACAGCTGCAATACACCTAATGGCAAACATCATAGAATACAGCGTAAAAATTAACACCTTCCAAGAAAGTGCCGCATACTCAAAGCATCTGTTCCAAAACCCTGGATTGAATCAAATTGGGTGCTAATTATAGAATTAAGAGACAGGTCTCACTGACTAGGGGTCTGATAAAATCAACAATTTGTTGTTGTACTCTGGATTTCTGTGACAAGTTAGGCAATAGAAATTACATTTTATTTTAAAAGAAGTGTAACCTGACATGAAACAACTTCTTTTGCTGGGTGAGAAAAGGGGCTGCTAATTAGGGATATTGACAGATTCATTGTTATGAATGCAAGAATGCTCCAGGACAGACATGTAGAGCCCACCATCAGAGCCTGGCTGTAAAACATGTGACCTATTTATTGGCTCAAGTTTCATTAAAATATCTTCATTGGTTACAAAGTTGTACACTGTATAATGATACAACTCACACAATTACATCTCCCCTTGCAGTGATTTTGACCTTGCAGCAGGGAACTTGGCTATGGTATGTGACACCGCCGAGTCATGGTATATAACTGGACAAAGTTCCATGCAAATCTCCCCAATGGTTACAAACTTATGGCTCCAACAAGCAATAGTCAACAGACACAGACACTTCCATAACATAATATGCCAGACTTGTACAGTATATAATATGCAGAAATCAGGAGAAAAGAAATAAAACCGAGTGATTTCGCTAGTGACATTTTGCATCAATCGCACCCCCTTCAATTTGTCCAATTATTGTGTTATCTTCTATGGCAAAATAACTACAAGCGACTCTCAATGTAACCTTGGTGAAGACCTTTCATCCCCAAGCTCTTGAAAACAGTCAACCCCAGAATGATCCATCTCCAGTTCATAATGGTCAAATCTGCATCATGCCATTTCAAAAAAGAGGCTTTACAAACCAGCTGAACAGTCTAGGTATCACTTGGAAATTCAATTTTGCTTCAAGTAAGGCTGGGATGTTTTTTCGTTCACTTTAAAAAATTAATCCCACTTCAACAGTGATAAATAGGTCTGTCTCAGTCTGATGTGCTGTCTCAACAGAACTTTTGAATGTCTGACAGGGATAACTATCATCATCATCAACAAACTAGCATATGCCAACTTGGAAGTACATGTTAAATTCTCTTCAGTACTTACTCGAATTGAATTGACCTTTTTAAGTTCTTGTTACCATAGACCCTCATTATCCTCAACAAGTATTACATGTATTACAGGTGCAATACACCTAAAGCCAGACATCATAGAATACAGCGTCAAAATTAACATCTTCCAAGAAAGTGTTGTGTACTCAAAGGACTTGCTCCAAAACCCTGGATAGAAACAATCTGGGTAATGATGTACAGAATTTGATAGACAGGTCTCACTGACTAGGGGTCTGATAAAATCAACAATTTGTGGTTGTACTCTGGATTTCTGTCAAAAGCTGGCAATAGAAATTTTTAAAAGAAGTGTAACCCGATATGAAACAACTTCTTTGGCTGGGAGAGAAAAGGGGATGCTAATTAGGGATAGTGACAGATTGATTGCTATGAATGCAAAAATGCTCCAGGACCAACATGTTGAGCCCAACATCAAAGCCTTGCCGTAAAACTTGCGACCTACTGGCTCAAGTTTCATTAAAATATCTTTAGTGGTTCCAAAGTTGCACATGGTATAATGATACAAATCACACAATTACATTTTTCCTTGCTGTGATCTAGACCTTACAGCAGGGAGCTTAACTAGGGTATGTGACAGACTGACTAGTCATGGTATATAACTGGACAAAGTTCCATGCAAATCTCCTTAACAGTTACAAAGTTCCGTCTCAAACAAGTAAACGTTAACAGACGGACAATGCCACAGCATAATATGCCAGACTTAATACAGCATGTAAGTAGAAAACAGGAGAAAAGCAATAAAACCGGTGATTCACTAGTGACATTTTGCATCAATCCCACCCCCTTCAAGTTGTCAAATTATTTTGTTATCTTCTACAACAAGAGAATTACAATCGAGTCTCAATGTAACCTTCGTGGATACCTTTCATTTCCAGGCTCTTAAAAACAATCAACGCCATAATGATCCATCTCTTGTTCATGATTGTTATATCTGTATCTTACCATTTTAAGAAAAAAGTTCTACAAAGGGGCTGGACATTCTATGGAATCACTTGGAAATTCAATATTGCTTAAAGTAAAGCTGTTTATTTTCTTTGTTCACTTAAAAAAATTAAGCCCACTTCTACAGTGATTAGTATGTCTGTCTCAGTCTGACGTGCTGTTTCAACAGAACTTTGAATGTCTGACAGGGATAACTATCATCATCATCGACAAACAAGCATATGCCAACTTAGAAGTACATATTAAATTCTTTTCAATACTTACTCAACTTGAATTGACCTTTTAAAAGTTCTTGTTACCATAGACCCTCATTATCCTCAACAAGTATTATTTATATTACAGCTGCAATACACCTAATGGCAGACATCATAAAATAGTGTCCAAATTAAAAAATTCCAAGAAAGTGCCGTGTACTCAAAGCATCTGTTTTAAAACTGGATAGAATCAACCTGGGTACTGAATTACAGGATTTAAGAGACAGGTCTCACTGACTAGGGGTCTGATCAAATGAACAATTTGTTGTTGTACTCTGGATTTTTGTGAAGTTAGGCAACAGAAATTACAAAACCTGATATGAAACAACTTCTTATGCTGGGAGAGAAAAGGGGATGCTAATTAGGGATATTGACAGATTGATTGCTATGAATGCAAAAATGCTCCAGGACCGGTATATGTCGAGCCCACCATCAAAGCCTTGCTGTAAAACATGTGACCTATTGGCTCAAGTTTCATTAAAATATCTTCAGTGGTTCCAAAGTTGTACACTGTATAATGATACAAAAATCACACAATTACATCTCCCCTTGCTGTGACTTTGACCTTGCAGCAGGGCGCTTGACTATGGTATGGGACACCGCCTGGTCATGGTATATAACTCGACAAAGTTCCATGAAAATCTTCCGAACAGTTACAAAGTTCTGGCTCTAACAAGCAATAGTCAACAGACACAGACACTTCCATAACATAATATGCCAGACTTGTACAGCATACAATATGTAGAAATCAGGAGAAAAGAAACAAAACTGAGTGATTTCGCTAGGTACATTTTACATCAATCCCACCCCTTCAATTTGTCCAATTATTTTGTTATCTTCTACGGCAAAATAACTACAAGCGACTCTCAATGTAACCTTGGTGAAGACCTTTCATCCCCAAGCTCTTGAAAATAGTCAACCCCAGAATGATCCATCTCCTGTTCATAATGGTCAAATCTGCATCTTGCCATTTCAAAAATGAGGTTTTACAAACCAGTTGAACAGTCTAGGTATCACTTGGAAATTCAATTTTGCTTTAAGTAAGGCTGGGGTGTTTTTTCGTTCACTTTAAAAATTTAAGCCCACTTCTACAGTGATAAATAGGTCTGTCTCAGTCTGACGTGCTGTCTCAACAGAATTTTTGAATGTCTGACAGGGATAACTTTCATCATCATCGACAAACAAGCATATGCCAACTTGGAAGTACATGTCAAATTCTCTTCAGTACTTACTTGACTTGAATTGACCATATAAAATTCTTGTTACCATAGACCCTCATTATCCTCAGCAAGTATTATTCATATTACAGCTGCAATACACCTAATGGCAAACATCATAGAATACAGCGTAAAAATTAACACCTTCCAAGAAAGTGCCGCATACTCAAAGCATCTGTTCCAAAACCCTGGATTGAATCAAATTGGGTGCTAATTATAGAATTAAGAGACAGGTCTCACTGACTAGGGGTCTGATAAAATCAACAATTTGTTGTTGTACTCTGGATTTCTGTGACAAGTTAGGCAATAGAAATTACATTTTATTTTAAAAGAAGTGTAACCTGATATGAAACAACTTCTTTTGCTGGGAGAGGAAAGGGGCTGCTAATTAGGGATATTGACAGATTCATTGCTATGAATGCAAGAATGCTCCAGGACTGGCATGTCGAGGCCACCATCAGAGCCTGGCTGTAAAATATGTGACCTATTGGCTCAAGTTTCATCAAAATATCTTCATTGGTTACCATGTTGTACACTGTATAATGATACAAAAATCACACAATTACATCTCCCCTTGCTGTGACTTTGACCTTGCAGCAGGGCGCTTGACTATGGTATGGGACACCGCCTGGTCATGGTATATAACTCGACAAAGTTCCATGAAAATCTTCCGAACAGTTACAAAGTTCTGGCTCTAACAAGCAATAGTCAACAGACACAGACACTTCCATAACATAATATGCCAGACTTGTACAGCATACAATATGTAGAAATCAGGAGAAAAGAAACAAAACTGAGTGATTTCGCTAGCGACATTTTACATCAATCCCACCCCTTCAATTTGTCCAATTATTTTGTTATCTTCTATGGCAAAATAACTACAAGCGACTCTCAATGTAACCTTGGTGAAGACCTTTCATCCCCAAGCTCTTGAAAATAGTCAACCCCAGAATGATCCATCTCCTGTTCATAATGGTCAAATCTGCATCTTGCCATTTCAAAAATGAGGTTTTACAAACCAGTTGAACAGTCTAGGTATCACTTGGAAATTCAATTTTGCTTTAAGTAAGGCTGGGGTGTTTTTTCGTTCACTTTAAAAATTTAAGCCCACTTCTACAGTGATAAATAGGTCTGTCTCAGTCTGACGTGCTGTCTCAACAGAATTTTTGAATGTCTGACAGGGATAACTATCATCATCATCAACAAACAAGCATATGCCAACTTGGAAGTACATGTCAAATTCTCTTCAGTACTTACTTGACTTGAATTGACCATATAAAATTCTTGTTACCATAGACCCTCATTATCCTCAGCAAGTATTATTCATATTACAGCTGCAATACACCTAATGGCAAACATCATAGAATACAGCGTAAAAATTAACACCTTCCAAGAAAGTGCCGCATACTCAAAGCATCTGTTCCAAAACCCTGGATTGAATCAAATTGGGTGCTAATTATAGAATTAAGAGACAGGTCTCACTGACTAGGGGTCTGATAAAATCAACAATTTGTTGTTGTACTCTGGATTTCTGTGACAAGTTAGGCAATAGAAATTACATTTTATTTTAAAAGAAGTGTAACCTGACATGAAACAACTTCTTTTGCTGGGTGAGAAAAGGGGCTGCTAATTAGGGATATTGACAGATTCATTGTTATGAATGCAAGAATGCTCCAGGACAGACATGTAGAGCCCACCATCAGAGCCTGGCTGTAAAACATGTGACCTATTTATTGGCTCAAGTTTCATTAAAATATCTTCATTGGTTACAAAGTTGTACACTGTATAATGATACAACTCACACAATTACATCTCCCCTTGCAGTGATTTTGACCTTGCAGCAGGGAACTTGGCTATGGTATGTGACACCGCCGAGTCATGGTATATAACTGGACAAAGTTCCATGCAAATCTCCCCAATGGTTACAAACTTCTGGCTCCAACAAGCAATAGTCAACAGACACAGACACTTCCATAACATAATATGCCAGACTTGTACAGTATATAATATGCAGAAATCAGGAGAAAAGAAATAAAACCGAGTGATTTCGCTAGTGACATTTTGCATCAATCGCACCCCCTTCAATTTGTCCAATTATTGTGTTATCTTCTATGGCAAAATAACTACAAGCGACTCTCAATGTAACCTTGGTGAAGACCTTTCATCCCCAAGCTCTTGAAAACAGTCAACCCCAGAATGATCCATCTCCAGTTCATAATGGTCAAATCTGCATCATGCCATTTCAAAAAAGAGGCTTTACAAACCAGCTGAACAGTCTAGGTATCACTTGGAAATTCAATTTTGCTTCAAGTAAGGCTGGGATGTTTTTTCGTTCACTTTAAAAAATTAATCCCACTTCAACAGTGATAAATAGGTCTGTCTCAGTCTGATGTGCTGTCTCAACAGAACTTTTGAATGTCTGACAGGGATAACTATCATCATCATCAACAAACTAGCATATGCCAACTTGGAAGTACATGTTAAATTCTCTTCAGTACTTACTCGAATTGAATTGACCTTTTTAAGTTCTTGTTACCATAGACCCTCATTATCCTCAACAAGTATTACATGTATTACAGGTGCAATACACCTAAAGCCAGACATCATAGAATACAGCGTCAAAATTAACATCTTCCAAGAAAGTGTTGTGTACTCAAAGGACTTGCTCCAAAACCCTGGATAGAAACAATCTGGGTAATGATGTACAGAATTTGATAGACAGGTCTCACTGACTAGGGGTCTGATAAAATCAACAATTTGTGGTTGTACTCTGGATTTCTGTCAAAAGCTGGCAATAGAAATTTTTAAAAGAAGTGTAACCCGATATGAAACAACTTCTTTGGCTGGGAGAGAAAAGGGGATGCTAATTAGGGATAGTGACAGATTGATTGCTATGAATGCAAAAATGCTCCAGGACCAACATGTTGAGCCCAACATCAAAGCCTTGCCGTAAAACTTGCGACCTACTGGCTCAAGTTTCATTAAAATATCTTTAGTGGTTCCAAAGTTGCACATGGTATAATGATACAAATCACACAATTACATTTTTCCTTGCTGTGATCTAGACCTTACAGCAGGGAGCTTAACTAGGGTATGTGACAGACTGACTAGTCATGGTATATAACTGGACAAAGTTCCATGCAAATCTCCTTAACAGTTACAAAGTTCCGTCTCAAACAAGTAAACGTTAACAGACGGACAATGCCACAGCATAATATGCCAGACTTAATACAGCATGTAAGTAGAAAACAGGAGAAAAGCAATAAAACCGGTGATTCACTAGTGACATTTTGCATCAATCCCACCCCCTTCAAGTTGTCAAATTATTTTGTTATCTTCTACAACAAGAGAATTACAATCGAGTCTCAATGTAACCTTCGTGGATACCTTTCATTTCCAGGCTCTTAAAAACAATCAACGCCATAATGATCCATCTCTTGTTCATGATTGTTATATCTGTATCTTACCATTTTAAGAAAAAAGTTCTACAAAGGGGCTGGACATTCTATGGAATCACTTGGAAATTCAATATTGCTTAAAGTAAAGCTGTTTATTTTCTTTGTTCACTTAAAAAAATTAAGCCCACTTCTACAGTGATTAGTATGTCTGTCTCAGTCTGACGTGCTGTTTCAACAGAACTTTGAATGTCTGACAGGGATAACTATCATCATCATCGACAAACAAGCATATGCCAACTTAGAAGTACATATTAAATTCTTTTCAATACTTACTCAACTTGAATTGACCTTTTAAAAGTTCTTGTTACCATAGACCCTCATTATCCTCAACAAGTATTATTTATATTACAGCTGCAATACACCTAATGGCAGACATCATAAAATAGTGTCCAAATTAAAAAATTCCAAGAAAGTGCCGTGTACTCAAAGCATCTGTTTTAAAACTGGATAGAATCAACCTGGGTACTGAATTACAGGATTTAAGAGACAGGTCTCACTGACTAGGGGTCTGATCAAATGAACAATTTGTTGTTGTACTCTGGATTTTTGTGAAGTTAGGCAACAGAAATTACAAAACCTGATATGAAACAACTTCTTATGCTGGGAGAGAAAAGGGGATGCTAATTAGGGATATTGACAGATTGATTGCTATGAATGCAAAAATGCTCCAGGACCGGTATATGTCGAGCCCACCATCAAAGCCTTGCTGTAAAACATGTGACCTATTGGCTCAAGTTTCATTAAAATATCTTCAGTGGTTCCAAAGTTGTACACTGTATAATGATACAAAAATCACACAATTACATCTCCCCTTGCTGTGACTTTGACCTTGCAGCAGGGCGCTTGACTATGGTATGGGACACCGCCTGGTCATGGTATATAACTCGACAAAGTTCCATGAAAATCTTCCGAACAGTTACAAAGTTCTGGCTCTAACAAGCAATAGTCAACAGACACAGACACTTCCATAACATAATATGCCAGACTTGTACAGCATACAATATGTAGAAATCAGGAGAAAAGAAACAAAACTGAGTGATTTCGCTAGGTACATTTTACATCAATCCCACCCCTTCAATTTGTCCAATTATTTTGTTATCTTCTACGGCAAAATAACTACAAGCGACTCTCAATGTAACCTTGGTGAAGACCTTTCATCCCCAAGCTCTTGAAAATAGTCAACCCCAGAATGATCCATCTCCTGTTCATAATGGTCAAATCTGCATCTTGCCATTTCAAAAATGAGGTTTTACAAACCAGTTGAACAGTCTAGGTATCACTTGGAAATTCAATTTTGCTTTAAGTAAGGCTGGGGTGTTTTTTCGTTCACTTTAAAAATTTAAGCCCACTTCTACAGTGATAAATAGGTCTGTCTCAGTCTGACGTGCTGTCTCAACAGAATTTTTGAATGTCTGACAGGGATAACTTTCATCATCATCGACAAACAAGCATATGCCAACTTGGAAGTACATGTCAAATTCTCTTCAGTACTTACTTGACTTGAATTGACCATATAAAATTCTTGTTACCATAGACCCTCATTATCCTCAGCAAGTATTATTCATATTACAGCTGCAATACACCTAATGGCAAACATCATAGAATACAGCGTAAAAATTAACACCTTCCAAGAAAGTGCCGCATACTCAAAGCATCTGTTCCAAAACCCTGGATTGAATCAAATTGGGTGCTAATTATAGAATTAAGAGACAGGTCTCACTGACTAGGGGTCTGATAAAATCAACAATTTGTTGTTGTACTCTGGATTTCTGTGACAAGTTAGGCAATAGAAATTACATTTTATTTTAAAAGAAGTGTAACCTGATATGAAACAACTTCTTTTGCTGGGAGAGGAAAGGGGCTGCTAATTAGGGATATTGACAGATTCATTGCTATGAATGCAAGAATGCTCCAGGACTGGCATGTCGAGGCCACCATCAGAGCCTGGCTGTAAAATATGTGACCTATTGGCTCAAGTTTCATCAAAATATCTTCATTGGTTACCATGTTGTACACTGTATAATGATACAAAAATCACACAATTACATCTCCCCTTGCTGTGACTTTGACCTTGCAGCAGGGCGCTTGACTATGGTATGGGACACCGCCTGGTCATGGTATATAACTCGACAAAGTTCCATGAAAATCTTCCGAACAGTTACAAAGTTCTGGCTCTAACAAGCAATAGTCAACAGACACAGACACTTCCATAACATAATATGCCAGACTTGTACAGCATACAATATGTAGAAATCAGGAGAAAAGAAACAAAACTGAGTGATTTCGCTAGCGACATTTTACATCAATCCCACCCCTTCAATTTGTCCAATTATTTTGTTATCTTCTATGGCAAAATAACTACAAGCGACTCTCAATGTAACCTTGGTGAAGACCTTTCATCCCCAAGCTCTTGAAAATAGTCAACCCCAGAATGATCCATCTCCTGTTCATAATGGTCAAATCTGCATCTTGCCATTTCAAAAATGAGGTTTTACAAACCAGTTGAACAGTCTAGGTATCACTTGGAAATTCAATTTTGCTTTAAGTAAGGCTGGGGTGTTTTTTCGTTCACTTTAAAAATTTAAGCCCACTTCTACAGTGATAAATAGGTCTGTCTCAGTCTGACGTGCTGTCTCAACAGAATTTTTGAATGTCTGACAGGGATAACTATCATCATCATCAACAAACAAGCATATGCCAACTTGGAAGTACATGTCAAATTCTCTTCAGTACTTACTTGACTTGAATTGACCATATAAAATTCTTGTTACCATAGACCCTCATTATCCTCAGCAAGTATTATTCATATTACAGCTGCAATACACCTAATGGCAAACATCATAGAATACAGCGTAAAAATTAACACCTTCCAAGAAAGTGCCGCATACTCAAAGCATCTGTTCCAAAACCCTGGATTGAATCAAATTGGGTGCTAATTATAGAATTAAGAGACAGGTCTCACTGACTAGGGGTCTGATAAAATCAACAATTTGTTGTTGTACTCTGGATTTCTGTGACAAGTTAGGCAATAGAAATTACATTTTATTTTAAAAGAAGTGTAACCTGACATGAAACAACTTCTTTTGCTGGGTGAGAAAAGGGGCTGCTAATTAGGGATATTGACAGATTCATTGTTATGAATGCAAGAATGCTCCAGGACAGACATGTAGAGCCCACCATCAGAGCCTGGCTGTAAAACATGTGACCTATTTATTGGCTCAAGTTTCATTAAAATATCTTCATTGGTTACAAAGTTGTACACTGTATAATGATACAACTCACACAATTACATCTCCCCTTGCAGTGATTTTGACCTTGCAGCAGGGAACTTGGCTATGGTATGTGACACCGCCGAGTCATGGTATATAACTGGACAAAGTTCCATGCAAATCTCCCCAATGGTTACAAACTTATGGCTCCAACAAGCAATAGTCAACAGACACAGACACTTCCATAACATAATATGCCAGACTTGTACAGTATATAATATGCAGAAATCAGGAGAAAAGAAATAAAACCGAGTGATTTCGCTAGTGACATTTTGCATCAATCGCACCCCCTTCAATTTGTCCAATTATTGTGTTATCTTCTATGGCAAAATAACTACAAGCGACTCTCAATGTAACCTTGGTGAAGACCTTTCATCCCCAAGCTCTTGAAAACAGTCAACCCCAGAATGATCCATCTCCAGTTCATAATGGTCAAATCTGCATCATGCCATTTCAAAAAAGAGGCTTTACAAACCAGCTGAACAGTCTAGGTATCACTTGGAAATTCAATTTTGCTTCAAGTAAGGCTGGGATGTTTTTTCGTTCACTTTAAAAAATTAATCCCACTTCAACAGTGATAAATAGGTCTGTCTCAGTCTGATGTGCTGTCTCAACAGAACTTTTGAATGTCTGACAGGGATAACTATCATCATCATCAACAAACTAGCATATGCCAACTTGGAAGTACATGTTAAATTCTCTTCAGTACTTACTCGAATTGAATTGACCTTTTTAAGTTCTTGTTACCATAGACCCTCATTATCCTCAACAAGTATTACATGTATTACAGGTGCAATACACCTAAAGCCAGACATCATAGAATACAGCGTCAAAATTAACATCTTCCAAGAAAGTGTTGTGTACTCAAAGGACTTGCTCCAAAACCCTGGATAGAAACAATCTGGGTAATGATGTACAGAATTTGATAGACAGGTCTCACTGACTAGGGGTCTGATAAAATCAACAATTTGTGGTTGTACTCTGGATTTCTGTCAAAAGCTGGCAATAGAAATTTTTAAAAGAAGTGTAACCCGATATGAAACAACTTCTTTGGCTGGGAGAGAAAAGGGGATGCTAATTAGGGATAGTGACAGATTGATTGCTATGAATGCAAAAATGCTCCAGGACCAACATGTTGAGCCCAACATCAAAGCCTTGCCGTAAAACTTGCGACCTACTGGCTCAAGTTTCATTAAAATATCTTTAGTGGTTCCAAAGTTGCACATGGTATAATGATACAAATCACACAATTACATTTTTCCTTGCTGTGATCTAGACCTTACAGCAGGGAGCTTAACTAGGGTATGTGACAGACTGACTAGTCATGGTATATAACTGGACAAAGTTCCATGCAAATCTCCTTAACAGTTACAAAGTTCCGTCTCAAACAAGTAAACGTTAACAGACGGACAATGCCACAGCATAATATGCCAGACTTAATACAGCATGTAAGTAGAAAACAGGAGAAAAGCAATAAAACCGGTGATTCACTAGTGACATTTTGCATCAATCCCACCCCCTTCAAGTTGTCAAATTATTTTGTTATCTTCTACAACAAGAGAATTACAATCGAGTCTCAATGTAACCTTCGTGGATACCTTTCATTTCCAGGCTCTTAAAAACAATCAACGCCATAATGATCCATCTCTTGTTCATGATTGTTATATCTGTATCTTACCATTTTAAGAAAAAAGTTCTACAAAGGGGCTGGACATTCTATGGAATCACTTGGAAATTCAATATTGCTTAAAGTAAAGCTGTTTATTTTCTTTGTTCACTTAAAAAAATTAAGCCCACTTCTACAGTGATTAGTATGTCTGTCTCAGTCTGACGTGCTGTTTCAACAGAACTTTGAATGTCTGACAGGGATAACTATCATCATCATCGACAAACAAGCATATGCCAACTTAGAAGTACATATTAAATTCTTTTCAATACTTACTCAACTTGAATTGACCTTTTAAAAGTTCTTGTTACCATAGACCCTCATTATCCTCAACAAGTATTATTTATATTACAGCTGCAATACACCTAATGGCAGACATCATAAAATAGTGTCCAAATTAAAAAATTCCAAGAAAGTGCCGTGTACTCAAAGCATCTGTTTTAAAACTGGATAGAATCAACCTGGGTACTGAATTACAGGATTTAAGAGACAGGTCTCACTGACTAGGGGTCTGATCAAATGAACAATTTGTTGTTGTACTCTGGATTTTTGTGAAGTTAGGCAACAGAAATTACAAAACCTGATATGAAACAACTTCTTATGCTGGGAGAGAAAAGGGGATGCTAATTAGGGATATTGACAGATTGATTGCTATGAATGCAAAAATGCTCCAGGACCGGTATATGTCGAGCCCACCATCAAAGCCTTGCTGTAAAACATGTGACCTATTGGCTCAAGTTTCATTAAAATATCTTCAGTGGTTCCAAAGTTGTACACTGTATAATGATACAAAAATCACACAATTACATCTCCCCTTGCTGTGACTTTGACCTTGCAGCAGGGCGCTTGACTATGGTATGGGACACCGCCTGGTCATGGTATATAACTCGACAAAGTTCCATGAAAATCTTCCGAACAGTTACAAAGTTCTGGCTCTAACAAGCAATAGTCAACAGACACAGACACTTCCATAACATAATATGCCAGACTTGTACAGCATACAATATGTAGAAATCAGGAGAAAAGAAACAAAACTGAGTGATTTCGCTAGGTACATTTTACATCAATCCCACCCCTTCAATTTGTCCAATTATTTTGTTATCTTCTACGGCAAAATAACTACAAGCGACTCTCAATGTAACCTTGGTGAAGACCTTTCATCCCCAAGCTCTTGAAAATAGTCAACCCCAGAATGATCCATCTCCTGTTCATAATGGTCAAATCTGCATCTTGCCATTTCAAAAATGAGGTTTTACAAACCAGTTGAACAGTCTAGGTATCACTTGGAAATTCAATTTTGCTTTAAGTAAGGCTGGGGTGTTTTTTTCGTTCACTTTAAAAATTTAAGCCCACTTCTACAGTGATAAATAGGTCTGTCTCAGTCTGACGTGCTGTCTCAACAGAATTTTTGAATGTCTGACAGGGATAACTTTCATCATCATCGACAAACAAGCATATGCCAACTTGGAAGTACATGTCAAATTCTCTTCAGTACTTACTTGACTTGAATTGACCATATAAAATTCTTGTTACCATAGACCCTCATTATCCTCAGCAAGTATTATTCATATTACAGCTGCAATACACCTAATGGCAAACATCATAGAATACAGCGTAAAAATTAACACCTTCCAAGAAAGTGCCGCATACTCAAAGCATCTGTTCCAAAACCCTGGATTGAATCAAATTGGGTGCTAATTATAGAATTAAGAGACAGGTCTCACTGACTAGGGGTCTGATAAAATCAACAATTTGTTGTTGTACTCTGGATTTCTGTGACAAGTTAGGCAATAGAAATTACATTTTATTTTAAAAGAAGTGTAACCTGATATGAAACAACTTCTTTTGCTGGGAGAGGAAAGGGGCTGCTAATTAGGGATATTGACAGATTCATTGCTATGAATGCAAGAATGCTCCAGGACTGGCATGTCGAGGCCACCATCAGAGCCTGGCTGTAAAATATGTGACCTATTGGCTCAAGTTTCATCAAAATATCTTCATTGGTTACCATGTTGTACACTGTATAATGATACAAAAATCACACAATTACATCTCCCCTTGCTGTGACTTTGACCTTGCAGCAGGGCGCTTGACTATGGTATGGGACACCGCCTGGTCATGGTATATAACTCGACAAAGTTCCATGAAAATCTTCCGAACAGTTACAAAGTTCTGGCTCTAACAAGCAATAGTCAACAGACACAGACACTTCCATAACATAATATGCCAGACTTGTACAGCATACAATATGTAGAAATCAGGAGAAAAGAAACAAAACTGAGTGATTTCGCTAGCGACATTTTACATCAATCCCACCCCTTCAATTTGTCCAATTATTTTGTTATCTTCTATGGCAAAATAACTACAAGCGACTCTCAATGTAACCTTGGTGAAGACCTTTCATCCCCAAGCTCTTGAAAACAGTCAACCCCAGAATGATCCATCTCCAGTTCATAATGGTCAAATCTGCATCTTGCCATTTCAAAAAAGAGGTTTTACAAACCAGCTGAACAGTCTAGGTATCACTTGGAAATTCAATTTTGCTTCAAGTAAGGCTGGGGTGTTTTTTCGTTCACTTTAAAAAATTAATCCCACTTCTACAGTGATAAATAGGTCTGTTTCAGTCTGATGTGCTGTCTCAACAGAACTTTTGAATGTCTGACAAGGATAACTTTCATCATCATCAACAAATAAGCATATGCCAACTTGGAAGTACATGTCAAATTCTCTTCAGTACTTACTTGATTTGAATTGACCTTATAAAATTCTTGTTACCATAGACCCTCATTATCCTCAGCAAGTATTATTCATATTACAGCTGCAATACACCTATTGGCAAACATCATAGAATCTAGTGTAAAAATTAACACCTTCCAAGAAAGTGCCGCATACTCAAAGCATCTGTTCCAAAACCCTGGATTGAATCAAATTGGGTGCTAATTACAGAATTTAAGAGACAGGTCTCACTGACTAGGGGTCTGATAAAATCAACAATTTGTTGTTGTACTCTGTATTTCTGTGACAAATTAGGCAATAGAAATTACATTTTATTTTAAAACAAGTGTAACCTGATATGAAACAAGTTTTGCTGGGGGAGAAAAGGGGCTGCTAATTAGGAATATTGACAGATTAATTGCTATGAATGCAAGAATGCTCCAGGACTGGCATGTCGAACCCACCATCAGAGTCTGGCTGTAAAACATGTGACCTATTGGCTCAAGTTTTTTAAAATATCTTCATTGGTTATAAAGTTGTACACTGTATAATGATACAAATCACACAATTACATCTCCCCCTCCCCTTGCACTGACTTTGACCTAGCGGCAGGGCTCTTGGCTATGGTTTGTGACACCGCCTAGTCATGGTATATAACTGGACAAAGTTCCGTGCAAATCTTCCCAATGGTTACAAAGTTCTGGCACCAACAAGCAAAAGTTAACGGATGGACAACCCCATAAGATAATATGCAAGGTTTAATACAGCATATAATAACTAGAAATCGGGAGAAAAGACAAACTGGTGATTTCAGTTGTGACATTTTGCATCAATCCCACCCCCCTTCATTGTCAAACTTTTTTGTTATCTTCTACAGCAAGAGAATTACAAGCGAGTCTCAATGTAACCTTGGTGAAGACCTTTCATCCCCAAGCTCTTGAAAACAGTCAACCCCAGAATGACCAATCTCTTGTTCATGATGGACAAATCTGTATCTTACCATTTCAAGAAAGAAGTTTTACAAATGGGCTGTACATTCTATGTAATCCCTTCAAAATTCAATATTGTTACAATAAAGGCTGTTTTGTTTCCTATCTTTCACTCTGATGAATATGTCTGTCTCAGTCTGACGTGCTGTCTCAACAGAACTTTTGAATGTCTGACAGGGATAACTATCATCATCATCGACAAACAAGCATACGCCAACTTAGAAGTAAATATTGAATTTTCTTATGTACTTACTCAACCTTAATTGTCCTTTTAAAGTTCTTGTTACCATAAACCCTAATTACCCTCAACAAGTATTATGTATATTATGGGTGCAAAATGAACTTGTTCCAAGAAAGTTTTGTGTACTCAAAGGACCTGTTCCAAAACTATGGATAAAACCATCTTAGTTTCACTGAGGGCTGTTCCAGTAAAACATACATGGGACCCATGAAAGGCACTTTCAATTTGGAGCAGTCACCCATATATGCAATTCATAATTTTGTATCATTTTTATTTGAACCCTCCAAGTGATCAGAACACCCTGGCATATATTATTCAAAAACTGCCTTCCCTGTGTACCAATTTTGTTTAAAAGGAATTGCCCAGTCAAGGGGTAAAATCAACAATTTGTGGTTGCAGACCTGCCAAGCCTAGCAAGACCTTTTCAGTAAGGAAGTCAAAAAATTTCTGCAAGTTTGACTAATATTCAGTAAGGTGTCTACATGGAAACGTGCATAAAACTCCTCCAGAAATATGATCTAAGACTAATGCAACGAAGGCAGACATTGTGTTAAACTAACAATGTTTGTAAAGTACATACAGACCATAATTACCTCCAGTACAGTTTCAGAAACTGCAATTCCAAACCCCATGGAGCTCAAAGGCTTCTTGCTAGATCTCTCAACTTAAGATAATCTTTGGGTTTGTTTTGTTTTCCTTTTTTGTTTCTTCAATTTCAAGTCGCAATGGCAATCATCTTTCCTGCCACGAGACATACTCAAATCAACACATCATGTCCAATAAAAAATAACTGTTGCCTTCCTGCCTTTTTTCCTCAATATTCCTCTTTATACTTTCTATTCCGACTGTTTAAACCTTTTATGAGGCTTATTGTCCCTTTTGTCTTCAAAGTGTTTCTGTTCATTGGATGCCATTTCTAGAAAATGCCATAAGCACCAGCTTGATCACGCAGGTGTTTTGCATGTAAAATATGGGTTGTTTAAAGCATCCGAGGTACTACTGTAAAAGTTAGACTGGTTCCATGACCAACTCCACTGAACCTAATATGAAACTCGGATTCAGATCAAACATGGACGAGCCAGTTTCCAGCTTTAAGTGTTACGATCGTATTTTTCATAATGTTGCTCTAAGTCTATAATTTACGGGTTATTTCATTAAGACTTGCAATCAAACTCTAAAGGTTTGCAGGTCTGTGGTTGTACTCTGGATTTCTCTGTAAACAGTAAAACAGAAATTTAAACATCTGCCTGCAAGTTATAAGCAAGTGTAATGAGATATGGTTCAGCTTCTTTTGCTGGGATAGAAAAGGAACTGATAATAATAGATGCTGAAAGATTGATTGCTGTGAAAACAGACTGATTGTGGCACTGCCTACAATTTTTTTTCCTGGAACAAGTCGCAAGAGTATATGCACAAGTATGCTTACCATAAACTGTTCCACACTGAGAGGAAACGTTGCGGAGTACAAAAGAATTTGACGATCATTTGGCAAATGGTCAATAATATTGTCCAACATCCCCTTGAAATCCTGTGACAGCAACTTGTCTGCCTAAAATAATGAGGAAAGATAATGAATCTCTAATAATCAAACATTTCTTTACCAAATTAAACTTACTGATAACTTCAGATAATTTCAAAGTTTTTGAAAACCAAACCTTCTAGTTTCTTTGACAATAAACTTGTTTTTTTTTTATCTTGTACCAGAATCAAAGCTGGCAGGCAATCATAACCTCTTTTACCCATGGTAAAGTGGAGTTCTTGTTTTCAGCCAGCAAGCAGGTGTTTTATCCTCCTTTCAGAAAAAATAATTTTACCATAACATTGTAAAAATCCTTTACCAAACTTGCCAACTTTTCATTTTTGACCTAACCTTTTGAAATGATAGTAAGAGGGCTCACAGCAACTCTTTTGTCTCTAGTACAACATTTTCTGCATTCACAATATACAAATTTTGCATTTGACTAAGCAGTTACACACAATGTATTGTAATGGGCAACTGTTCAGATTATGTTGGATTCAATGTGGCATTCTGTTGAATGTGCAACGTGGAAGGTGTTACTGCGAGCAAAGACTGCTGATCTGTTCAATACAATGCAAGGCCTACCTTCTTGGTCGAAAGTAATAAACCAGTTATGACCTCAACCATTACCTAAGTTTATGTTTATGATTAAAAAAAAAACAAGAAAAAAACAAAGTTAGCATGCAGGACTTGCAATCAGAAGAGTGCAGGTTTGAATTCTACCATCAATGAGCAAGGCACTTTACTCCAATTGCCTTGGCATGATACAACCTTCCCATGTTGATGTGACATCGAACACCAAACCAAACATTCTTGGGTATATTTTTACATCTTACTAGGGGTGAAATGATACACCTCTGCCACGCATCGATACGATTCTCGATACACAGCCTACCATTTGATACATTATCAATACACATATCAAATTGATGGTCTTTTCATCTTTAGAATGTCTGTCAATGGTAGAGTGGTGCCATTTTTTTTATTTGATTGACATATTGGGTGTATTTCCAGTATGCAGATTACAAACAAACATAGACTTATCATCTGTTCATATGCCATTCTCATCCTTGACAAAAAATTTTTTTTTTTTTTATTATTTCCAAACAGACTGGCTGTTAGTGATTTGTATTCACCCTTTAAGTCCATTTCAGGCTGCTCCATTCGATCATATGCATGACTCATCCTGGTCACCATGTCCTTTGTTTTACATTGAATGAATGTTTTTAAAACATCTTATTACCAATTTCATGTCTTCACTTAAATTTTGAAGGGATTATGGTGTGATCTTCAAAACAAAAGAAACAGTGCAATTTCCTTGTGCAAGGAAATTCTTATCTAGAACAAGTCTGAGTGTGGGAGTGGAGATGACTAATAGCCAAATCCTGTACATTGTACTTCCTGCAGTTGCAAATCAACTGCCGCGGCCACAGACATTTGTTTCTGTCAGTGAAAATGGAAATTATTGACAACACCCACTCCCCTTCTATAAACCGACGAGGTGGCTATAACTTGTACTGTTTGGAATCTGTCCCTTGCCGATTCTCTATTTTTTTTAATTTTGATTTTTTTATTACATATATCAACATAAAAGGAGATATTCCAAACTTATTCCCCATGTACGATTTAAGTACTTTACATATCATTTAGTAGTCACTTTTGTGTGAAGTTTCTATGTTGCTTTGTATCTATTTGGATGCCAATATTTCCGGTATGTCACACAGTGAACACGCTACAGTTAGTTATGATTGGTGGTTATTGTTTTACCCTGGACTTGAACAAACAATAACCACTAATCAGAACTGCATGCAACATATTTCACTGTATAACACACTGGATGTGTAGCCTTCAATTTGATCCAAGTAGACAAGATACGATGCAACAGATAAATTCGCGTAAAAGTGGTTATTAAATGATTAGTAAAGTACTTAAATCATACATGGGGAAGAAATCTGCAATGTCTTCTTTCCGTTGATATATGTTATCAGTGGCAGAAGATGCAGACGGGATAAACTAATTAGCATGGAATTGGGGCGGGAGAAGAGGGCAGATTTTGAACCATTTGAGTTAGTCACCTTGTGTTAATTTGTAAAAGGCGAGTTGATGTTGTCAATAGCTTTTATTTTTTACTGACAGAAATGAGTGCATGTACTTGCTACGGCCGTCTCTGTTGAATTCTCAATTTAAAGAATGAAAAGCAAATGACAAATAATTATTCACGACTGCTGAAGATTAAAGTAACTTGCATAGAGTAAGTATTGTTTTGTATCGATTCTTCCCCTCTTGTATCGATATAGAAAAAGTATTGATACATCGACTAATCGTTTCACCCCGACATCTTAGTTTTTTTTAAAAATGACCAAAACTTGAATATTTTCTTTCAACTGTTTCTTATAAACTATTTATATTGTGTAGAAGAAAAGATCTCTAAAAATGTTGATTTTTCTTCTTGTAAAGAACATACATTTTTGCAACAGAAAATACACACACACACACACACACACACACACACACATATATGAGACCATCCTTGGCTCCCAATGATGTAGGGAGAAGTCACATGCTTGATAACATTAACAAAAGTTTTAAATACGAATAAATAATATCATACAAGTTAGAGAAAATTCTGTTAATGTTATCAAGCATTCTTCTGTAGGATCCAGGGATAGCACTTTCCACTGTTTGGTGTATATTTGTATCTCTCTCTCTCTCTCTAGAGTTAGTGTAAAGAATTCTGGTGTGATGTTTCAATGTTTAAAGTTTTCTGGATTCCTCTGCATCAAAAACATACCTCGTCTAACACCAATATTCCACATTTGCTTGTTTTCACTAGGTTTTTGTTCAACAGATCCAATATTCTTCCTGGTGTTGCTATAATGATGTGAACTGAAAAGAAAAATGGAAAATTGATCCTTCATTAAATATCTTTTTTTCCCTCTAAACGTAAAAGCCTCAATCAGTGAAATATTCAATCAGTAATATTGCAAACCATACAAATTTAAAAGCATAAAATTTTATGAATATATAAAGCCAACTAATTTTTGCAGATTTTTTCGCATGTTAAAATTGTGCCACAAACACTGACGACTATGGAGATACCACGGACAGTTCCAGTACCATGGATAGACATTAGTAAGCTGATGCATCTGCAGATGTTTTTTTTAAAAAAGAAATATGGCAACTGATGTTTTGTGTATAGTTTTAATTGAACATGCATCACTGTTGGCAGTCCCTTTGTGTTGGAAAAAAAGCAATCTCTTTATTTCAATCGTGTTCACAAAGGGTTGCATGCAAGCAGACACTGCTTTCGTCAAAACACCAAATAACATTACCAAAATGTATAACTGATTCAAGCTGCCATGACCAAGATGAATATTGTGCAAGAGTCACGCAGGTAAACCAAATTAAAAATAACCTGCTAGTTTGGTATCCCAGCTGCCTGAGAAAGAAGGCGTGTACTAATCTGTGTATTTGAAGGATCCAGCATGTTTTGAATTGGGAGATTCGTGTTAAAAAAAAACTATCAGTTGTTTATACTGGACTCTTATGTAGTTTATTTGGGGGTGTAATACTGAATGTAGCCATGCCACTACCAGTACTCCTTGAGATAATGATATAGAAGATAAAGAAAAACTGTAATTGCTTCATATTGAGTATAGTTCATAAAGTATAAAAGATACAGAGAATATCTGTTTTTTGAGTAGATATAAGGAAATATTTAACGAGTGAAGTGGAAACGTTTTGTATTGTCACCAGTGGATTCAAGAGTTAAATATTTCCTTATGTCTACTAAAAAATACTTATGATTTTCTTTTTGTTATATACTTTTTAAGGCAAAAAATGTAAATTTGCATTATTTTTTCTTCTCCATTTTGTGCCATGCGATTAGCAGCTGAATTACTACATCAATAAAAAGTTCCAAAAATTTACAATAATTTTAGGAGAGTAACTTTTTACAAAGCTAGCTTGTACATATAATCAGAACGGTCATATCTGATAGACTTCAGAGTGTAAATCAAACAAAAGATTTTAATGATTGTGAGTTTACTTGTAAGAATGTTGGTTTTCTATTTTGTTTATTTATGCATTCAAACTTGAATTTGTTTGTGGTCCTAGCAAGCTGGCAGTCTATTTTGGTAACTCATGCTACACCCAAATTTTAATTCTCACTTAATTTCGGTTTGCAATCAACACTCATCAATGCACGATTTCTTCACTGCTTTCAGACATGATTGTGACTATGAGGAGAGTTAAAATTGCTACTTAAACAGTTTTATTACCATATTTAATCAAGAGCTTTTCTTAAAAATTTCTACCATTTGTCATATAGTGCAACAGGTATATGATACTGTATGGATGACAGAACATCAAATAGCAACAGGTCAATAAGTTCAGTCACTGATAATTTGCATGATTCATGAGGAAAACTAATTATAAAAAAGTTAATACTTAAAGCCTACTTTTTGTTGTTTGGAGTTCATTTTTAGGCATTCTTGATGGCACCTCTTTATTTACAACATAAATGTATACTACAGGATCTAGTCTTGACACATTTTAAGATCTGTTCATCCAGTTGTGGAAAGAGAAAGAGAAAGGGAGAAAGAGAAAGGGAGAAAGAGAGAGAGAATAAACAAGAGACCCTTGAAGGGGGTGACACTCTATTGGGTGAAAAGAACTTCCAGGAACTCAAGCTAAGACCATTTCTTCCTTTTAACTGCCATGTGTTGAAACCATCTTCATTTAGAACAAAGTAGACATCATTAGAAGTCTTCTGGTGAGAACCCCATGTCAATGTAACCATCTATTCTGGAGTAGTGACAACAAGATTTTCAAGACGGTCATCATGCCAACCATATTGGATGTACAATTGGCACCAGCTTTCTACTTGTGCTGGCAAGGGAGTAACACCAAGCACATTAGATGAACTTTAAACATGGTAAAATTATCTCAAAGTTTTAATGGAATAAACAACTGAAGTAAAAAAAAAACAACACATGTGACTTTCAAGACCTTTCACACATCACCTGAACATCGTAGTTGGTATGGTAAAATTAAATGATGTAGAAGATATGTAACTTTCAAAAACTTTCACTTAGCACATGAACACATGGTTCATACATTACTGGAGTTTTGCTTTTCAAGGACTTTTCAAGATCTTCTACAAATGTTCATGGGGCATCTCTTCCTTATGGAAAACTGAACGTTCTCTCCATATTTTACCTTGTTTATCACTGCATAAATAGGCACACAAGTAGAAGAAAAACAACCTGACAACTGCATCACACTTCTGGTACTTGCGTATTATAACTATCAATCTACATCTTTGGATAAATTACAGAAATTTCAAGTCTGGTTCCCACTTCATGTGCTTCCCTGCTAAACACTTTATGTAGCGGAGTGTATAGCACACAAAGCATAGAACCAGACTAGGAAATGTCTCACTTTCTACTCATTATGCACCTCTTTGATGTAAAGCTACAAACCAATCATTGCAATTCAGGGGTAAGTTTCTAAACTGGCTGTTATTGAAATGTCGTCACCGTTGTGCAAAGGACGTCACTGAATAACCAATCAGAAGACAGACATTACTAGTTACCAACATATGATACTGGCTTGTCAATTATAGGCCACTACAGGCCAAAAGTAGTGATGGTAGCCAAGGAATGCCAAATTTGGTTAACTTGTACATTTTCTTTAACGAAACAAAAAAGTCTAATCACATCTGGCCAATGTGATTAGCCATATTTGTTTCATTAAAGAATATTAACACTTAGTTCAACTAACATCAGCATTCCTTAATTACCATCGTTCTTCAACCAAATGAATAACTGTCAACAGAGCTTGAAAAACCCAACCATTTAATTGTGCATGGATATACTTCAGTAAGGAAAAACACATCAGAGTACGTACAGTACAACTAAAGCAATTAGACGCTAATCTGTGCAGTAGTGTCAATATGGTCTGCCAATTATGCAAGATAGTCTTTATTCTTGAAAAAATGGCCCCGTGTCATGCACATCAGGATCAATGTATTATATTGTAGGACTACTGTGTATATATAAGTAGCATTCGACCAGTATTATAGTAATATTGTTCTCTGTATATAGTATAATTTAGTATTATTTACAATTAAGAATTTGGATATTAATGTTAAGCACATGCCAAAATTAATTTCTTTTCTGATTTACATCAAAAGTGTGCATTTTATTTTGTAAAAAAAAAATTATTTTGATTTATTTTCTTCTTCAGTTGGTTTCATTTTATGGCAGTATTTTTGTCATACAACATATGAAAAATGTATTACTGAAGATACTAGATCCATGTTTTTTAAGGTAAAATTTGTAAAAATAAAATTATTTTGATTTATTTTCTTCTTCAATTGGTTTCATTTTATGGCAGTATTTTTGTCGTACGACATATGAAAAATGTTTTTTAAGGTAGAATCGTCTCCCCTCACATTATCTTCCATCCTTTTGCAAAAAAAAAAAAAAAAAAGAAAGAAAGAAAAGTTGAAAAAAAAAGGGTTAAATTAGCACACAATAGGCATTTATCATTATGAAGTATTTGCACAGAATTATAAAAAGTAATTGCTTTCTCAAGATACCTATATCTACATCATTTGAATAACCATGTTAAAGGTGCTCTTCATGATGTGAAGGGATTTTAACTACAATCTGTGCTTGTGTGTGATGGTTGAAGAATGGTGGCTAAAGAGACTAATTATTTCAAAGAAAGATATGCTCATGGTGTCTCTTCCTTGGGCAATTGTTGTTGTACAATACCCTCATCACTTAAAAGGTACACATGCATCTCACAGTGAGATTGACATCTGGCATTAACCAGATCTGAACCACTAGGTGATAGCAGGAAGTGGGAGCATTACACATGGTTGACTCTACCTACCGTAATCACGTTAAGTCTTGGGACACGAAAAAATAATAATTTTTTTTCGTGTCCCAAGACTTATATGCCTGTAAAATATATAAAATTTTCGGTGTCCCAAAACTTGTAGACACAAAAAATGTAAAGACAAAATTGGGAAGATCGCCATACGTCACACAGCAGTGACCAGCTCATTCAATTACCACGTCATTCGTCAATAAACTGTTATACACTACTATGATTGTTTATGTTATTATTTTGCATGTGCATATTTTCCGATTTCTCCAACATGATTTAAAATAAAGGTAAATAAAGACTGCATAATTAACGGGCCGCTTACATTTAAGGGAAGACCTGTACTATAGTGTACAGTACTTACACAATGCAAATCGTACTTGGCGTCACTTATATCCTTGTTTATTCCCAAAAATATTCGATGCAGATTTTGTTTTATTCATCATTTTTACCAAATCGCATTCTTCCAGATTACATTTCAGCTACACGTTCATTGCTGTTTCATTTATTTGTATTCACGCGTTCAATAGTTACTGTTTTTCAGTGGTATAAGCGATCCTACAAAGTGATGTAATCTACATGAAAAGGCACGTGTGTTTAATTTTATAAAGCACATAACCAGCATAAATTCAAATAACTTGTCATATATAATATATGTTAAAATTCGGAATATAGATCGATTAAGAACATCATTGATTCATTTTAGTTTAGTGTTTCGGCTTCACAAAATGACAATTTTCCACACATTATTCATTCCACTTTTGATTTTGGCAAGCTGGTTGTTTTGGCGTCTCCTTTGTTTATAATTGGCGGATTTGTCTTTTGTTTTCCGACAGCCATCCAGGCCAGTTAATTGTTAAAACCCTGAAATTGGCTTGGGTAAAGAGGAATTTTGTCCGGCGGCAATGCCGGTACTTTGATGTATGATTGGCTTCTACTGCGTAATATTAGCATGATTACCGTAACTGAGTAAACAGGACTTATTTAAGGCCGCTTACATCAAAGCAAACTACCACGGAGTTTTTATTTTAAAAGCATTATTTCTTAAACTTCTTTATCGTATTTTAAAGATATTATTTAAGTTGAGTGCAGTGGTGCCTATGATTCGAATAAAATGTATGTACTTCATTCATCACAAGTAAAATCTTCAATGTGCACGTGGTGACGCCATGATGTAAACATGCGTACAATAAATCTAGAGTTGAAATAAACACCATTTTCATTGTTCTCATCCTGGTATCACATTGTAATGAATTAGGTATTTCCATTTTCAGGGAAAAAAACTCCCCAATAATTACAGGTGACTTTCGACAATTTTAATGCAATAATGCATAAACTGACAATAGTAAACTAGGGCACAATAGGGAGAAGTTAATGTTGAATGGGTATAACATACCGCTAATGCTCAGTTCTTGTCATCGTCTGCTTAAATTATACATACTTTAATTTGATAGAAATAATAAGAAAACAGAGAAAATTCAATATATTTATTGACTCTTCAAACAAATTGTAATAATTTATAATATTTCCATGTAATAATTCATAATGAGAGTCCCTTAACAACCACGAAGTCCTGTTTATTTTACACGAGGTTACGATCGATAAAATACGCCGATCGATCAGTAGAAAATAAAAAATGTTTTAGGTGTCCCAAGACTTATAGTACATGAAAAAATTGCTTTAACTTCGTGTCACAACTTTTATAGGTCATAAAAAAATTACTTTTGAAAATAATTAAGGGTGTCCCAAGACTTATGGTGTCCCAAGACTTACCGTGATTACGGTAGTATATATATGTATCAAATATTGTGAAATTAACATCTGGCATGAGCAACAGTCAACAGACTTGTAGGCAACTCGTTTAATTTGTTCTTCATCATAGTAAATTTAATATATTTGCTGGACCAAGCTGTGAATTGGAAACGCCTGGTTGCCTGAGGCTAAAATTTAGATGCCTTGGGCTGTGCAAATGGATGTTTCTGCCCCCACTTACACAGAAGTATCCTTTTACCCACCTGGTTCATACAATCTCATAATATCATCCTTAAGATTTGTTCCTCCTGTCGTCACCATGGCTTTCAATCCCAAATGCTTGCCGAGCTCTCTACAAATCTGACTAGTCTGAAGCGCCAACTCCCGAGTGGGCACAATGATCATAGCTGAAAACATGGAAACTCGTTAGATTAAATTTCAAGTTTCCCTTTCTCAATATTCAGAGTTTCATCTACAAATGTAATTCCAAAGCAAACATCCAAATAATCATAAAATGTGAGGTGGAGTTAACCCACAGGAAAAATAAATGTGTGCGTGCATGCGTGTGTGTGTGTATATATATCAGATTTCTAATGAGGGATGACAATTCCCAGGATCATCTAGCCCTCAACTAAATATCAATGCTGGGCAAATGAACATTCAAGTAAGTAGCCCAATTCTGACACAAAAAAAAGGACAAAAATTTGAATATTGGGGCATTTCTGAAACATTCTCTCCTGGGCTAGGTCAAAATTTGGATCATGAAAATAACCCATCTTGTGAAAATGTCAATCACATATCATTTCATAAATATGAAGTGAATGCAAATAGAAAGTACAAGAAGTTGCCACTAACACAGCCCTTGTTTCCTGCCGCCAGCTGGTAGACTGGTACCTGATTGTGGTACTGAGCAAATCATAGGCCACAGCTCGGTAAAATATGGTAAAAATCTTTCCTGAAATTTATTTCATTTAAGATCTTTGCTAAATATGAAGATTCGTAACTAATATGATTGAAAACAGAACTATATTCTGTTGGTAAAACAAAAATTTCTTAAATATCAGCATACACAATCCAGATGCACAAATCTTGCTTTAGAAAACTACCAAGGTTACTTTAAGATACATGTATTCACAACAAGTTCACAAGAAAAAGAATCATTCTTTAGAAATTAACTGTAAAAAAAGATGACTTGGTAAAATATTGTTAGACCCTCAAAAACCTGCTAAAACAAGTAACTTAATATGAAAAACAAGTAACTTAATATGAAAAAAAAAAACAAAAACAAAAAAACAAAACAAAAAACAAACAAAGACCTCAGTTACACTGGTCATTCCATATCATAACTCCACAGACAGATGATCTAAGGCAGTACCCATTGAACCACAGTAAAAGCAGGGTGAGAATATCTCTTTATAGTAGTATAGGCACTGTGTGGGTTTCCACAACAGAATCAAACCTTTGAACAAATTTATTCGTCTCCATGATGCTAATCCTTCGTAACAAAATGGTTAAACATAAAAGGGATTACAATGGGGGTTTGACAAGTTCATTAGTCTGGTTTATAGTCTTTTTATCCGTGTTACCTCCAATCTTTCTTACCCCATTTTAGATATTCTGACATTTATGTTGGGGTGCGAGGTCAGAGCTCATTGCATATAGAAAATTTCTTATTCGCCAAAACCATGCAGCATCAGCACAAGGTAGCCGCTTAGTACCGGGCCTAGCAAATTTAAATGACGTTACATTGAGCCCTACCTGAATGAAATTGATAGGAAGAAGATTTTTCTTCTCAGAAATTTTGAGCATAACATTCTTTACATCTTTAATTCGTCAACAGATTCATCAGGCAGAGCATGTCAAGGCAGTTTTTGTTAGTATCACGTGACTACCGCATTGACATGCTCTCTATGTGATGAATCTGGCTTTTTCCAAGTTGCTACAACAGCGACAGGTGTCTGGTTGCTGTTCTCTGAATAAATATGATGAAATGTCTTTTTTGTTTTATTGCAGGACTTTCACATTTTATAAATGTTTTGTACAGAAACATTGGAAAGCGGTTTTTGTTGGTATCATGTGACCATTGGACCTCTGCTGTCATGGAAATGTAGGCTACGAGATTTGGGTAGTCATGTGACTAGAAGTACAAATGAAGAGAACCAGTTAAGATCTTGTCAACACAATAGTTTCATCTCGTCTGTCAACAAACGAAAGACATGATAAATGTTATACTCGCAATTTCTAAGAAGATAAATCATCTTCCTATAGATTTCATGTGGGTAGGGCTCGATGTAAGGTTGTTTAAGTTTGCTAGGCCCGGTAGTATGCAGCTACCCTATGCAGACACAGCATGGCTTCGACGAATTCCAACTTTTCAATAGGCAATGTGCTCTGATCTCGCACTCCAACATAAATCTCAGAATATCTAATATAAGGTAGGAAAGATTGGAGGAGACTCGGACTAACAGTCTTTGACATACAGCTTTACCTTATAAATCTAAAACAAAGGTAAAGATTTATACAGTCTCGTTTTGAAATGCGATTTGTAAATACCTTATTCACTCCAACCCTCTAGGGCAGCAAATGAATATTGGGGATTTAACACAATTAGCTTGGAGAGAACTTGGACATCATGTGACCATTCAAATTTCGAAAATTGTGTACGATAGGGTAAATAAATGCTGCCTGGTGACAACTTAAACTTTACTAGCCATCTAACTATTAAAATTATGAAAACAAGTAGTCCAACAGAAAATTTACCAGCCTCAGGCTAGTGGACTACAGCTAATTTTGAGTCCGGTCTAGAACACAAGTTATTGTGCCAAACCATGGTTCTACGAGTAACAATGACCTTCACCTTTGACCCCAAAATAAACAGACTGCTCTCTTACCTTAGGTGCAAGCCTCCTTTGGTCAAGTTGCATGGTTTAGAACTAAAGTGACGCAGAAACCACTTCTTTCAGTTCCAGTCGCAGTGCCCCTGACTTTTAGATCACAAAACGTGCAAGATACATGGTCAAAAACCAATTATGTGCAGAAATTATTTTTCAGGTTGTTTTTTTTAACGTGATCTTGACCTTTGACTTTTTCATCACAAAATCAATAGGCTTCTTCCTTTCTCCAAGAGAAAGCCATCCACCATGTTTAGTCCAGGTCTGTGATGTAGAATTAAACTAATTGTGCAGAAACAATTATTCTCCTTTCAGTTGGTGATCTCGACTTTTGGACCCCAAAATCCATAGGCTTCTTCCTTACCCGAAGTGCAAGCAATACACAAAGTTTCCTAAAGACAGATGGTGTAAATTAAAGTGTATGTGCAAAAAAAAAAGTAAGAAAAAAAAAAAAAAGTAATTGACATGTAATTTTTAAGATACCATACAATACATGCAAATGGGCCCCTAAAGTTGAAAAAAAGAAAAGAAAGACTTGCTGAAAGAGGTTTCTATCGACTACATTTGGCCCAGTGTTTTGACCTCTAATAAGTGGGACTGTCACCAGTATTATTTTTAATTTTTCTGTCTCTGTAATATAAATTTAGAAAAACAACCCTTAATGAAGTATAAAGATAAATTTTCAATGGCGATACTTTTCAGCAAGGAAATTCATTCCTTTCTTGTCATCAGGGATATATTATTATTTTTTACCTACTTTCTCTTAACATTTGTTGAACAGTTTAAGAGATACAAAGACTGATGCAAGGCAGTTTATTTCAGCTTTAAACACCACAAAATTTGTTGGCATTATTGTTCAGTGATTCAACTGAATCACAATGGCATAGTTCAGCTCCTATTCGATCCCATCATGCAATGCATCAATAGGGTTTGTTTACATGTACAATGTCATAGAGATATATGCCAATCTGGTTCACATCAAACAGAAAATTTGAAGGCTTTAGTCACCTCCATCTGGTCATCTTCAAATGCATCCAAGAAATTGTAAATTCTCTCCTCCATTTCAAAAATTGGGGGGAATTTTCTAAATAAGGGGTAGGGTGGGTGGGCTTTTTATGCATGGGAGTCAGTTGTATGCACAAATTATGAGACTAAGTTCAATTTGAATTTCTCAAATATTTGCCCCGTTTTTTTTTTATTTCTGGAGAACTTTGGAAGGGTCAACATCTTTCAGTTGTGCCATTTCCTTTTCTTTCTGCATTAAATGTCATGAAAATGTACATGGTCATCATTGACAATTATGTGATCAATTTCAGTGGGGTCTGATTTCGATTTTCTCAGTTTGAAAGAGGCTCCCACTTCCAAGCCTCGATGCATTTTTTATGTGCTAGGTTCATCATTGGATATCTCCTAAGATGAAGATAAAGGCTTGAAAAAAAACATGCAAATTTTACTTTTAGAAACATTTTTTGTTCGAGTTGAAGGGAACTAAAACTGTCATCTGCCATGCTCATGTGTACAACTTTTAAGCTGAGACAGGTTTACATTACATTACATAGAAGGAAACTGAATGCATCAATTTCGCTATGTGCCAGTCGGGCATAAACTGCATATTCATCAAAGGATAAGCAAGTACTTAATCCTGATTCACTACCTGAACTTGAAACTCGGTGTGATATTTTCTCGTATGCAAATACCAGCATTAGTTTAAGCATCAAATTCTCAGGATTCTAAGCAAACCGGGATGAAGAAATTGATGTCCATCAGATTCAGATTATTTAGTAAAGCAAGTAATCAAATGTAGCAGTTAACATTATTATGCATAATTTGTGTGCATTCAGTCAACTTTTAGTATGATTGTATTTTAGAAATTAGCATCCAACTCTTTTTGAAATGAAGTCACGACAATTTTGGTTTAAATCATATATGCTGAAGCAAGCGTGTTCATGGAGATCTGAGCAGCACGTTTTTCATTTAGGACCAGACATCTTATGAAGTCTGATGAAAACCTCGTGTCGATACAGCTTTTCATTCACGAGGAGTAGCATAAAGATTTTCAAGATGCTGCCATGGTGGCCATATTGGAGGTCAGCTTGGCACCATTTTCATTCAGGACCAAGTAGACAAAGTAAAAATCTTGTAGTGAAAACCCCATGTCAATATGACTTTCCATTCTGCGGAGTAGTGATAACAAGATTTCCTAAATATTGGACATCAGAGTGGCACTGTTTTCATTTAGGACCAAATATACATCAAAAGAAGTGTTTTGGTGAAAACCTCCTGTCGATATGATTTTCCATTCAGGAGTAGCAATAACAAGATTTTCAGGATGGCCACTGTGGTGGGCATGTTGAATCTCCAAGCAGTACCATTTTCATTTAGGACCAACTACTGTAGATCATGGGATGAATGTGTGTGTAACATTTCATGGCAATCTTCCAAGAAGTTTTGGGTTTGAAGCAATCATAAACCTGTGCTAATGGCCAGACATACGCCAGACAACAAACCATGCCATAAGCTGTTCTGCCTGATGACCAGTATAGTTAAAAGTAGTGAACTGCGAAATTGTGAATAGCAAAAGGCACATCAACACCCTTATTCTAACAAGTGTTCCAAATCTGATGGAGATATTTTAAAAAAGTGTGGATAATGAATGGATGGAAAGAAAAAGACAACAAAATTAAAATACTGAAAGTAAATAATTTCAACAGCAAAAGACACATCTGGACCACTAGCCTAACATGTTACCAAGTTTCATAGAGATATCTTTAATGGGTTTTGGAGTTTTGTCCTGGAAACAAAAGTGTGATGAATGAACTGACGGAACTGGTTTCTATATCACCTGCCAACTTTATTGGTGGGGGATAATAATAAATGTAGATGCTGGAGCATTCACAAGGTGGATGGATGGAAGCATTGATGGACAGGCAGATGGACTCCATTTCTAATAAATATCAACACAGACTAAGCAGGCTCCTGTGTAAAATAGAAGAGTTCACATCTTAGCAAATGATATATTTTTAGAGCAGGCAGGTGAGGGTGTTGCGGGGGAATGTACAACACAAGTTACCTATTAAAACTCATTCTACATACCTTCAAACTGTGCTGGGAAGAAATTTTGCTGAAACTATGCTAGACTAGCATGATCTAAACCATATGGCAATATAAAGGGTTTATTGTATCTAACCTGTCCATTTTATGAGACTTTGTGTGGTAGATTTAAAGATGTTACAGAGTGTAATTGACATGCTTTGATGGCCATAGGTCATGGCAATTTCTTCTCCAAATTGTAGATCACCTGTTCAAAAGCATGCATTTACATGGTGACTACAGTTCACACATGGGTTACTACCTTGTACAGCATCTTTAAATGGGTCACAGCGTTCAGTGATGGGTATCGTATAAGCTCCCGTCTTTCCTGTACCATTTTTTGCCCTGGCTAAGATATCTCGCCCTGTAAGGGCAATAGGAATACTAGCTTCTTGAATAGGTGAGGGCTTTTCCCAACCCTTCTCAAAAATGCCCATCAGCAGTTCACGCTTCAGACAAAAGTCCTCAAATTCATTCCCCTTTGTGTTAGTCACATCCTGAAATCAAAATGTCAATATATTGGTATTTCATTAGAGTGAAAATGTATATGGTATAATAGCAGCAGAATCTTGACTAAACAGTGCAAAGTAAGTTTAGGTATCACAAAAAAGGCACAAAGGCACACAAAAGGTAAAGCCCAAAAGGATAAAATCCTAATTAAAAGTCCAATTTTTTTATATATAAACCACACTCTTTTACAAAGTTGAAAACCTCAGTGGAAACTTCATCATGGATGAATCCCTGGGCTGAAAAGGGCACCACCATTACCATATTTTGGTGTGTATAACGCGCAGTTTTTTCACCTAATTTTATTATCTTAAGTCGAGGGTGCGCGTTTTATAAAGGAACTAAAAAAAAAAGATTTTTTCCAGGTCGATCTGACGAGAGGATGAAGTCACTATAGCCACCTACATGTGTCACATTCACTCCTTGTGAAATATTAAATCCTTTGCACACTGCATTGTAACTAAATTGTTTACCAGTACTAGCCTTATTAAAGAAATAAATGATGCTTACAAACCTTGATAGTCTTGTTCTTTGATTGCTTATGTTAATAAACTGGTTTCATTTCACATCACTGTGTAGCGTCTTGTTCTGTGCCTCGACCGGAAATACATGTACATAACGACTGGTAACTTGTTCAAAAGCTGTGCAAAGTGCCGCATTGGAGCGGAACAAATACCACTGTGAGGATTACCGTACCTGTTCCGTAAATGTTCAGTATTCCTTAACTGTTGATCTAATACATTTTTTGTTCATTTATTCTTGGTTGAATTGAAATATAAAATGTGTAGAATTCAAGCAGTGTTAATGTTCTCATCAGAGGCACCTTTAGGGGACATATTTTTTGCGACTACGGTTTCTTTGTTATGATAACACTGACACGTTGTGAAACAAAGTAATCAATTAATGTATGAATTCGGAAAATATTTTTCAAATGTTCAATATTCGATAACTGTGGATCTAATTAATTTTGTCTTCATTTATTCGTGTCTGAATTGAAATATAATATTTAGAATTCAAGCAGTGTTAATGTTCTCATTTTTTGCGTGACTACGGTTAGCCTGTTATGGTAACACTGACACGGCTTAATGTATGAAGTCGGAAAACTTTTTTTTTTTCCTTTGGAAAATAAACTTGTTTCTAAGTTTTATTTCTCATCTTAAATCATAGTATTTGAGATATCTTTGCGACTATACAGTGATCAATGCTTCATTGACTCGGTGTGGTCTTTTCACGGTAATCGGCGCAAGGTAAGCTTTGATGCGCTCAACATAGTTACAATGCTTTGTCTTGGTGAGCAATATTTAATTGATTCAGGGCGGTGTTTTTAACGATGATCAGTGCTTCATTGACTCAGTGTGGTCTTTTCAAGGTACTCGGCACTGACTAAAGCTTTGATGTGCTAAACATAGTCACATTGTTTTGTCTAGGTAAATTTGCAATGTATTTACTTTTCTTTAGAAAATAAACTTGTTTCTTTGTTTTATTTCTCATTTTAAACAACAGTATTTGATACAGTACTTCTTTGTTACAATACAGTGAGCAGTTTTTAATTGACTCAGCGTGGGTTTTTTAAAGCTAATCAGCGCTGGCTAAAGCTTTGATGGGCCAAACATAATTACATTGCATTGTTTTGGTAAATTCTAGCCTGAACATGGGGATATATTTTAGAGGTGTCATGATAATCCAAATATGTATAAATACTGGACCTAAACTTTCACATAGCATATTGTGTTCGATCTTGAATCTGAACGAATATAGTCAAAGTATCAACATAGGTCGTATAAGAAATTCGTACAATGCGAAAGACAAGCTAACCATCATTTCCTATGCAGAAGCACATGGTAACAGAGCCGCTGGGAGGGAGTTTAATGTAGGAGAGTCTTCTGTTAGGGAGTGGAGAAGAATGAAAGAAAGACTGAAGAAAATGCCGCGAACAAAACAGGCAGACAGAGGGACAAGTGCAAAGTGCGAGGACATAGAGCGACTTTTTGAGAGTGATGACGACGAAGAGGAATTTGAGGGATTTGATGCAATAGATTGAACTCCATCAACTAGACAAACCTTTAAAGGGCCCTTTTAACGGCCAACCATAAAATCGGAAAGATACAATTTCAATATTGCCACTTTTTCATTCACTATCCAAAATGACAGACTGTTGTTGCACTATGAAAACGGAGCGAAACACCGATAGTCACGATTTTAAAATGTATTATATCACATGCGCGTTACATGGCAGAACTACGTTTTTCCACTCATTTTGGGTCGAAAATCAGGGTGCGCATTATACATCGGTGCCCGTTATACACACCAAAATACGGTAGTTACCTCTTGCAAATTTTCAGTTTCCCTGTCTGCTCTAACAATTATCTTTAAATGTTTTCTTGAACAAGAGTTATCTAGACATGACATATCCCCCTGGTCGTGCACTTGTGTATATACTCCTACTTAAAGTACGCTATGGTCCAGCACTCTCAGGATTCAAAATACACTGCAGAATTTAGTTTTTTGATTTTCCAACTTCCTGAAAAATCTGGAACAAAAGTTTTTCTGCCAAAATTGTTGAAAAGGAGCTTCCAGTGACACTTTTGCCACTTGGTAAGCTATTTTACTACTTGATTAAAAAGCAGGTAACAACAGTTAGCTACATGCTACTTCATTTTTGATTTTAATCAGGACTAAATTTTTTAATTTTTATGCAGTAAATCCAGTCTTGAGACCACTCCCTCTGCCAACAAAAGAGGTTTCTCATGACAGTTGGTCTCTTGTAACAGGTCTGTGCAGGAAGGAAAGTCTTCAAGGTTGAAATTCAACTGTAGTTTAAGAAGCAAAACTGTCTGTAATTATTATACATACATTTTATTCTTGATTCATAGTTCATTTTATATGTTACATGCATTCATCTAAAAAAAAATTGTTTATAAAAAAAAAGTCAATCATAAACATTTAGATTTCTATTTGAAGTTTACATGTAGTCTATTAGGATATGAATTGAAAAGTTAACTACTTTGTAAGGTAACGCTTCTTCCGTCCACAAATTGTAAAGAGTTATGACAGAACTTCAAGAACACAATTATCAAGAGCCAAAAGCCAAAACTTAAGTCATCCATGATATAAACAATAAAATGGATCAAGTCTATGAGAAAAGGATGTAACATAAGGTGAACAGATGACAAAGATCACCGACTCTGGCACTTTTGGTATTGTGTGCAGATTTTAATAACAGTGCAGTGATCAATCTACAATTTCATCCCAAAGAGTCCCAGGACTCGCATATATTCAAACAATGAGTCCCCCTCAAATGTAACGAGTACAATGATTCTGCTAATAAATGGCATCCACATTGAGATACATTAATTTTCTTTATTTATAATACAGAATTATTACAACAAGGTCATTATTAACCACAAGATCAACTCCTTCACTTTACTTTAGTTCATAAATTCGCCCGTCTTTCTTAGATCTCCAGGCCTGTAATACTGACTTGTAATCAAATGGCACAGTACATAGTTTTACAGCCATCAGTTTGTGCTGCGTCTCAATATTCAGCCTGTTTCTAGCTTTTACCAGGATTCTGTTCTGGGCAGAAAACCCACGCTCACATCCAGTAGTATGTACTGCTGAAGTTAGTGCAAGTGCTGCTAACTTGAGCAAGTTTGGAAAATCCTCTCTGTGGTGGCGGTCAATTAAATGCCACAGTTTACACATCACATCTTGTGGGTACTTCTCAGCCAGAACTACTTAAGGAAAGTCCACTCTATTTTGGCCTTAACAGAGTCAATAACAGGTTCTGATGTTTTTTTCTCAATACTTCTGTTAGTTTCCCATTGTACAGTTTTTGCTTCTCCATAATATGTACACAGTCTGTCAATCTCTTCATCTCCATATGTATCCACTTCTGTTTTTGACATCATGCTGATCGGTCGCATAGCAAGAATACCAAAGCTTGTAAGTAGGTCATCTGCTGGAAATCTAGACTGAATGTTCTCAACTAATGAGTCAATGAAGAGCTTAGTGATTTTCTCCAGGCTGAAGTTGTTCTTTGTGATCTGATGATTCCCCTTAAATTTATTGTCCTTCAGGTCTTCCTGGAGCTTTTGCATGTATGGAGTTTCAAAGCTATATACCTTCTGCAGATTAGTAATACACTCATCAGTTTTCACCTTCACAAGGGCCACATCCACATTTTCTTTCTGGAAGAACTGGCTGAGAATGGTTACAGGTGCCATTGCATCCATCATCATGTATGTTGCAGAAATAAAACTTTCAGTAGCTATCTTTTTCTTCATCCCTCCAGCTTTGTGATCCTTGTGACTGGTTTCAGCCAGGTAGGTAAGCAAGCTATCAAGAGTTCTCCATACAGCAGTCAGGGCACTAAAGTAAGACAACCACCTCACTGAATGGAGCTCCTTATATATGAGACATGGATCATCTAAAACCTCCTGTATGGCATGCAGTCGAGCCTCTCGTCGACTACTTCCCTTAAAATAGTAGAAAAGATCAGTCAGTATATGCTGATGCTTTTTTAACGGTTCTATTTTCTCTGCGGCCTGGGAGGTACACAGTGCCAACCTGTGGGCAACACAGTGAACATTATGCATATGAGGATTTTCCCTTCTCAATATTGCAGCTACGCCTTTTTCCTTGCCCATCATAGCAGATGCTCCATCTGACCCCAAACTCATTATTTTTGCTATTGGAAACCCTTTTCTGACATTTCTTTCATAATGGATGCAGCGATTCCTTTCCCAGTGGCATCTGAGCATTCAACATTGCACACATAATGACACTCGGGAATAAAGTCTTCATTCGATGTCGAGCATACATGACCAGCCTTTTCCTGTTGGAAATGTCAGTGCTCTCATCTGCAAGTAATGTTACCACAGGAGATTTCATAATTTTAACAGTTACAGCATTGTTAGCAAACTCTGCTAATGACTCCAGCAGCTCACTGGCAGTCACTGAAGATTCATAACTGATATTACTCTTTCTGAGGACGTCAAGATCTTGAACTCCCAATTCATGTAAACGATTCACAAAAGACTTAAATTTGTTCAGTGGCATGTCTTCATCTGCCATCCATTTAACAACCTTCAGTAAGGCAGTTATAGCTTTATCTTGATCTGACATGAGCTTTGCACTACATTTTTCAAAGTCATTTCGTAACTCTGGGGCTATTAGACATAATTTGTGGTCAGCAAGATCTGCATGTCTGGTTAACGTTGAATTTTGAAAATTTCTGTTCCTTGCAATCTTGTTCATACCATTTACCTTTTTATTGTCTGTGCATATCTCACAATACATAAAGTCCTCATTTTTATTTGCACAGCCATTGTCATATCGCAGCCACTAGTAAGTTTTTAGCTACTTTGGCTGAAACTGTCGAACTTTTGGTAATTTATGCATTACGTTGGAGGCTGAGCACACGTTTGCATCCTGAACATCAGATGAAGAAACCAAATGCTGCTGATCAGTGGAATTTGAATCATGAAACAAAATATCCAATGTCCTTTGCTTAGGGTCAATTTTCATCATCTTCTTTGGCGGCATTTTAACCGGAAACATGAGGGGAACTGATGATATCCCATAATAGTATACTGAGCGGTATCACATGACCGGTGCAAAGATAATATCTGCCTAGTGAAAAGAAAGTCCTGTTAAACAAAAATCACGGTAACCACGTTGTTGTTCCTCGAAAATTTCTTGCGTCCAAAGGAACGCACATATGAACAACTAAGGAGTCCCTGCAATTTTTTGTGCGTACTGGACGCGGGACGCAGGGGTAGATTAATCACTGACAGTGTATCGATAAAGCAACACAAAATATGAATCTTTAGAATAACTATAGAATGAACTCGTCCTGAAAATACAACAACTTAAGAAAAAATAACAAAGACCTCATCCACCCTGGTCACAATGTATTACAACCACACAGGCAAGTGATGGATTTACTCAAGTACCCTACATGCTACAGTGGAATTTGGCAGATTTAAAAGTTTTCTGATTATGATGTTATTCATGAAAGACGGAATGGTTCAATTGTAATATGAGTATAGAAGACTACGGCACAACAACTGCAGTTTGTGATGCATGTACTCAAGTCTGGTTTACAGTCTATAGCATACAACTCTACCTTATACAAACAAGGAAACCAGTAACCAGATTCTACTTTTTTACCTCTTTCTGTGCAGTCGAATTCAGGACAATCTGCATTATGCCTGCAGACATTACTCACTGATCATGTTACAAAGGATTTAATCAAGTCCTGCAGTGTTTACATCTTGGTTTTGCGATATGGTTGTTCAAAGTTAACACATATTTTGCCTAAAAACAGTTGTCACTAATCGCACTCGGACATGTGCAGAACGATTTTTGTCATAAATGACATGTGGCCGCTCATAGTAGCGGTCACTTAAATCAGGTTTCACTGTACTAGTACCCTAAGGTCACTCTCAATTGTCTTGTCAGCCAAGGGCGGTATCTGTTGATCTACCGTGATTCCAATGGACACTCCCATTGGCTTTAGGTAATTAGATAAGGAACTGCCAAGTAAGGTTGACACAATGTCTGAAAGGTCTATTAGACCTTTAAGGCATTCAACCATCAAAATCACTATGAAAGCTCATATACAGTGTTGTATCTAATTTTGACTCCAAGTGGGTCAAGTGGCCCATGACCTTTTAAACAAGGCTGCCAAGGCATTGCATGTCAAGCCCATAATCAAAGCATTGCTGTAAAATGTGTGACCTTGACCACAAGGTTCAAAGGTTGATCAAACATCAAAAATCAACCAAGGGGTTTAATAAATACAAGCAAATGAAAAAAATCTTAGCACACATTTTCTATGACTGTGACACTGACTCCAAGGTCAAAGGGGCATGTGCATGCATCTCAGAATGAATGGTCTTACATGTAGCTTCATAATGACTGCCAAGATCCATCACGGGGTTAGGAAATATAGCAAACAAAAAACCTGAATCAAAACCTTGATGCAAATGTTTTTTGACTGTCACCTTGACTCGAAATTGTAAAAGTTTTATTTGTCAACTGCTAAAATGCACACAAATTGTCTATGAATTACAACATCCATTAAAACAACAGGAAACATAGCTTGAAATAATTTGTGCTTTTAGAAGACCAATATGAATAGTGATCCATCACCATTTTTAATGTCCACAATATTTCACTTTAAGATCATTATCTTTGCTCATAAACTTTTCAAGACTGCATGAAGCAGTAGATTTCCAATGGAACATGGGGTGGGGGCTGTTAACACCCAAATTCATTGTTTCTTTTGTTCCATCTGAATCTCTTCCAAGTGAGGAAGATGCTCCAAATAATTATGTAATTTTTTACACTAGACTGATATTGAGCATTTCACTTACGTTTGTCACCTTTATTATGCAATTTCAGGGCACTTTCACCCATGCTAAAAATGTTTAACATTTGATCGCCTGCCACACACAATGACTTTTGTTTGTCTCTTTTATTTGGTTTTAACCAATCCTTGTACAATGGATCGAGTTACATCTGCTATTATAAACAAACTGCCCTTTATTCATGTTTGACCAGCTGTTAAGATTATTTACTCAAGCGATGAAGTGAATTCCTTTGCGAACCACATCCTTTGCCTTGATACATAATGGGAAAGTCCAAGAGTTCCAAATGTTCTGATTTCCCATGTCAATGATGAAAGTGCCCTGTTAAATTAATATCCTGTGACACTCATTTTTGTTTTGTGATAAGTGATTAATACTTCTGCAGAAGACGAAAAAATAAAAAATTCTGATCATAATAAACTGTTAGTTACATATTAGTTATTCAAAGATGGTTCAAACAAAATCAGTTATTCAAGGACAGTTTGAACTAAATCAAGCAGTTTTTAAAAACTAAATTCCTGGACTTTTCCAGGATAAAACTCCTTTTGGACATTGGACAAATTCAAGTACTTTACAAGGACCAGTCTAAAATTTCAGGACTTTTCCAGATATGTGCAAACCCTGCATCAATGTGGAGTCAAATCATGGAGTGAAATGTATACAACACCGGGAACCAATTCAGAACAAGTTTCACGGTGTTATTGTAAAGATCTGCATGCAAAACCACAGAGGCTAACTTTAGAGGCAAAACCAAATGGTCAAATGGAAAAATCCCCCATCTGTCAAATTACCATAAGTTTAAAATTTTAAATACAAAGAAAGACTTTGAATATTTGTACCTCAATTCCATGAAAGCAGACAATTTTCAGCTTTTACCAGCTTCAGACAGATTACTTGACTACCATGTTCTGCTTTTTTGCAAAACTTTATGCACGTAATACCAAAACTGAAGAAAATGTAAAATAGCTTACTGTAGTCCTGATGCGCATATCCTTCGGTGGCAACTTGAGCTTTGCCTTCCATCCCTGGTCACTGAAAACAAAGTTGCACAAAAAACACTATTAATGGGATAGATCTGAATTATCTTTATGTAACCTTTTCGAGGTGGGGGGTTAAAAATCTAATATTTTCCAAGGACCACACAACCTTTTCTATTAACTAAATAGGGATTCGTCTAGGATATTTTCCTGGAGGATCAGTATGATCCACTGAATATTTTTCAAAGGGTCAGAAATTAGCAGGTGGGATGGGACAAATAAAACGTCAATAAAAAAAAAGCCCTTTGAAAGAATTTTTTTTACCAAATTTGATCAAAATATGAACAAGACGACATTACTGCAATATTATATCTTATTATCCCTTAGAGAAATTTCTAGGTATTTGATTGAACAAAAGCCAAACCACAGGATACAGTATTTGCAGTTCTCACAGGGTGTACAGAATTCTGGACAGGGTGTATGAAAATCACAAGATATATTCACGAGGTGTACGAATAGGGTCAATGGCAACTGCATAAGTATAAAGAAAATGGCCACCTCCATTCTGTCGATTCAAAATTTATAAATTGATTATTGGATATACTGTTAAAAATATTTGCAATATTTTCTAATAATCTGAATATGTTCAATATAAATATTCCATTGTGATGTCACAGTGATATTACGTCAATGGGAAGAAACTCTAAATAGCATCTGCTTATCATTACAGATATTGAGAAATACAGAAGAAATATAACTGTCTAAAATGATACGATAGGATGATGACAAGAGCAAACCATTAACTAAGGTAAGTCTAGTTTTTTAGAGTATGCCAGGGCAATAGCAGCAGATTCGTCAAAGATAATACATTTGTTGGATAATCAAAGAAAATTTATGACTTGTTAAAATAATATTTCATAAAAACCCTTTGACATTTACATTAACTTTTCGATTCTCAGACGTTTGGCAAACCTGCCTCTTAATGTACAGACAGGGATTTACAAATTCACTTTCCCAACTCCCCGGACAAGCTCAAATTCGGCTCGGGCAAGATCAAGTTTCTAAGCAACTTGTCCACAGGCAAGTCAAAAGAAAAAAAAAAAAAAAAAAAAAAGAGAGAGAGAGGGAAAGGGGTCATGTTCCATTCGTAATGCTTTATGTTCTGCAAGTTTTATACCCTGCGATCTCACCACGGTACATATATCAGCACCTTTATTTCGTGCTTATATGCAACGCATTCTTCTATTACTGGCCAGTTTCTTTCATCTATCATGTCATTTCCATCTTGCAGTCAATGTCAATCTCGCATTTTCCTGTGCAGACGCGATAATGTGAGCATTTCCTATTTAAAGGAAGTTATGAAAAATAAGGAATAAATATTTATATTTTAACTCACCAGTTACATTTTAATCACAATATTTGTATGTATCCAGGATCAGCAGACTTTCAGGTCCTAACCTAGCCTCGAGCAGTTTGTGAGCTTGCCAACTCTAAACAATCGGCTTGTCAAAGATTGTTTTGATGCATGTTGCAATTTTTTCAACGTGAGTAGTGTCAATTGTTAAGAATATAACTTGTGAGATTTCTTTAACAGGTGTGTTTGGAAATAAAAAGCACTAGTCTCTAACGATTAACCACCAGGAGAATTTCATTTAAAGCGCGATCGATGTACCAAAAATGTAGCACCACAAGCGGTGTTTATGATATGTTGTTTACGTGACAATTTCAGGAGGCCGATACATACTTACTGCCTGCCAAACAATTAAATGGATAAAAAAATAAGTGTTCTCAATGTTGTAAGTCAGCTAGTCAAATATTTGATGCATGTCGCCAATTTCATGGTGACTAGATGATAATTGTCAAGTAAATGGATAAATAAGTGTTCACAAATCCTTCAGTTGTGAGTATAAATAAATCATTACAAACAGTCTAGCTTTCAATGTTGTTAAGCAGTTGATAAGATGAGTCCGCTATCTTATGCAGGCAAAAAAGAAAAGTTTCTAGCTCTAATGAACTGGTTTTAAAGAAAAATAACCAGTACGAAAAATGCAAGAAAGTTGCAATGATCATGGATTAATGAGTATCCTTAGTTACAATAGTTTTTTTGTTATCTAAACTTCTCTCTTCCTATCTCTTACTTAAAACTCATTTCCAAACCCTTCTTCTACCTATCCATTTATGTCTATTTACATGTACATGTCTGTTTTTCCTCTTCTAACTATATCTGCTTTCTAACCGTTTCAGATCTACCTATCTAACTCCATGTATTATTTACATACATTTGTTTTGATAACTTTAATTATTGGCATAGGGTTTTAAGGTGCCAACAAAGATAAAATGAAAACAAAAGTTAAAATAAATGTAATGTGAATTCCTTAAAATATCCCATATTTTATTTTATCTAATGCTTTTACTCACATTGGGATATTATGTTTGGATAGCTCAAATTTCCCAAGGGCAAGTTCAATTTTCCAGTCAGCTTGTCCTGGGCAAACAGACTTTTATGAAAAATTTAAATCCTCAATATCCGAGTCCACATCAGTAAGATGGACTCGTGTATTGGTGATTCTGATAACTTCAAAACTTAGATCAGGCTTTGCCACATAAAACCAGGAGTTGACTGTGGCTGAAAAGATGCACACCAATAACCTAAATGTACAGAAGATTTTAAAACTTAAATCAGACTTTGCCAAAACAAAAAAGGAAAATAAAAAGCACAAAAGGGTAATAAATTTGTTACAAAGTCTTATGAGTCTTAATGGGATTTTACCACCCTCCTAACTTTCACATTTCCTTTGGCTGACACCTCAGGAAATATGAAAGCTACAGATGTGGTAAAATCCTGTGCACCCTGTCAAAAGATAGTGTAACTAATATTATATCAGAGCACTCGGTAGACCTTTTTATATTGAATCTCTCCTTATACATTCAACACAGAAGGGAAAACTGCTCATCCAGGCAAGAAAAGTGCAATTCCATCATTGGGCAAAAAATAATTTCGTTCTAGGCAAATCACAAACATTTGTATTAGAATACACTTACTGGCTATAATTATTATCTTCTGGTTTCAATTTAATTTTCAAAGTATCATTTAACATTTTGAATACTTGTTTCTGTTTAGTTTATTACTTTTTATTTGCCAACAAGGGTTTTTTTTTTTTAAATGATCTACTGGAAAATATACATCTACTGGATTCACAGTCAAATTGAGGGTACAGGGCTAGTCATTGAGAATCCATAGTTAATATTTTATTAAAAACTAAATTGTTCATTTGTCAAATAGTTTCCTTCACAAACTGAGTTCCCTATACCATCAATACCTCACAAATATGTTAGACTAACATGTCCACATAGATTTTCAAAAGTGAAAATGTTTGAATCTTCCAACAACTGGAAGTTTCCAATTTCCAAATCTTGCTTTTAATGACATGCCATCCAAAAATTTGATCATATTTGACAATTTCAGAAATCATTAGTGCTAACATAGCATTGGTTGACTCATTTTTATGAGTTGAAGTACTTTTTTGCTCTTTTAAAAAGTTTCTACTGATACTGTAGTGCCCTAGTCCAAATCACAACTACAAAAGCAGCAGTTATTATTGATATTATTCTTATTTTTATTATTGCATATTAATGATTGGAAGTACTGTCCAACTCAAAATCTGAGAAAAACCTTTCATTACTTTTATTATTTATAGTACGCATCATCACCAATTTAAACATAGTTAAAACAACAAAGGGCATCATTAATTTGCTGAACAATTGCAGGTGCTTACATACACATTCAATAGAACATGTGTTTCTTTTAAGTCATCACATCAGAGAAGGATTACTGTTAATTTGTCACTCTGGCTTCATGTCCGTTTACCCAAGTCTAGCTATTAGCTATTTTGCAGATCAGCCATGGCTGACCAAAAATATAAACATGGAAGCGTCACGGGAAACAAGACATGTCACGGGGATACATTACACTGAGAAACAGTGCAGCCTTGGAGAATTGCACGTGTATTTGACCTGGAAACTTGGGTCCCTAAGAGCCCTGGAAAACCACACACTGGTAACAGCATTCATCAGTAAGTAAAGAAAATATTTTCAAGATGGTAACTATGGTGTCCATATTTGAAATCCGATTGGAGCCATTTTCATTCAGAACCAAGTAGACACCACAAAAAGTCTTCTGATGAAAACCCTGTCAATATGACTTTCCTTTGAGGAGGAGTAGCAATACGATTTTAAATGACAGTCATACTGGATGTCTGATCGGCAACGGTTTTATTTAGGACCCACGAGATATCATAAGAAGTCCTTTGTTGAAAACCCCATGTCAATATAACCATCCCTCAAGATGGAGCACCTATAACAAGATTTTCAAGCTGGCCTGCATAGTGGCCACATTCGAGGTCAGATCAACATCATTTTCATTTAAGAAGTCTTCTGGTGAAAACCCTATGTCAAGATGTCTTTCCATTTAAGAGGAGCAGCGATAAGTTTTTAAAGATGGCTGCCATGGCAGCTACATTGAATTTCAGATTGGCATATTTTTAACTTAGTAAATGAGCTTTTTTTGTGAAATATACCAAATAAGAATACTTCATATCAAGGGTCGAAAATTCTTCAAGCCCAAGGTCCCCCAACACGTAAAAGCTGCAATCAAACTTGCTCATTTTGAAGGACTCCTCCGAGGCTTTAAGAACAAAAAACTTTCCCAGAACCAACGGCTCAAATTAAGATCTGTCATTTTGCCACAGAAAACAGGATATATAGTGGTTTTATCTTAATCAGGATTAAAACATTTGTTCTTCCCTTATATTGCACACTACAGTGTTGAAGGGTAAATGCAAAGGTGGTAACAAATGTAATATAGAGCACAGACTAAGTCACGTTTGCATTTGTGAAAATAAAATCAAAAGAAAGAAATCATACATTTCAGATAACAATTCATGTCAATTAAAACAACAAATCTTGAGAATTGAAATTTCCAGATTATTTATGTTGTGCTTCAAGTTGCAGTGCAAAGTCGCTGTTGGCTAGTAGCAGAACATATTTTTGAGGTTGAATTTATGACAAAGGAACTAAATTTCTTCAGCCAAAAAATAACCTGCAGAAATACGAGATTTAGCATTCAACCAATGACTAATTAGCTTGAAAGAAAACTGGCTGAGAGAAAGGGGATAATAATCAAATAAAACTCTAGCAGATCAAGGGTAAGGACTACATTTAAAGGAGAGCATGATCCAGAATGGAAAATGTCCATATTGCAACCTCTAATGGTAAGCAAAATGAAGGAACATATCATTACTTCTTCCGAGCCAAATTTGGCAACTACTATGATCAAGTATAAATATCCACAGCAATTCTAATGATATTCTTCAAAGGAATAAGAACAGGGGAACTTGACAGAAATTATAAATTCTTATTTATTCATGAACTGTATATCGATATAAAAATAAACAATTATCTTTGTTACGTCTTTGATCAAAAATTAATAGCCATTACTGAGGCAACATGATCTTTTTTTTTATATTATGTCTCTGATCAACAATTAACCGCCATTAGAAAGACAGCATTATTAAAACTTTGTTAATAGCACCCAAGGACTTTTAACTTGTTTTCCCCTACTGCCATGCTAACTTCTGCTTACCTATCTGATTTCCTGTGTGGTGCAATAAAGTGGTGCATTTAACCTTGTATCTGTACAGGGTGCAACAACTGTGCAGTCTATTATCTTTCACAGTAATACAGCACTCATCTTCTGTTTATTTTCAACCATATGCAGTTGAACCTGCCTTATGCAATAATCTGTCTTAAACAGCCAATATTTCAAAATCCAATAAATCAAAGTACTGAAGAAATGAAGTTCTATTAAGCAACCACGTCTTTATAGGCCCCTTTTCTCACTTCGCAGGTGCTTGCTTAAGGCAGGTTTGACTGTACTATTCGTGCATGCAATTCAAACAATCAAATTTCAGCTCACACATATACAGAGGAAACATTGGACAAATTTTTTGTTGTTGTGACAACAGAGGAGTTATTTGAAAATAAAAATAAAAGTTAGGAGAATTATGTTGCATACAATTTATACAATTATGCAAATAATTTTATTGAGAACTTTGCTATATTGCAGCTTAAATGAAAGAATTCAAAGCAAAAAAAACCAGCCCAATTCTTTCAAGTAACCACCTCTAAATCTCAGTCAAATGCTGGGAGTCTTGGGGGTACCGGTGCTGATAATGCTCTTGCTGCCCTAAAGAAGCCTTCAACCCATATGCTAATGGGACGACTTTACTGCTTGGTTGAGGGATAATTAGTTAAGGCAGATGACTTTAATTGCACGATTTCAATCCCCGACTCCTCAACCGAGATAAAAAATTTCAACCCTGTTTATATACATACCCTGGTGTACACTGAATATTACTGAGACCAAATAATTTTTACTGGAAGGGCCAAATGAACCAATATACTCCATGTCAAATCTGTTGCCAATATGTAAAACAAATTGTGGCCACAATAGAGAAAATCCTGAAAATGGAGAGAACAGATGCTACATGTGCATTCAAATACTTCTGTTTGTACTTACTTGGCCTCTGCTTTGCCATCCTGAGGAGCTGGACTAGAATGGTTACTGGAATTGATATCCACTTGAACTGATGCCATTATGGAAACAAATCAGAGAGTTCCACCCACTTAGCACTACTAAGCTCTTTAGCACAAAAAAGTTTTCACTAATTTTAGCAGCGTCTTTAAGGACCTGCGCTTATTTATACAAGGTAAATCATAAATGAAACCAGTAAAAAGTTTGAATAGGTCAGTCGATATAAAAAAGGTCATAAATAAAGCACAACAACGGGAAACACAATATAGTCACAAACGTAAGCCGGGATCGCTATGGACTCTCAGAATGAGAATATCCTGTAAATAGAAGAAAAAAAATATTATTAAAAGGGAACATGATGTGTAGATGCACATATCCAAATTCATCTTTTTTGTACTGAACAAGCCTAGCTAAAGTTACTGTATAGGGCTTCAATGAACTTTGTTCATTAAGACTAACCTCAAGGATATGCAATTGTGGAATGAAATCGATTGACCACCCTTTTAGTTGCTTGAAGAGCAATGGCAGCTGAGGAATGCCAGTTGAACCAAGAGTTAATTTTCTTTAATGATACGAATATGTCTAACCACATTTGACATTCATTTCATTAAAGAAAATGAATGCTTAGTTCACCCAAATTCTGCATTCCTTGGCTACAATTCCTCTTTAAGCAACTCAAATGGCATACAAAAGATATTTTGAAAAACACAACCACTTGATTGTTTTTGGATTTACTCTGGTCAGGAAAAATACATCTGAGCAAGTATAGTACATCAGAAGCAATTAGACTCTAAGCTTGACAACAGTGTCAATATGGGCTGCCAAGTATGTGATATTCTTGAAAATGTGGCCTCCAGTTCTCCTGGCAACAGAGAGAACAGAGCTACACTGCAATGAGTATAATGACAGTAAGATGTCAACTCCCAATCGCACATATTGGGTCAACATCTTGCACTGCAGGACTAAGGCTTGATCAACCAGTTGTTTTCTGCCTCCTTTCTGTATTTTTCTGACATTACTGGTAGTGGAGAAAAAGTGTCTCAAGACAAAGTCAGTGATGAATGGTCTTTCCCATAAAAAATGCATTGTTCCGACCACTTGTGACTGATGAATAAAACTATTTCAACTGACCCTTGCATCTAGATGGCAAGTCTAAGCCCCCTTCTATCAATTCATGGCATTGAATCTTTTAGAGGACTGTTTAATAAACTTGAAAAACACGAATGCCTACAATCACTTGTTATTTGTAAACATTTCTTCTGCCAAAAAACACATGTATTGATTAAACTGGAAATAATATCAATAGGACCGATCAGTCATTTAAGTCTGACAAGAATGTGATGCATTATTTTCTTACTCCCATTCACAGACTTCAGAATTTGCTGTCACTTGATTCCTTTTCACAAGTTTTTCTCTAGAGAATTTATTTATTAGAGCAATGTATTTGTCAATGTTTTTACCCTCGATTCCATCCAGAAATTTTGAAATGCCCTATGGTATCTTCCAGGGAAACCTCTTAAAAGATTCTCATCCTTAAGTAATCTGATGAATATTTTCAATATCTGTTGCCTTGAAAACTTTGATTTTGGATGCAACAATTTTTGGTGGTGGCCTTCTTCTCTCGATTGAATACAGAATTGTTCTTTTCTTTAAAAATGTGATTCCTCTTGCGTTCTTTTTTGACCTTGTAACAATCTCTGGCAGTTTTTAAAAGCCAATGGAATTAGCAGTAATCTGCAGCCCGAATCTACAAATGTCAACTTGGCTGATGTTGTTTTGTTGGAATGACAAGTGAACATTCAGCAGGACTAGTAAATTTCTCAAACTTTAGTACTTCTGGCTACAAGATTTTTAAAAAATTAAATTCTAGACCTGAATCTGCTTTTTTTTTAAAAATTCATAATCACAGTTCACACATTGCATTTCAAATGCATCATCTCCACAACAAAATGTCAGAAAATTCAAAAATGGGGTTTTTACGACATTTTAAAATTAAAATTAAATTCTAGACCTGAATCTGCTTTTTTTAAAAAATTCATAATCACAGTTCACGCATTGCATTTCAAATGCATCATCTCTGCAACAAAATGTCAGAAAATTCAAAAATGGGGTTTTTACTACATTTTTAACACATTATTGGCTATATCATGCAGAGGAAATGGGAGTTAAGTGCCTTTCCCAAGGACACACCAAGACAGCTGACCCAGGCTGGATTGGGCAGGTATCCAACATGTGACCCTTGGATTAAAAATCCAATGTGCTACTAACCAAGCTACCTTGACTACCTCAAATAAAAAAAAGGTAGAGAACTTGCTGAACTTGGGCCAAGGTTAAAGCATACTGATAGGGCTGGGATATAGTCCTACAATGTAAGATGTCAACCCTAATATATTGGGGGGGGGGGGGGGGGTTGAGGCCTTACTGCCATAACAGTCAGTGCTGTGTAGCTTGTTCTGACCACATCGACAGGCGAACTGGACACATTTTCAAGAGTATCTTGCATAGCTTGCAGACCTCTACTGACACTTGCATAGCACAGTCTAATTGCATTATTCGTAGTATACTTACTCTGACGTCTTTTTCCTTATCGAAGTAAATCCAGGCACAATCAAGTGCTCGCATTTTTCACTCGTATATCAAACATCTTACACTGGGGAGGGAATAGTGTTAATTCATTACAAAAACTATTAAACCATATTGCAAAGGAACCGTGTTTTCAAAGACTTAAATAAGTCGATTTCTGGGGTTTTTAAATCTGCGGTGTAATCCTCTGCCTGTCGATGATACCGGAGTAAAATAAAAGGCAAGGCAGTTTGGTCAACAGCCTAGACCAGGCAATAGTGTCCCACATCAGGCTAAATTTTATGATTTTTACCTTTTTTCTTTACTCTAGCTGTATTTTGTGTTTATGAAGAATATGTTGGTTCACATGTACCTTATTATACACTTATGTTCTACCGAGAAAATAACCAGAATTTCATCGCTTTTTGCGGTGGACCATCAAATTAAATTTAGTCCAATGCACCATGACCAAATGTATATAAATATTGCGCATATTAGGAATTCTCAAACACAAATACGTATTTCAAATAAGTTTGAAACTAATCATCAAGAGGGTAATGGGAATTAATCTTTACGAATAGAACAAGAGCGGCGGATGACAGGAGATATTTTACTCGTCCGGTCTTCCAACTTACCAACTGGATTCAAATATGGCCGTTCTAAAGGTGGCGCTTCGTAGGTCTGAAAAATTCTATATCATACTTATTTTGTAAGTTGTTATGAGCTAGGTATATATGGAATCGAGAAAGGACTTCTTGCTAAAATGTCTCTCTTTCCTCCAATATTTCTAAATTGTGTGTTTTACACTCAAATTCGTATACACTTTGACCCCCGAGTACAAAGGTCAAAGGTCACGTGGCCGGAAGTAAACAATGGTCTGACAATTTAATCTTATTTTTGTAGACCCAGAAGACATGAAACAACCATTTTAATCTCCTGGACAATTTTTTTCGTCACTTATATGAACATTTTTCTTTAAAAAGAGGTAATATTCCTAATTTTGGAGATTTAAAAACGCGATTAGACCATTCCTTCTTTTCAACATGCATCATATTTATCGCGATAATGTTCTATTTTCAACGGTACCAAATTTTGACATTAAACTGGCTGTCCGCCGTTTTCATGATTACAGGTGATGGATAAACACTTGTTCAAAACATATATTCTTCACATGTAAAAATGCTGCGAGCGCTTGCTGGAAGGATTCGTGTGCAGTATCTTTTTGTGCCCACAGGGGCTCGTATCGTTGCTTACAATTTACTTATGAATCATACATGTACTATAAGTCATATAAACTATATATAGTACATGTATGATTCATAGGTAAATTGTAAGCAACGATACGAGCCACTGTGGTTGTGCCATGGATTGATGCCTTTAGTGGATCAATACTGGCTACTGTACAGTAGTTTTAATTCTTAGGCACAAATTATACATTTGTGCAATATAAAATGTTTAAGCCCCACAAGAACTTAATTGTGGCATAATCTCTACATTCGAACATTGCTTTAATGGAGTGTGGTTCAGAAACAAAAACAAACAAACAAAAAAAATCGGCAGGACAGAATTCAGTAGTTTAAAAAGGGGCAGTAACTCTGAGAAACCCCAAGATTTATATGTACTTAAGTTTTGTGATCTTTTTACCCTGAAGACATTCTTTAGCTTCAGTGTGTTTAAAAAATTAAGTGCAGTGGTGCATATTTGGGAACTGGTGGATCACCAAAGAAGTATTTGAAGATAGCTCTGCACACTAATTAACATAGCATTTTACCTTACTATTCCTACTGTTAGAGATACAGCATAAGCTGTATAGCTTCTATAAGTACGTTAATGTTTTCCCAGTCTGATATGTTTTGTATTCACACATACAGATTGGTTGGAATCTATATTGTAAATCTTGCCAGTGTTTATTAAATATACTTTTTTTTAAGGTGTATTTAGTGCAGATTCAGGTAGATTGTTCCAGTGTTTATTAAGGTATATTTAGTACAGATTCAGGTAGATTGTTCCAGTTTTCCTATTTCTGAATATCTTTGCCCTTATACTCTTATTACTGTATATACTCATGTATAATCCAATACAACTGCAAACTGCATAGACCCTAATCTGCCAGCACATAATGTGCCAGCAGATCGGGGTCTATGCAGTCTGTAAGGACTAATCAGTAGAACAAACAACATAGACCCTGATCTGCCAACACATGATGCGACGGTAGATCAGGGTCTATGTTGTTTGCATTTGGACTCTGATTATACGTGAGTATATATGGTACCTCTAGTTTTATCATAGAGAGTCTGCACCAGATGACGCATTGAACCAGTTACTGTGCGATCAATAATTATTCTTAGTTCAGTGCACAGTGTTCTCCCGAGGGCCTTTTAGCATAGCGGGACCACTACACTATCGTTTCAAACTCCGATAACCCCCGACGCTTTAGAACCTGCCACTTAGCTAAGCTCTTGTGCCGCTACGCTTTGATGTTTCCCCCTACCCTTATAAAATTAATCTGTTAAACAAACATCCGGTCACCTAATTCAAAGTCCCCTCAAATGGCACCTGTTCTTACCTCTTCTGGGGTATTTTATTAAGATAATCTAGGATAATTGCTCACTCACTTAACCATTAACCTTTGTACCTGGCTTGCGTGACCGCTGGTGTGCGACCTTTGGTGAGGGTTTCGTCTGCACCTAGTCACGTGATTGGCCAGCCACAATGTAGTCTACTGGTAGTGTGTTATATATATGTCAGTCGTTTTCATTAACAGCCAAAGCAGTTACACCGATTAAATTAAAAATTATTGTGAAAAATGAACACACCACCTTCCAAGAAATGAAAAATTACCCAGCGCCCAGCTAGCCCCATGTTGGCCTGGTTACAACAATCAGAAATTGGCATCATGAATAGTGGCAGTATTTCTGATTCCGATAGCACCAGCATGATTTCCAAACAGAATGATATCAAGAAATGAAGGACGGGATTTAATAATGAATGGAAGACGTTATTTCCTTGGTTGGAAATTGCTGGATCGGATGGTAAGTTTTCCATATTGCTAACTTAAGTGAGTGCTGCCCTATTAATTTCTCATTTCTCTTTTCTGTCTATCCAAGTAATAAACGGAACAATCTTTATCTTCCAGTTTTACCTCAACAGCAGGTAAATAAAACAGTTTTAAATTTGAACAATATTTTAGCTTAAAAATAGCAAACACTTTGATACATTGTTCCTAATGGAAAGGAATATGTATTATCTTATTCTGTGATGATTATTGTAAAACACATCACTGTCTTGATTCCTGAAGAATTTTTCCTTGGTAATTAACTTAATTAGGATTCAGGTATATTTGTCTCTTTTTTGTACATCCATTAATAAATTTTATGTTCCATTTTTTTCAGATTGTGAAAGGGCTTTCTTCTCGATGAATAGAACTAAGAGTGTTTTAAGGAACAGGTTGTCACAGAGGGCACTGAACTACCTGATGACAATCAGTACTGAAGGACAATCCTTAAAAGACTTTAATTGTGATGTTGCAGTCAGTTTATATGGTGAAAAGAAGAAAAGACGAATATTATTTATTTAAGTTAAGAAATAAATGAGATATGCATTGTTGTTACTGTTATAACCTAGGTAAATAAAAAATACTATGTAAATATATGCACTTCTAATTATTTCATTGATATTAATTTGTTTCACTTTTATGACGTTAACGCGCACTTTGTAAAACAGTTTATGACCCAAACACGCGTACTCCGATGCTATCGAAAATTTCTGGGGAGATCACTGGTGCAGAATTTTTGTAAGCTGCAAATATAAAATGTTTCTTTTCTTTAGTTTTAACTTTTTACTGTGCTCGTTAAAAAAAAATACTGCACAATGTAACAGTTATGTGATAACCATTTATGTGCAGCAACAGGTGCAGATTTTCTGGAGTTGATAGTGTTCTTAGAGATTTGAGGGCCAAATATGGACAATGTCCATACAACGAAGTTTCTGTTGGCCCTTTATTTATTATGCCTTCCCAGTCTAAGAAAGAAGATCAAAGTTGCAACTTGCTATCATGCTTTTCTTAAAATTTGCTCCACTGCATGTAGAAAACACAAAAGAAGGAAAATATAACACAGATTTTCCCTATGCTCCTATAATTACATTCCATGTAACTTTTATTAACTTTATCAGCCAGGTCTTTGTAAATATTATTGCCATTACCTCACAATGCACATATCGATAAATCACTTTTATTAACTTTATCAGCCAGGTCAATGCCTTCCACTTGGTGCTTGGCTCTTTTTCTTATATCCATAACCAAAACTTATGTTGTCATCAGTTATCAGAAATTCCATAATGAGATTCCTTATTGATGCTCATTTATTTGCTACAAAGAAAACAAATCAGAGAGAACTCAGATGATGACAGGTCTGATATTTACAGATTGGTTGGCTGGTTGGGTTTTAACGGCACTTTAAACACATTAATGTCTTTATCATGCTGAGGAAATAAGAGCTTAGCACCTTTCTGAAGAAGCCACCGAAGGAGCCATCCCAGGCTGACCTGGGCAGGTATTGAACCCACAGCCCTTGGATTACAAGTCCCACACTCTACCAACTGAGTTACTGCAGCTGAAAAACTGTATTTCCAACATTTTTTTGTGACAGAAAAATGGAACAATATTATACAATTATTATTACCACACTTTTTTAACAAGTATTACATGGTTTATTCTGGTATGATTGATTGCTGAAATAATGCTAATTTCTACTAAATGGTGCAGAAAAATCAACTGAACACATGAAAATCATGCATTATATTTTCAATCCCTACCATTTTTTCTTCATAAATCCTTCCTAAATTCGGAAAATTCCCCCCTTCTTTTTCAAATCGAGGGGAGGAATTTTCCCCTAAATTTTCAGCAAAATCAGGGATTTTGTGATAACCACTGTCTGTCCAGCCAGCCAGCCATCTGTCCATAACTGCATTTCTTCCTAAACTGATGGGTGTAAATTCACCAAACTTGGTACATAGGTTGTCCATTTTGTAACCATCTGCCAGAGGGGTTGATTTTTGGGTGCATCCCCTGGGGTCCCAGTGAGGGGATGTGAATCACAAGGTTAAATATAAAAAAATTGTAGTTACAGTGATTTTTGGACCAAACTTTCTACATGCATTCTTAGGAGGAGGACACATAATATATTTAATGGGTTTTGGGTTATGACCCTTATGTCACAGTTCAGAGAGGTGTAATAAAAACCTGTAGATTTTCCATGGTGACACATGGAAGTAGCTATAGTGTTGCCCCTGTGGTGACCATCTGCAAAAAGGCGGGTTATTGTTGGCTTCTGTGTCTGGAGTCCCTGGGAGGGATCAAAGGTCTAATGTACACAAATTTCAATTCAGATGGATTTTGCCTTCTGACCCTTGAGTCATTGTCGGGGGGTGGGGGTAGGGGGTGGGTAGGAATATACAGTAAAAAGCATGGGTATTTAAGGTTTATGAGCCAATAATGATAACCCTCATAGTGATCAATATGATAGGTGTATTTGTTCATAAAACTTCATATTCACTGAAACATAGGTCTAAGGTCTATGATTTTTTTATTACATGATTTAGGGCAAAATTATGAAATTTAACTTGTTTTATTATGTTGCAAATACCTTGTCAACTGCATGCCATAAAAAATATATGCTATAATGTCACAACAGTGCAATCTCATGAATTATTGCAAGTCACATGATGTTTTTTCATCCAATCAAAAAGGGTCTCTTATGGGAATCATGTAACAAAATTTTTTTTATTGCAGTTAGTGAACTTCTGCTTTTTTTGTTAATTTAGATTTCCTTTGAGTTGCTTTCAGAATAATGACCGAAAAGAAGTAACATGTTCTTGTGAAGATAATTTACTACTAGATTTTCTAGTATGTAGTGAAAATTTGCTGCTTGATTTTGTTTCTTTACTTATAAGCCTGCAAATGAGCAGGAGTTAACTTTTGGTTTTTAAATGGTTTTAATACTATTGTTCTGAAGTTTACATTAAAACAGATGTGATCACTGTTTTTGGTCTTGCCTGTGACATCATAGAGAGAAATAGGTATTACTTATCCATATCATTGCATGAAATGCAGGTGAGACATCCAAAATTTAAACTTTCTTAATTATTCATATAAATTCAGTTTCAGGTGAAGTTTGAAAAAATTGTGACATGGCCACACAGAAGAAGAGTAGTGCCGACACTAGAACCAATGAAGCTGTGCTCAAAGCAAGAGTTAAAGAGGTTTGATTTACCATATTTACTAGTGCATGTAACATACCATATTTACCTGTGCATGCCACATACTGTATTTATCTTTGTATGTAACTTACTATATTTACCAGTGCATGTAGCATACCATATTTACCTGTGTGACTTACTGTATTTACCTGTGTATGTGACATACCACATTTAGCTGTGCATTTGACATAGTGTATTTAACTGTGCATGTAACATACCATATTTACCTGAGTATGTAGTATACCATATTTACCTGTGCATATGACTCACTGTATTTACCTGTGTATGTAACTTACTATATTTACCTGTGTGTGTTACATACCATATTTATATGCATATGTGACATACCATATTTATATGTGTATACAACTCACCCAAAAATGAACAGCTTATACCAAGATCTGGCCCAGTATTCTCAAAATGTTTTGAGCACAAAATTGCTCAACCTCAAAGTCCAAAACTGTTCATGCTTTGTAACTTTGATGTCAGTAAAGTTACAATTGTGAAACTTTCATTATATTTTTTACTTTGGTTCCACTATTAGCATGTTAAAAAAAAAACATAGGCATACATTAGGTATACAATTTAGTTATGGAGTTTTCAGCTTGAGCCTGAGTATTATGCGCAAAAAGTTTAGAGAATATGGCGCCTGGTGGGTGGAATTGGGTGAGATGGGGTGTGTCAGAAGTAAAGAAAGATTTTTTAATATTTGCAATGGATCATCTGTAGGTTTTTTTATATTATTTCATGAATTTGAATGATAGATAGGTGGATTGGACAGAAAAACTAGATAAATATACAGACAGAAAGACAGAATACTGATAAATGATATTCTGACATTGAGGCTCTTCTTTGCAGCTAGAAGAGGAAGTTGCAAATTTAAAGAGAAGATTAGATGAATTGCGCAAAGCCAAAAATACAACTATCATGAAAAGGGAAAGAGAAATAATTGAAGTAGGAAATCCAATTGGAAGAAGGTTTGTGCACATTGGAATACATATTTGTGCTTCTGTCTTACTTCTTAATACACAAGCAAGAGTACCAACATCATTAGCTTAATTATTTTTAGATCTACTGGTCATAGAGCAGAAGACCTTAAAGGATGGCCTTTTGTCTGTCATCCATCCTTTGTCTGTCATCTGTATATCCTTTAGCAGAAGTTTGTTATCACTACTTGCCCTAAACTTCTTAGAAGATTGCCATAAAACGTTACACACACATTCATCACAAGGTCTGTAGTTGGTCGTAAATGAACGTGGCCATCTTGAAAATCTTGTTATTGCTACTCCTCCTAAATGGATGGTCATATCAACAAGGGGTTTTCACTAAAAGACTTCTTATTATGTCTAGTCTGTACGAAATAAAAATGGTGCAGATGTGATATTCAGTATGGCCACCATTACAGCCATCTTGAAAATCTTTTTATCGCTACTACTTGTAAACGGAAAACCATTTAGACATATTTTCACAAGAAGACTTCTAATGATTTCTAGTTGGTCCTAAAATGAAAATGATGCTGATCTGACCACCATGTTGAAAATCTTGTTATATCGCAACTTCTTGATGAATGGTCCAATCAACATAGTGTTTGCACCAGAAGACTTCCTATGTGTCTTGTTTGTCCTGTTTGAAAATGGTGCTGATCTGGCCTCAAATGTGGCCACTATGGTGGCCATGTTGAAATTCTTGTTGTTGTTACTCCTCCTGAATGGATGGGCATATTGACATGGGTTTTTTTTACCAAAAGACATACCTAGTTGGTCCTTAATGGAACTGGTGCCAATCGTGCATCCAGATTTAATATTATGCTTCACTGATGCATCGATAATATCCAGCCACCTTTAGCTCGCACTTGGGGTAAGGAAAAACCCTACTGATTTCAAGGTCAAAATGTAAAAGGTCAAAGTCACTGTGACTGAAAAAAGAAATATGATTACTTCCCAATAACAATAGTTTTACATAACTTATGTGCAGCAAAATTTATGGATGGCCTGGATTTGGGATGAGGAAAAATCCTATCGGTTTTGGGATCAGAAGGTTATGGTCACTCTGACTGAAGAAGAAAAATGGTTTCCACACAATGATGTTAGTTGTGCATCACAGACCTGGACCAAACTTTGTGGATGGCTTACACATGGGGTTAGGAAGAAGCATATTGATTTTGTGCTAAAAAAAATAAAAGGTCTAGCTCACTGTGACTGAAAGAAGAAAAATGACTTCTGCACAGAAATTTTAGTTTTTGGACATGTAACTTCACCAAATTTTATTGATGACTTACATGATGGGTAAGAAAGAAATCTATTCATTTTGGGATCAAAATGTGAAAGGTCAAGTTCACTTTGACTGAAAGAAGAATATTGGTTTTGCATAATAACTTCATTTCTAGAGAAGTTTCTTGACCAAATTTTGTGGATGGTTGCACTTAGGGTAATAAAGCAACCTATAAATTCTGGCATCAAAAGTTCAGATGTCACATTTATGGTGAGTCTAATAAGAAAATAATGATTTCTGCACATTAAGTTTTGTTCAAGACCACATAAATGTATCAAAGGTTAAGGTCATTGAGACACATTGGTCAATAATCTCTGGAGTCAACCATACCCTGCTGGTGTCTAAATAGAGGATTATTAAATATGGTGCAGGCGTATAATGCACCATTCATGGGACTTTAGTTCTGTTTTAATGTCTCACTTATTGTGTGTAATTTGGAGTATTGTGAATCATCATCTTATTTTAATGTCATTAAATTTTTGTTCATTTAGTTAATGTGGCTTATTAGAAACATAATTTTTTCTTCATTTATTTAATGTGGCTTATTAGAAACAGATAATTTTTTGTTCATTTTGTTAATGTGGTTTATTAGAAACAGAATTTTTGTTCATTAAGTTGAACATGTAGTTAATGTGGCTTATTTGAAACAGAATTTTCATTCATTTAGTCAATGTGACTTATTAGAAACAGAAATTTATTATTAATTTAGTTAACATGGCTTATTAGAAACAGAATTTTTGCCAATATAATTAATGTGGCTTATTAGAAATATAATTTGTGTTCATTTAGTTAATATGGCTTATTAAAAAGAAAGAATTTTTTGTTCATTTAGTTAATGTGGCTTTTTATAGAAACAGAATTTTCGTTAATTTAGTTAATATGGCTTATAAGAAAGAAAGAATTTTCTTTTATTTAGGTAATGTGGCTTATTGGAAACTGCAATTTTTTTATTGTTTTAGTTAATGTGGATTATTATAAGCAGGATTTTCATTTAGTTAATGTGGTTTATTAGAAGCAGAAATTTTGTTCATTTAGTTAATGTGGCTTATTAGAAGCAGAGAATTGTCATTCATTTAGTTAATGTGGCTTATTAGAAGCAGAGAATTGTCATTCATTTAGTTAATGTGGCTTATTAGAAGCAGAGAATTGTCATTCATTTAGTTAATGTAGCTTTTTAGAAACAGAATTTTTATTCATTTAATTAATGTGGCTTACTAGAAGCAGAATTATTGTTTGTTTAGTAATGTAGCTTAATAGAAACAGCAAAATTTCATTCATTTAGTTAATATGGTTTTTTAGAAATATAAATTTTCATTCATTTAGTTAATGTAGTTAATATGGCATATTAGAAACAGAATTGTCATTCATTTAGTTCATGTGGCTGATTAAAATCATAATTTTTGGTAATTAGGTTATTAGAAACACAGGTTTTGTTAATTTAGTTAATGTGGATTATTAGAAATAGAATTCATTTAATTAATGTGGATTATTAAAAACAGAATTTTCATTCATTTAGTTAATGTGACTTATTAGAAACAGAATTTTCATTCATTTAGTTATTTTGACTTATTAGAAACAGAATATTCATTCATTTAGTTATTGTGACTTATTAGAAACAGAATATTTATTCATTTAGTTATTGTGACTTATTAGAAACAGAATTTTCATTCATTTAGCTATTGTGACTTATTAGAAACAGAATTTTCATTCATTAAGTTATTGTGACTTATTAGAAACAGAATTTTCATTCATTTTGTTCATGGCTTATTAGAAACAGAATTTTTGTTAATATAGTTAATGTGGCTTACTAGAAACAGAATTTATTTCCGTTCATTTAGTTAATTTTGGCTTATTAGAAACAGAATTTTTGCTCTTTTATTTAATGTGGCTTTTTAGAAACAGAATTTTCATTATTTTAGTTAATGTGGCTTATTTGAAGCAGAATTTGTGTTCATTTAGTTAATGTGGCTTATTAGAAACAGAATTTGTGTTCATTTAGTTAATATGGCTTATTAGATGACAGAATGTTTGTTAACTTAGTTAATGTGGCTTATTAGAAACAGAATTTGTGTTCATTTAGTTAATATGGCTTATTAGATGACAGAATGTTTGTTAACTTAGTTAATGTGGCTTTTTAGAAACAGAATTTTTGTTTGTTAATTTATTTAATTTGATTTATTAGAAACAGAGAATTTTCTTTCAGCTAGTTAATGTGGCTTATTAGAAAACAGTATTTTTGGTAATTTTGTTAATGTGGCTTCTTACAAACAGAAAATCTGGACATTTTATTTATTTACTTTTGTATTTGATTACATACTTAGATTCATGGCAGGGACTTGGCAGCACATGTCTCTGCTCTGGGTCAAAATATGGCACCATTTTATTTTATTTGTTTTTTTTTTGTTTTATTTTATTTTTTTTTGTTTTTATTTATTTTATTTTGTTTTTATTTTTATTTTTTTTATTTTTTATTTTTTTTGGTCTCCAGCACCACAATGTGTAAAGTTTCAAATTCTTGTGCCCCCTTGACAAGGACATATGCTCATTACTGCTTTTATAATGTGCAACTGAGGACAATACTGTAAAACATATGATTGCAAGTTGAGAAGTATCATATATACTCACATATAAATCAGGTCCAGCCGCAAACAACATAGACATTGATATGCCATCGCATAATGTGCCATTGGATCAGGGTCCATGCTGTTTGTTCTACTGATTACTCCTTACACACTGCATAGACCCAGATCTGCCAGTGCTTAATGTGATGACAGATCTGTGTCTGTGCAATTTGCTATTTGATATGACTTTTACATAGGTCTATTGCAAATTGGCTAGTTTTCTGTCAGCTGCTGGTTTGAAAAACAAACAAGTATCGCAAAAATATCAATCTTTTAATGGATGAATAAATAGTGAGGTTCAATTTTACAAGCAATTTACTAAACTTATATGTATGTTTCTGCCAGACAATAATTAGCAGTTTAATTACTTATTTCATTCTTTAATTAGTACTTAAATACTGCCCAAATGTGAATAATATTTTGCCACATATCTGAGTCTGGACAGGAGTGAAATTATATAGTAATTACAATGTACAGGTTCTTAGCTTGGATTATGAGTTGGACGCTTAACCGAGTTACCAATGGCTGAAAAACAGTATTTCCCACATTTTTTGACAGAAAAAAGGATCGATGTCATACATTTATTATCCCCATGCTTTTTTAAAAATATCAGATATTTTGTGACACCCTATCTGTCCACCTGTCTGTCCATCTGTGGTAACTGCTTGTGATAAAATGATATTAGGAAAATGCTTTTTGTATTTTATGAACTGCTTTATTTTGATTACTTGGATTATTTAATTTGACTGATTTATTTTGTTTTCTTTTCTATCTGTTTTATTTCAGCTTGCTATTTACTTATAAATTAACATTATTTCAATTGAGATTACAGGTGGTCATGAATACGTGTAATTTTTGCATGCTATATGTGAAAACTAATTAAATTGGGCTGCAATGTTGATTTTTACAGTAAATGTATAGAGGATATTTTCTTTTCCCACATTAATACCGGATATATTGCATTGTGTGGTACAAAATACGTGATATTTTAACGAGTGGCAAAACCATGAGTTAAAATATATCGGTTTTTTTTGTACCACACGATGAAATATATCCAGTATTTATACAGGAAAGGAAAATTTTCTTTTTATTGTATACCAAATTTGCTCCAGAATTGAAGCTTAAAAGATTAAACTCACTCTTCAGTACAACACTCCACCCTCTTTTCGTAAATTCACCTCATTTTCATAGGCTGATCATACAAATATCAGTGACTTAAAAGAGCAGTAGGATTGGGATGACCTAATGTGTCAAGTACATTACATTTTTCACATTTTTGTATACTATTTAATCATATCTGACCACAACACAAGTCTGATTCAGTAATGCATCACAGTGGGTTTATCACTGTTGTCAAGGAATTTAGGGGAAATAACTTCATATAAATGCGAACGGCATCAAGTCGAATTTCTTAAGCAAAAATTAATTTCCATGTCTAAAATGTAATGCAGTTTCTATTTATTTGTTCTAGCTCACATAGTGCTCGTTTTTTTGTTGCTGCAGATATAACTTCTGTAGGCGCACACAATCAAATGTTGCATGGCATGATGGGAAGTATTATATTTTCACATGTGAAAATATGAGGATATATTTTTCACATTAGAAAATATAGGAATGAAAAAAACATGAAAATTATTTCGCTAATAAGTTTCTGTATACCACACTTAAGTATATAATAAAAAACTTTCTAAGTAAACATGAGTTCTCACATTCTGTTGCTTATTACTGCTATCCTCACATCATTGGTTATTATTGTTATTCTCACATGCCATTGGTTATTACTATTATTCTCACATGCCATTGGTTATTACTGATGTTCTCACATGCCATTGGTTATTACTGCTATTCTCACATGCTATTGGTTATTACTGCTGTTCTTATATGACATTGGTTATTACTGTTATTCTCACATGCCATTGGTTATTACCGATGTTCTCACATGCAATTGGTTATTACTGCTATTCTCACATGAAATTGGTTGTTACTGCTATCCTCACATGCCATTGGTTATTACTGCTATTCATGCATGCCATTGGTTATTACTGCTATTCTCACATGCCATTGGTTATTACTGCTATTCTCACATACCATCGGTTATTACTTCTACTCTCACATGCCATTGGTTATTCGTATTTCTCTCACATGCCATTGGTTATTACTACTACTCTCACATGCCATTGGTTATTACTGCTATTCTCACATGCCATTGGTTATTACCACTGTTCTCACATACCATTGGTTATTACTATTACTCTCACATGCCATTGGTTATTACTATTACTCTCACATACCATTGGTTATTACTATTACTCTCACATGCCATTAGTTATTACTGCTATTCTCACATGCCATTGGTTATTACTGCTGTTCTTAATGACATTGGTTATTACTGTTATTCTCACATGCCATTGGTTATTACTGCTATTCTCACATGCCATTGGTTATTACTGATATTTTCATATGCCATTGGTTATTACTGTCATTCTCAAATACCACTGGTTATTACTGCTATTCTCATGTGCCATTGGTTACTGCTGCTATTCTCATATGCCATTGGTTATTAATGTTATTCTCACATGCCATTGGTTATTACTGCTATTGTACCACTTTTAGGTATTCATTTTCTGTCCGTATATGCATGTAGTTATTACTGATATATATTTATACAAAAATTGGTAACTGTGCAGGTACAAAACAGTTTTCTAGTGTTTTGAGTTTATCAAGCTCTTTTTCAGGGGAAGAAACAACTTTCAAAACAAACATGTAACATAAAAGCTGCAAGAAAACCTAACCTATTTACGTGTTTGAATGATAGGTGAAATCTACAAATAAGAGTTAAATAAAGAAACAGAATGTGTGATGAAAAAACAGCATACAAATTTTAAAACTATATGATGATTGACACACACCATACCTGCCATAACATGATGTGTCATGTGAAAAACACGATTTTACACCCCCCCCCCCCCGGACACAGTCATGTTTAAAAAAACACTATTTTCAGGAATCTTAGGGTGAAAAAAAAAAGAGAGAGAGATAGGGAGAGATCATTTTTGACCATCACTATACACACTATACATGTCCGTATGTTGTCTGTATAAACAGTAAACAGTCCTACTTAGAGCCCATGTAAAACTATCCTCAGTTCAGTGTATAAAGCTGATTATCATAGAGGCAGTTAAAAGGTTAGATAGGCAGAGATAAGCAACCACCATATCACAAATTGCTATTTTGAACTTCTTAAAAACCACAGGGCCAATTCAACTTAAACTTTTAAGAATGTTTCTTCATACATGCTCTACCAAAATTGTGTTTTGAACAGCTCCCTTAGTAATGGTGTGGCTTCCATGGCAACCATATTGATAACCTGTTTTCAACTTCTCCCCAAAATGGCTGAACCAGTTTGATCATATTTGGTAGAAATGTTTCTTTTGGAAATGCTGTATCAAAATTATGTTCAGGGTGACTCCCCTAGTAGCAGTGTTGCTTCCTTAACAACCATGTAGACAATGTAATTTTGACTTCTTCTCTAGAACAATGAAGCCCCAAATAGAAAACAAATAATCCAGAATGACCGAGCCAGTTTTAATAAAAATTGGTAAGAACGTTTCTTAGGACATGATCTTTTAAATTGTGCTTCGGGCTGCTCCCCTAGCAATAGTGTGACTTCCTTAGCAACCAGGTGGAAAACCTATCTTTGACTTCTCCAGAACGGCTGAGGCAGTTTTGATCAAGCTTGGTGTGAATGTTTCTTAGGACCGGCTCTGTCAAAATTGTGTTTTTGTTGACTCTCCAAGCAATAGTGTGGCTTCAATTGCAACCATATGGAAAACTTCTTTTCAACTTCTTTTTTAGGATTGCCAAAACAATTTTGATTGAGCTTGGTAGGAAACATTCTTAGGACCAGATTTGTGTTTAGTGTGGCTTCCTTAGTAATCGGGTGGAAAACCTTTTTTTGACATCTTCTTTTCAATGGCTAAGTGACTCAGTTTTTATCAGATATGGTTGGAATGTTTCATAGGATGTGCTGTACTAGAATTTTTGTTGGGACGGCACCCCTAGCAATGGTATAGATTCCACAGCAACCATATGAAAAATCTATTTTCAGCTTCTTCTCTCGAATGGCTGAGTCAGTTTGGATCACCTAGAAGTGGTTGGCTTTCATAGCAAATGTGTTGAAAACCTATTTGCTGCTTCTCTTAAATGGCTGAACAATTTTGATTAAAGTTAGTAGGAGGAATTTTTGGGACATGTTTCTAGTTGATTTGTGTCCAGGTATAGCTCCCTTAGTGGTGTGGCTTCTTCAGGAAATAGGTGGAAACCTTTTGATAAACTTGGTAAAAATATGTCATAGGACATGCACTGCCAGAATATTTTGGAGATGGCTTTCCTAACAAAGGTGTGGTTTCCATTGCAACCAGGTAAAAAACCTATTTTAAACTTCTTTTCCTGAATGGCTGAGACAATTTTGATTAGACTTGTTAGTAACAATTCTTAGAAACATGCTTTACCAGAATTTTTTGTTTGGTGTGGCTCCTGTAGCATCGATGTGGCTTCCATAGGAACCAAGTAGAAAACCCGTTTTCAGCTTTTTCAACAGAATGGCTCTTTGCAGAAAGGACCTCTGATGTTGATCAAAATTGATATACCATTAAATATGAAGATACAAACAGGAGTCTCAAAATGGGCCTGAGATTTCTCACCTGGCTGACATCTGCCTAATAGCAAAATGCATGAACAGTTGGTCAAGAATTCTGGATCAGTGGGATATATTATGTTGAAATTTCACCAATGCTGTTGATTACATATGTTGTGAAAACAACTGTGTCAGGGTTTTGCTACTTTATGTATCTTCAGCCATATTTGATCTCACATAGTATCATTTGTCCAGTATTGAAAGGCCCTTATGCCAGGATGCTTTGTGTCAAAGTTGGTCGAAGTATGTACAGCATTTTTGAAAATAATGTTACATATATGTTTTTCTACTTTTTGTAATGGTAGCCATATTTGATAGTGGAGCTGCATCATTTGTATAAATCTTAAAGGCATTGATGCTATGACACTTTCAGTCAAATTTGGTCAAATTCTGTTAGGTAATTAGTTAGTATAAGTTATTAAAGGTTTTTCTGTTTTTAAGAACAGTGGTCATATTTGATGGCAGATTAGCATCATTTGTACAAATTTAGAATCCCTTCATGTCAATTGTTTTCTGTCAGATTTGGTCAAATTTTGTTCAGTGGTTTTTGAGAAGAAGTCATTTAAATGATTTTCCATTGTTTGTAATGGCAACCATACTTGATGGTGAATTGACATCATTTGTATAAATTTTGAAATTCCTTAATACCAGAATGCACTCTGTCAAATTTGGTCAAATTCTGCTGAGCAGTTTCTGAGAAAAAGTTGTTTCTATTTTTAGTAATTGTGGCCATATTTGGTGGTAGATTGGCATTATTTATAGGAACTTGAAAGCCATTAATGCCAGGATATGTTCTGTAAGGTTTGATAAAATTCTTTTGAGTAGTTTTTAAATTTTTAGTAATAGTAACCTTATTTGATGGTGGATCAGCATCATTTCTACAAAATTGAAAGCCCTCATTGCCAGGATGCTTTCTGTTAAATATGGTCACATTCTGTTGAGCAGTTTTTCTGAAGTCATTTAGAGGTTGTTCTGTTTTTTTGTAATGGTGGCCACATTTGATGGTGGTTTGGCAGGGTGCTTTCTGTCAAAGTACGCAAATTCTGTTGAGCCATTTTTGTGAAGAAAATGGTATAAATTTGTGTTGTTTTTTTTTTCGGGGGGGGGGGGGGCAAAAAAGGACATTTTTTAATAGCTTCTTTCACAAAAAAGGACAATTTTATCAGTACTTAAATTCATTGATTCAGGATTGTTTGTATAGAAGGATTATTATTCACTGAGTCTTTAAATTTGTGGTTTGTAGCAAGCACAAAATCAAAAAAAATTGGTACCCCCTGAAAAATAATGAATTCATGGTTGGATAAAAACAACATGCAAAATTTTGTGTGAAATCAGAACTAAATCTCAGTATCCTGACTTTATCTCTGATTCCAGAAATTCACGGAGTGAGGCTAAAGTAGAAGACCTGCAGAAGAAATTGGATGAAACAGAGCTGGAAATGGAAAAAGATATGGATAACCTCAGGAAACAATTTGCAGCAGAGATGGAAACAGTAAAGAGTCAGTTAGCCAAGGTAGGCATAAATGGTATTAAAACAAACAAATGAAAAGAAACCTCTCTTAAGTAACAAGCAAGAAAGTGGACTAATTTGGTTCTTTTATGGATGTGACTTGCAAATAGCATAAAAATAGATTAACTCTTTCCCTACCACAGACATGTATATCTGCTGCATACATGTGTCTTACCTCCTCAGTTACTGATAAATCTGCTAGCAAACAAGCACTGCTATCTGCCATGGTGGATATATCCGCTTGCTGGTTTTGTGCTCTAGACCTCAGTGATGGATAGATCTGCTCTGTATGTTTATGTTTTTGAACAATCTAATTTGTCAATAATGGGCAGTAAAAAGACATTCAACCAATCAAAATAGAGTTAACAGATGATGGTTCTTGCTGTGATAGACATCATACACTAAATATGGCTGCTAAATACAGGGATTTTCTGGAATTTTGTAACATTTGATAGTTAATACATGAGGTTGTTGACAGTGGAAACAATAATTTTTGTTAGCAATTTGGAATAATAATTTTCAGGTTTTTCAAAAGACAAAATTGATGATATTGATTTAGGAAGTGTTGACAGTGACATTGAATTATCTTCTTTGTCTAGTCTGCCAGAAATTGAAATAGAATCAGATGATGAAGACAGTGCAGTGTGGACAAGAGAGTCATCTGCTCCGCAAGTCACAGAGTTCACTGAAAGCATTGGTCCTACTTTAGTTTTGGATGAGAGTGAAAAAACAGAGATTTCTTATTTAAATATTTCCCCTTGTAATAAATGAAAGAATTGTGGCTGAAACTAACAGCTATGCAGAAAAATGTATGAAAGAGAAGCCTGACAATGTTTGAAAGAAAAGAGGCAGCATGAGGTGTCCACAATGTGCAGGCAGTGTGATGTCCATCTTTGTATAAAACATAACTGCTTTTACAATATCACCAACAGCAACTCAAGAACTAGTAGAACCTAATGACCAATTAAACATTTGTAAATAATTATGTACACAAATCTGACATATAACTTTGTATAAAATAATAACAGACAAATTTTAGTGTTACAATAGTATGTTCTGTGTTCAATTCAAAGATTTTGTTTATCAATCTTGTGGAAGTCAGTGAAATAAAAGAATCACACAGACAAAAGGTAGTAATAGCTTTTATATATGCATGGTTTTAGTATATACATCAGTCAATTATAAGGAAAATAACTAAAAACAATTGGCCGATATCCACAAATCATCAACTTAAAAGTTATCATTTAGCTGCAGCAACATCAGGCTCTGGTAGTCAGCCCCCAAATCAGCTGCAGTAGTGACCCCAGCAGCTAGACAGAGCAGTGAGCCACTGCAGCAGCACTGGTAGTTAGAGTTAATCAATTAATCATAGATTAAAAACAAGGACAACTAGGATTCTGTGTTTGTAAAACACATATCTCCATGCTTCCCCTTGTTGACCTCCAAACTGAAATGCGACCCTCTTGGGTAAGAACTGCCCCTGCCCCATGGGCAAATGTCAGTTGTCTTCCCAAGTTCAGTAAATATCTATACAATTTTATGGTGGGGATCACAGTAGTTTCCAAGTTATAGCCCAGTCCCTGGGGGAAGGGATGGAACACAGGTTCTGGTTGTATGTATAAATTTATCTTTTCATGTTCAGTATTTGTACATATGGCTATGTGGGGATCTCAATAGTTTCAAAGTTATGACCTGGGGATAAGTCCCTTTGGGTAGGGATGGACCCTGTGATCAATATCAGTTGCTTGTATAAATCTGTCTTTTCATACCCACTAAGTGGATATATGGTTATAGGGTGGAGCTCTCAGTGGTTTCTACATTATGACACACTGACTAAGTTCAGAGGGGGGGGGGGGCAGAGAAAGACACTGCAGCATGACCTAGAGGTCCCAGTATGACATGTAGACAATTGGGTCATTGATTACTTAGGCCAGGTCTCTGACATGTGAGACAAATAACTCTGAAGATTTTTTTAATTTATGTAAAGTCACCCCTACCTTCCCTAGCTCTACCCTCAGGGTTGAGATCAGAATTCCAAAAGTGATTGCACAATCTACACCCATAGGACTATCATTGACCCAACCTTCATATGTCTAGCTCTAATGATATTGGAGGAGTTAAGGACATTACATACATACATGCAGATGGACTGTATAACAATATTCTCATGCATCTTTAAAAGTACAGGGATAATAATTGTATATCGTGTCAGAACTGGGATGAAATGTACAAGCTCAGAGGTGCAAAGCAAGTGTCTTACCAGTCCCTTATTCAGGCCTCTGCACTGTACACACATTGTACCTTTTTTTTACTTTGTTATATCATGATGTATGGAATAACTTTCATCTTTCACATCTTTGGAGAATGCCTGCAACCATGGAGATGAGATCACAAGGCTAAGAAAAAGAAATTCAGAACTCGAAGCAGATAATGCAGCCCTTCTCATGGAAAACAGTGATTTGAAAGACAGAGTTGCCTCCCTTCTCAGTGAACTCAGCTTGAAGGAAGCACACTGGTGTGAGTTGGAGGAGAAGTTAAAATTAGAGGTAAATTCTTTGATTAGAATTGTTTTGAAACAATGGCTAAATTTATTTAATTTTATTTAGACCCTTGATTTAAAAAAAGTGATGAAAATTTCAGAGTTTGAAAAGTCATAGATATTATGCTCTTGAGACTATTGAGAATTATATCAAAGGTAGAGAATGTGAAAAAATGGAAATAAATCTGAAAAAAGTGGGAGTTTAAAATTTATGCAAATTTACGGAAAATACACAATTCTTTCTCAGATGATAAACAAGAGTCATAAGAAGAATAGAATATTGTTTTACAGATACCTAATTTATTTCACTTAAATTTTCACTTTTTGAACCTATTTGCTCATTATCATATGTAACACTCATCCGTTTGTGTACCCAAATCTGCCACTGCAGAATGTACAAATAAAGAATGTGCTCATACATAATGTGTTCATACCTAATGTGTTCATACATAATGTGTTAATACATAATGTGTTAATACATAATGTGCTCATACATAATGTGTTCATACATAATGTGCTCATACCTAATGTGTTCATACATAATGTGCTTATACCTTATGTGTTAATACATAATGTGCTCATACATAATGTGTTCATACATAATGTGCTCATACATAATGTGTTCATACACAATGTGTTCATACATAATGTGCTCATACATAATGTGCTCATGAAGAATGTGCTCATACATAATGTGTTAATACATAATGTGCTCACACATAATGTGTTCATACATAATGTGCTCATACATAATGTGTTCATACATAATGTGTTCATACATAATGTGCTCATGCATAATGTGCTCATACATAATGTGCTCATACATAATGTGTTCATAGATAATGTGCTAATAAAGAATGTGCTCATACATAATGTGCTCATACATAATGTGTTCATACATAATGTGTTCATACATAATGTGCTCATACATAATGTGCTCATACATAATGTGTTCATACATAATGTGCTCATACAGAATGTGCTCATACAGAAAGTGTTAATACATAATGTGCTCATACATAATGTGCTCATACATAATGTGCTCATACAGAAAGTGTTCATACATAATGTGTTCATACATAATGTGCTCATAAAGAATGTGCTCATACATAATGTGCTCATACATAATGTGTTCATACATAATGTGCTCATACATAATGTGCTCATACATAATGTGTTCATACATAATGTGCTCATAAAGAATGTGCTCATACATAATGTACTCATACATAATGTGCTCATACATAATGTGTTCATACATAATGTTTTCATACATAATGTGCTCATACATAATGTTCTAATAAAGAATGTGTTCATACAGCATGTGCTCATATATAATGTGATCATAAAGAATGTGTTCATACCTAATGTGTTAATACATAATGTACTCATACATAATGTGTTCATACCTAATGTGTTCATACATAATGTGCTCATACTTAATGTGTTCATACATAATGTGCTCATACATAATGTGTTCATACATAATGTGCTAATAAAGAATGTGTTCATACAGCATGTGCTCATAAAGAATGCGCTCATAAATAATGTGTTCATACATAATGTGCTCATAAATAATGTGCTCATACATAATGTGTTCATACATAATGTGTTCATACACAATGTGTTCATAAAGAATATGTTCATAAAGAATGTGCTCATACATAATGTGTTCATAAAGAATGTGTTCATACAGAATGTGCCAATAAAGAATGTGTTCATACAGAATGTGCTCACACATAATGCGCTCATACAGAAAGTGTTCATACACAATGTGCTCATACAGAAAGTGTTCATATAGAATGCACTCATACATAATGTGCTCATACAAAAGTGTTCATACATAATATGCACATACAGAAAGTGTTCATACATAATGTGCTAATACATAATATGTTCATACAGAACGTGCTCATACAGAAAGTGTTCATACATAATGTGCTCATACAGAATGTGTTCATACAGAAAGTGCTCATACATAATGTGCTCATCTAGAATATGTTCATACAAAATGTGCTTATACATAATGTGCTCATACATAATGTGCTGATACAGAAAGTGTTCATACATAATGTGCTCATGCAGAATGTGCTCATACAGAAAGTGCTAATAGAGCAGGGTTAACAATGTTTTACATGTGATTTCAGGATGATTTCAAGCAAACAGCATAAACTCTTAACTGCTGGCATATTATGCAATGATACATCTAGGTCCATGATGTTCCTGTTTAGCTATTCTTTATATACAGATAACATGATAATTCATATTGTCTGATAAATATATGTGCACATTTCACCTTCACAGGCAAAGCAGAAACAATTTATATAAAAAAAAAAATGAAATTTCTAGAAGAAACCTAAATGACAAAAGCAACCAAAGAAACACAATTTCCGTAGATGTACTGTTTCAGTCTCTTTGCTAAATTTGTGTGTGTTATATTCTTTTCTAGTTTTTTTGAACAAATGATGGAGACTGTGATTTTGCTTTTCAGTGGTTGCATGTGCAATGGTCCCTCAGTATAAAGTGTCTCAGTATAATACTGGTATGATCTTGGATACCTTTACATGGGGTGATTTTTTAAAAAAAAAACCTGTTCTTCATTTTATTTCACAATCATTTTTTTTATTGCCTATTATACTGAGATTTTACATAAAGCATAGTACTTCTCATTATTTGGTTTAGCATAAAACATACAATTATTAAACTTGTATGGTTCCCCTGAACATTGTTATAGTGAGAGATCACTCTGTCTGTGTGTGTGTGTGTGTGAGAGATCTTAATTTGCTGGACATGACTGACAAATGACCTGAAATTACCATTTGCTAACTTGACGTGTTGGACATTGGACTTAAGTTGCCCATAATTATCCCATGAAATTGTTTGGTCATTACACTTTCCCATTTTTGTTCAAACACTCTATAGCTACAAAGCACAAGACAAAAGAGGTGTTAAAGCTTGTCTCCTGTACTAATCAGAACCCTATAACTGAATGATTGCCCCAAGGACCGTATTACTGGCATTACATAAGAATCAGTCCAAACACCACAGTACAGTATATTGTGTTGCGGTGTGTCAACACATATCAGGCCTGTAGAACAAAATATATGGAACAAAAGCTGTAACTAAAAAGAAATACTAGCAACAACAACCTGCTTTTTATTATCATCCACAAAGACTTGTTTGAGGACCTGATGAAATTAAACTTTACTGTTGGACTTGACTGAAACTGACTGGCAATTAGGTGTTATTTATTTTTTAGGTACTAAGACTGCTTGTTAATTAATAAATCATTTTTAGAAACCACAGAATGGAATATATTACTGTTGTTGGGTGAAATTATATTATATAGTTTTCTAAAAGATATTTTTTTTTTTTTTATATAAAAAAATAGATTAGGAGAAAACTTGTGAAGTGTGGAAGGATAATACTAAAACTGAAGCAACAGCAAATCCAGAACCAAAAATGAGACCTTAAGGATATTTAATACTTAGGTATATCAATGTTTTTTCTTTTTTGTTACAATGCCTCTTTTGAATGTTTTTATATTAAATTTCACAAATATATGGCCACCACATTAATTTTCAGGAAAAAATGACCAGCAAGAGCCATTAGAAATTTGGAATCACTGTTGGGTGCTTAGTGTCACACAGCTCCTATAACAGGATTTGGATTTGGCTATAGTTTCATGCAGGACCCTCTGTGGCTTATACCCATATCTACATTGGACTAAATAAAAGCACAGGACCCTCTGTGTCTTATACCCATGTCTACATTGGACTAAATAAAAGCATATGACCCTCTGTGTCTTATACCCATGTCTACATCTGACTGAATAAAAGTACAGGACCCTCTGTGTCTTATACCCATATCTACTTTGGACTAAATAAAAGCATATGACCCTCAGTGTCTTATACCCATGTCTGCATCTGACTGAATAAAAGCACAGGACCCTCTCTGTCTTATACCCATATCTACATCTGACTGAATAAAAGCACAGGACCCTCTGTGTCTTATACCCATATCTACATTGGACTAAATAAAAGCATATGACCCTCTGTGTCTTATACCCATGTCTACATCTGACTGAATAAAAGCACAGAACCCTCTGTGTCTTATACCCATATCTACATCTGACTGAATAAAAGCACAGGACCCTCTGTGTCTTATACCCATATCTACATCTGACTGAATAAAGCACAGGACCCTCTGTGTCTTATACCCATATCTACATCTGACTGAATAAAGCACATGACCCTCTGTGTCTTATACCCATATCTACATCTGATTGATGTACATGACCCTCTGTGTCTTATACCCATATCTACATCTGACTGAATAAAAGCACAGGACCCTCTGTGTCTTATACCCATATCTACATCTGACTGAATAAAGCACAGGACCCTCTGTGAATTATACCCATATCTACATCTGACTGAATAAAAGCACAGGACCCTCTGTGTCTTGTACCCATATCTACATCTGACTGAATAAAAGCATATGACCCTCTGTGTCTTATACCCATATCTACATCTAACTGAATAAAAGCATATGACCCTCTGTGTCTTATACCAATATCTATATCTGACTGAATAAAAGCACATGACCCTCTGTGTCTTATACCCATATCTACATCTGACTGAATAAAAGCACATGACCCTCTGTGTCTTGTACCCATATCTACATCTAACTGAATAAAAGCACAGGACCCTCTGTGTCTTATACCCATATCTACATCTAACTGAATAAAAGCACAGGACCCTCTGTGTCTTATACCCATATCTACATCTAACTGAATAAAAGCATATGACCCTCTGTGTCTTATACCCATATCTACATCTGACTGAATAAAAGCATATGACCCTCTGTGTCTTATACCCATATCTACATCTAACTGAATAAAAGCATATGACCCTCTGTGTCTTATACCCATATCTACATCTAACTGAATAAAAGCACAGGACCCTCTGTGTCTTATACCCATATCTACATCTAACTGAATAAAAGCATATGACCCTCTGTGTCTTATACCCATATCTACATCTAACTGAATAAAAGCACAGGACCCTCTGTGTCTTATACCCATATCTACATCTGACTGAATAAAAGCATATGACCCTCTGTGTCTTATACCCATATCTACATCTGACTGAATAAAAGCATAGGACCCTCTGTGTCTTATACCCATATCTACATCTAACTGAATAAAAGCACAGGACCCTCTGTGTCTTATACCCATATCTACATCTGACTGAATAAAAGCACAATATTGCCAAATTTTGCATAACTATGTTTCAATTCTTTCAAATATTTTTAATTTGTAACCAACCTTCCATATCTCTATGTAGACACTATCATATCCATCTTCACTACAAGTATTTAAAAGAATTTAAACATTTTCATATAAATTGTAGCAATATTGAGCTTTTATTCAGTGAAGATATTGACAAGCTGCAGAGGGACCAAGAGAAAACTGTTGTAGATGTGCATTAAAACCTGAAAAATATATTAGTCGATTACAATACTATAAAATTATTCTTATATTCACAGAAATAAATATCTAACTAAGTAAATGGACAGAGATTAATGATTATTTTTGACATTACTGTGAAATTATTTTTGTGCATGTAGTATCAGTTTTTGTTGGTTTCATGATTTCTGTGAAAGCCAACAAGAATGATCCATCTGCAAAGGTTAGAAGACCCCCTCCCCCAATCTGTGAATTTAAGTACTGATTAAAACATTTTTTTGGAAAACCTCAAAAATTTATATTCATGATAAGAATTCACAGTATATGGTGTTAGACTATTTATCATTTCAGATGAAGAAATCATTTGGTGACAAGTACAAGGATTGGATGGAAGAAACAGAGAAAAAAATTATTGAATTACAGGAGACAAATGCTATGTTGTAAGTCTATGTTTTTTTTTCTTCGCAACTATAAATATTACTTAAATTTGTCATTCAAGATCAAAACACTTTGTATCTCTGTATGAGTTGACAACATAAGATTCTGAAATTATATATCTAAAATTAAGTATGTTTCTAATGTTAGAAATATGGCCATCCCTCACTATAAAACCCCTCAATATAATGCTGCCTTCTTATAATGAGGGTATAGTCATGGATCCCATTAAATTTGGTGATTTTTTTTTATTGCTACTTAATTTATTGTATTTAATTTTAGCTGTTAGCTTATGAGAACCAATTATAATGTGGTTTTAACAGCATTTAATATCTTATCTATTGTTGTTTGTTTATGTAATATTATGACACAGCATTTAATACCTTATTGATTGTTGTGTGTTTGTGCAGTATTATGACACAGCATTTAATACCTTATTGATTGTTGTGTGTTTGTGCAGTATTATGACACAGCATTGAATACCTTATTTATTGTTGTTTGTTTATGCAGTATTATGACACAGCATTTAATATCTTATTTATTGTTGTTGTTTTTATGCAATATAATGAAACAGCATTTAATACATAATTTTTTGGTTTTTTTATGCAATGTTTTTATGCAGTATTATGACACCGCATTTCATACCTTATCTATTGTTGTGTGTTTATGCAGTATTATGACTCAGCATTTAATACCTTATCTATTGTTGCGTTTTTATGCAGTATTATGACATAGCATTTAATACCTTATCTATTGTTGCGTTTTTATGCAGTATTATGACACAGCATTTAATAACCTTATTTATTGTCGTGTTTTTATGCAGTATTATGACACTACCTTGTTGGAACAAACTTCAGTATAGAGCTGAAATGAATAACCGAATATTCGAATCAGAATACTTTTGTGTGAATATTCAAATAGAAAATTGGTATTAAAATATATATAATATATAAAAGAAACAAATAAAGCAAAATGTAAACTACGCAATGTTGAATTAGTTTACAAGGGAACAACTTCAAACCTGCTATATTGCCAGAAATTCATACTCTGACTCACAAGGTAATTATATTATCAAAATTCTAAATAGTGACATTGCTCACAATATTGCCATATACGTTGGTATTCAGGTGCTCTCGAAAAGATAACATGTCATACAGCAAATTGATGAAGAACATGGTAAAGATTGGGGGTCATATCAAAATCAAGAAGGCCTTTACGTATCAGTCAAGTTTCAGAGCTCCTAAAAAATGTGTATGGTTGTTGGACATTCGTTTCATCAGGAGTAGTCGTAGTCAATCCCACATACCATTACCACTCCACTCCCCAGTCTTTCATACCTCATAAAGCTAACTCTAATATATTTCCACATTCGGTCTCTTATTCAAGTTTTTAAGTCATTACACAGCTATGGAATTACAAATATGATTAAAATTTGACACTATCCTTTTCTTTATTTTCTTAAAAGTAAGTAATGCAGATGTCAGCTTCATATCACTAAGATGTACAAGGACCATTTAACATTACTTTGGAATAAAACCATTAAAGTAGTAGGGTTTGAGGAGTTTGCTGTGACAATAAAGCTTCCTACTCTCTGTTTTAGCTATGCATTAGTACAAAGCCATAGTTATCAGTAAAATTTGTGCATCAGTTATTTTACCTTTTCTTTCCCATGCCTTTTTGAAAATGACTTACCGTATATAAGCCAATACCAACTGGTGAAAATGACTTACCGTATATAAGCCAATACCAACTGGAAACTGCATAGACCCAGACCTGCCATCGCATAATGCTCCAGCAGATCTGGGTCTATGCAGTTTGTAAGGACTAATCAGTAGAACAAACAGCATAGACCCTGATCTGCCAGCGCATTATGCGATGGCAGATCAAAGTCTATGTTGTTTGCATTTGGACCCGGATATATACATGAGTATATACGGTAACAGTTTGTTTGGAATCCCTCTTTACCTATAAAACCAAATGGCCAACCCCTAAACTTGGTTGAGACAGGGAACTAGTTTCTTGGTATCTAGCCCTGGTAGAGGTTACATTATACTATTTACAGAAGCCACAAGGCCATTTCACACCTTTTACAATGTGCATTTTACATATAAGTTGTGGTCAATGCCCTTGTATGGATTTCATTTAAAAATAATTATTCATCAGGTCTGAATATGAGTTTTTTGTGGCTTAGCAGAAACTCGTAATGTCCGATTTGGGTATTTTATTGCTGTGCAAATAGTCAGTCCAGTCGGACATGTGCCACATATATGACAAATCCCATAGACCGATAATCAACATATCCAAATTTAATTAAATTCAATTGGCCATATGTCCGTGCAATGTTGATTGTAAATAAATCATTTCCTGTATAAATTTTTGAGATAGTCCCCACTGTTAACAGTCCAAGTAGTCAAGTTTCTACTCTTCTTGACCTATAGTCCATCTTCAGCACTAAAGAAATGTTTATGGGCACACTGAGTTTGAAGATAAACGAGGAAAATAACATCCACATTCATTTGAGTTTTAGTCTTAATCCTCAACAAATTTACTCTAGACCGCTAGAATATCATTTGAATCCTTTCCAAATACATTTAATTATTAATTATTAATTTAATTACTTATGGGAAAATATGGTATTCATTTTGGCTCTTCTTCAGTATAACGTGGTCAGACTTATAACATGGGTCCATTTTATAGCTGCCATGAACAGTGTTATGGGGAAGGAGCAATATATTCATCTAGTGTATGATTTTCTTTCAGAGTATTATCATATCTAAAACTTCATGGTACTTTATATTTTACTGTATAAACTTTCATCATTTATTTAGATAACTTTTAAAGAATTTTAACATCTTTACCATTTATCTTGTAGAAGTATTGGTATGTCTATGTTTCTTTGGAATATTTTAAGTTTCCAAAGATTTCAGCAATTTGTTTTTTAAATTTCACACTTTCAGACCTTAAGTTTAAGCTCTACTGGCCATAGATGAGAGGAGCTTGTTGGATGGTCTGATGTCCATCATCTGTCTGTGGTCTGTACATTGTCCCTCCATCTGTTAGCAAATGTTTTTATTGCTACTGCTCCTAAACTACCTGGAGGATTGCCATGAAACTTTAAACACACCATCATTCCAAGGTGTAGCTGGTCCTAAATGAAAATGGTGCTGATCTGACATCCAATATGGTTGCCATGGCAGCCATCTTGAAACTCTTGTTATTGCTACTCCTCCTAAATGAAAAGTCATATTGACATGGGATTTTCACCAAAAGACTTCTTATTATGTCTAGTTGGTCCTAAATGAAAATTGTGCTGTTCTGACATCCAGTATGGCCACCATCTTGAAAATTTTATCAATTCTCTTCCTGGATGGATGGTCATATTGACATGAGGTTTTCACCAGGAGAGACTTCTTATGATGTCTAGTTGGTCCTAAATGAAAATGGTGTAGATCTGGCATCCAATATGGCTACCATGGCAACTGTCTTGAAAATCTTGTTATCATTATGTCTCCTAAATAGCAAGTCATATTAACATGGTGTTTTATAAGAAGACTTGTTATGGTGTCTAGTTGGTCCTAAATGAAAATGATGCTGATCTGATATCCAGTAAGGCCTCCATGCAGTGGCATACTAAGGGTAAATGGCATCTGGGGCAATGATGATGGCCCAAAGGGCCAGAATACAATGCCCAAATTTTATAAGCTGTTTTGGTGCCCCAAGACTTCTGGTGCCCAGGGCAGCTGCCCCATCTGCCCCCCCCCCCCCAACCCTTTGTATGCTACAGCCTCCATGGTGGCCATCTTGAAAATATTGTTATTGCTACTCCACCTGAATGGATGGACATATCATCATGGGGTTTTCTCCACAAGATTTCTTATGATATCTAGTTGGTCATAATTGAAAATGGTGCTGATTGTATGTCCAATATGGCTGCCATGGTTGCCATCTTGAAAATCTTGTTATAGCTTAAGAATGTCAGAGATGGTATCAACACTCAGCAGTTAGAAAGAAGAAATGGTTTTATCTTGGATTCCTGGAAATTCTTTTTGACCAGTAGAGCATTAGTCCCTTCGTGGAACTTGTTTTTAATTGGCAATCTATAGCCAGGATTATGCAGATGTGCTTTTAAAGCCCCTATATACATACAAATGTACTATTACTGTACATACATACATACATACATACATACATACATACATACATACATACATACATACATACATATACATACTTTTACTGTACATGCATACATACTATTACTGTACATACATACATACATACATACATACATACATATATTTAAAATTACAACATAGAACTGTTGTACTGTAATACAGAAATAAAAAAGTACATATTATAAATTGTTCTTATTTTTCAGACGGTCATACTTGGAAAGACATCGGTCTGAGGGTGATCCTGCAGGAAGAGACTCCAGGAAATGACCTTTGACCTTTTATAGAATAGGATAGTTTGGTTCCGTCCAATGCCATAGATCTGCAAAGATATTTGCATATTTTTAGAGCCAGGAATTGGTGTGCACTTGCCAGAAACCATTATATATTCTTGTTAGTCTGGTTTATTTTCACTGTGTAAACATGGTGAGATAAAACTATCACTTACCTCTGTTCTGGTCGCAATGGCAACAGTGTTGTCAATGTAAGTAGTAATAATTTGTGTTGAAGCTTTTGCTGCAAGTTAGATACAATACATCATTGCAAGGGTCAGAGGTGAGACACCACATTCCATTGAGACCTTGTATTTGTAGAGATATTAAATGAGAGTTACATATATGTGAGTACATGTATAGACAACCCTAAGAAAAAGTCACTTCCATATTTCCATGCTAATCTAATGTATCCAGTTTTAATTTATCTATGTAGTGCTATAGTATACAGCTATAATGTATAGTGGATATTTTTTGTGTACTGAAATTTTGGTGATTTTATTGAAAAACAGGATTTTAATTTTGGCTAGTTATTTTGTAACGATTGCAGATGCAGAGAGGTTTATTTTTATGGAATTTACTTTTGCTGTCATACCTGAAATTGCTAAATCACTAAAATTTCTGCGCCACAAAAATTCCCTCAATATGATAAATGGACATTATTTATGGAAGATACTCAAAATCAAATCTGCTCATTCAAGAATCAGACATTGCAGTCATTAAACTGTTTAAACACAAAACTTGCCCCTGATTGCCTGTCCTTCTAACTTTAATTTTCACAGCTTATCTTTACAACGTTTGTTGGATTTCAACCACATTTGGCATGCATCTTTGATAGATAAGACTTTGAATGAGTTTGATTTCCCAGGTTCCTTGACATCACTTATATGAGTTATGGTTCCTGGTTTCCTGACCCCACAACTTTTGTTTCTTCAACAATTTATTGGCCAAACTTCAAGTTAAATCCATGTACACAGTCTGAGAGACATATACATCAGAAATTAATGCAACTTTAATGACTTTCACATTGAACTGAATTTCCTTTATTTTATTTTATATTATTTTATTTCTATTTTAATTTCCTTGACTTTGGATTGTACATCTTTACAAAAACAGTTTTTCACAAGACCATGCAATTGGTTTGTGCAAAATTCATTTATTGAACATGGAGTATGTACTATGAATTTTCAATATTATCACATTTTCCTGTCTACTCAATATGTAATGTGGCGTGATTCTGAGTAAAATGTTTAATAAAACTGTTTTCCCCTGAAAATTAAAATATCAACCAAGTATTATTACCGTGCATGAATAATATTGACTTTATTGAATCAGTTGTTATTATACTTCAAATTCTATGTTTGTTCATGTTTTATTATGTTACTTGATCTCTTTTGTCACCAAATTTTGCCTTAGTATTATCTGAAGTCATTCCTTACATTGTTATGATTTGTACCTAATACGGCTGTACTGTACTTAATATGGCTGTATATTACTCTATACAGCTGTACTGCATTAAGTACAGCTACACTGCACTCAAATACGGCTATACTGTGCTTTATAAAGCTGTACTGTACTTAATGCAGCTGTACTGTACTTTAAAAAAAGAATATCATAACATGTGGCAGGTATTTTGTCATTTATTTAGCATGAATCTCTTGAATATGTCACAGACTGTTACAGAAAAGCTCAATGCCATGAAAAAAATAATGCACATCATATATATATATATGTGTGTGTGTGTGTGTGTATGATTTTGCTTGAGTTTTCATTAGATATTAAATTTATAAATAGAGTTTAATACAATTTATGTCTTTTGCAAGCCATGTTGAGTAAATGATTTTAATTGTACAAGTTCCATAAATCATATGAAATGAATACGAATTTAAAATTCTTTTTGTAAAATGATCCAGTGATTTTTTTCTTCACTAAATCTTTTGAACAGTGGATTGGTTATAGCTAGAAATTCAGTCGGATGCTTGTAACATTATGTGTCTACCTATTGTGATGTCACTCTCTAACACAGATGCTTTTAACATTATGTGTCTACCTATTGTGATGTCACTGTCTAACACAGATGCTTGTAACATTATGCATCTACTTATTGTGATGTCACTCTCTAACACAGATGCTTGTAACATTATGTGTCTACCTATTGTGATGTCACTGTCTCACACACATACCTAGTAAAATGTTATGACATTTCATTTCACTATTTCATATCAGAAATATGAAATAGGTTCAAGCAGTGACATATGTATTGAATAAAGGATGCTACATGATATGAAATAGGTTCAGGCAGTGACATATGTATTGAATAAAGGATGTTACATGATATGAAATAGGTTCAGGCAGTGACATATGTAATGAATAAAGGATGTTACATGATATGAAATAGGTTCAAGCAGTGACATATGTAATGAATAAAGTATGTTAGATGATATGAAATAGGTTCAGGCAGTGACATATGTAATGAATAAAGTATGTTACATGATATGAAATAGGTTCAGGCAGTGATGTATGTAATGAATAAAGTATGTTAAATGATATGAAATAGGTTCAAGCAGTGACATATGTAATGAATAAAGAATGTTACATGATATGAAATAGGTTCAGGCAGTGACATATGTAATGAATAAAGTATGTTACATGATATGAAATAGGTTCAAGCAGTGACATATGTAATGAATAAAGGATGTTACATGATATGAAATGAGTTGAATAATAATAAATGCCAGAATGTGCTTGAAGCAAGTTGCATATTGCATTATTATTCTATTGGTTTCATAAATTTAATATCTGATAATATGAATTTGGTATTCTCTTTATTACATATTGTCAATTCACTGTTTTCTGTGGGGTATCAATTTTTATGGATTTCCTGGTTGCAACACCACAAATGTAAGGACCCGACAAACAATAATTCTACTGTGGAAATAATAGGTCCTCTTAACCAATCCAAAAATTAGGTGCTGATGAAAACTCTCCATTTTTTCCTGAAACCTGGATACTTGACACCCATGAAAATAAATTAAAATTCAAAGTCACTGCAAAAGGCTTTGAATTATGTATGATGTTGCTGTGATACTCTTCCAGGCTTTATGTCCCAATGTCAGATACATATTTTTATTATACCTCATAAAAGTAACACTGTCAATGATTGGTGCACAGAATGACATGTGTTGGAGAACAAAACATTGAATCTCCCTCACATTATCATGTTTCCCGGTCTTGTTTGATTTGGTATAATAAACAGTTTATTGGATTTGTTTGGGGGAGTTATTAAAATTTGTTCACCCGCAACAAGTCCTGTATCTCACACGACTTGCCTTGGGTGAAATTTATTTTATATCTTCCCCAAACAAGGGCAATAAATGTATAATGCTACCTAGCTAGATTTTATGTTCCAGTGCGAAATACATCTTTATGTTACCTGCCAGTTTTTGCATCTCAGTGTGAGATACATCTTTATGTTACCCTGCCAGATTTTATGTCCCAGTGTGAGATACATCAGTATGTTACTCTGCCAGATATTATGTCTCAGTGTGAGATACATCTTTATGTTAGCCTGCCAAGCTTTGTGTCACAGTGTGAGATATATCTTTATGTTACCCTGCCAGGTTTTGCATCTCAGTGTGAGATACATCTTTATGTTACCCTGCCAAGTTTTATATCCAAGTGTGAGATACATCTTTATGTTACCCTGCCAGATTTTACATCGCACTGTGAGATACATCTTTATGTTTCCCTGCCAAGTTTTACGTCCCAGTGTGAGATACATCTTTTTGTTACCCTGCTGGTTTTGTTTTATCACATCACAGTTTGAGACACATCCTAATGTTTCTTGCCAGGTTTTATGTCACGTCACAGTGTGACACACAGCTTGATGTTTCTTTGCCAGGTTTTATTTCACAGTGTGATTTATGTCATTATAATGTGACATTATGATGCTGATAAATATATCTCTGATCATTTGATAGGGATACGAAAAGTTTTGATGATAATACAGAATATTCTATATACTGTGAAATTATATAAATGTATCTGCGACTTGAATGCTTGAAACTGTAACACTGAGTGACAGGTAATATACACAATACTGGTTGACTGTAACACTGAGTGACAGGTAATATACACAATACTGGTTGTGTCATGGGTGCAAACATGTATTTGGTGCATGTTTACCATAAATGACATAAATCCACATTCATTTTTCTGGATATTTTTGTCTCCATATTATTCCTGTCAAATGTTGGGTTGTATATTAACACAGAAGAAATGCAAGCTATGACATATTTAGAAAAGGGCTTTATATAACAATTCATTTGGAAGACTGTTTTAAGTCAAAGCCTACCTTATTATACATTCACTGGTCTGTGATACAGTTTTAACCAGATTTAATTATTTCAGTCTGTGATGGTTTTGTATTTGTACATAGATCTCTTTTAGCATTTTTGTAGTTATCAATATTTGTCCAGTAAATTGATCTTTTACAAATTTTGTTAGCTTTTGTTGATCCATGACGGTGAGCTGTATCAAGTACTTTTGAGATACAAATATTTACATATTCATCCTGCTTTGAAAGAAATCTCATCATTTTGATTGTTGTTGTTATTGTAACTTTGCCTAGCCATAAGACCAGGTGAGTTTTTGGTAAGGGCATAAATCCACTGTGCATTGTCTGTCATGCATTATCCATCAATAGTTGCTATTTTCATCTTCTTCTCAAAAACCACTAGACCAATTTTAAAAAACTAGGCAGAAAGCATTCTAGCATGAAGGCCTTTAAAAGTGTACAGATGATGGTGATATGCCATCAAATATTGCTGCCATTACTAAAAACAGAAAAACCATCAAACAACTGCTTCTCAAAAACCAGAAAATAGATTTATTTTTTTTACCAAATTTTATGTAAACCATCCTGGCATGAAAAGCTTTTAAGTTGGATGCTGACCCACTTTCAAATAAGGCCACCATTAATAAAATAGAAAAACCTTCAAACAACTTCTAAAAAACTGCTTAACATAATTTGACCATTTTTGACAAAAAGCTTCCTGGCACGAAGGCCTTTCAGTTTTATACAAATGATGCCCATTCATCATCAATTATGGCCATTGTTACTGAAACTAGAAAAACTTTAAAGTGACTTCTTTCAAAATCATGGAACAGAATAGGGCCACAGAAAGCATCCTATTATGAAAACCTTTCCAATTTTTACAAATGATGCTAATCCATACTGTGAGTTCCCACTTGAAAAAAATCAAAACAACTTGTATGTTCTAACTGGTATTTTTTACAATGCTCATCATCTGACAAATATAAGTTAAATTCCTACACGTTTATTCAAATATAGCCAGTATTGTGCTGACATGACGTTAAACCCTGTACATACATAAACTCATTCATATTTTGTAAGGAAATATATTTTAGACAAAACATTGTTTGTTGGATATCAAATGGAGCATCTTAAGAAGGGACTTAAAGTAGCAGCAGAGATCTGATCATTCAAAATATCCCTTTCTATGTATAACAAAGCAAAACATGTATCATATTGTATCTGTCTGTCTGCTGATTACAAAAGGCAATGTTGGAGTTGCTAGATAAGGACCCAATATAAATATTTTAGCCATTTCTATGGTAACCATGAACAGGAATAAGAAGCAATTACATAGAATGTATAACTCTGCATATTAGTTTATGTTCAACCTTAGATGATTTAATCTTTTGTGCAAAGGTATATCTTCAACAACCTCCTTGTCTATATCCATATTTATTACTGAGCACTGTTGTCAGTGAAAGTAGCTCAACAAATTCAAACAGACAAAGGGCACAGACTCTGACCAAGAAAAAAGCTTTTGAATGTGATTTGCAGGATACTCATTAGTTGTTTTGTAATAATGGCACAATGTGAAAACCTCAGTCTGATTTCTCCAGGAAGTTTGAATCATTCTTAATCAAAATTTTGTTCAAACATGTCTTTCTTGGTTCTTTTGTTACATTGAGTTGATATTGTGTATTTTAAGGAGAACTTTATCTGCAAACTAATTCTTGTCTTTGCCACACACTTAAAAACAGCTGGTAAAAGGTGTTTGAGTCATCATGCCTTCAACGGAAGCCTATAAGGCTCATTTTCAGCATTTCACACAACAAATAAAGACTCCGCTGAACGATTTGTAGTATAAAGTAAGATTACCATTTGAAGATCAAACCAGACATATTGTGGAAGAAGTTAAAGAAAATGATGGTGACATTGATCTTCATTTACAGGTAATTTATAAGACAGTATTTTAAAGTAAGAACAGTTTGGAGAACCAATTACTCCAAATTGATCCTATGTAACATGTGCGAAATGAAAATGACAAGAAATTGCAAAACTCTGAAGAAAACAGACAATTACAAGACAACGACTTAATAGTCAGAAGGGCGAAAATAATTAATTTGGTTTCAGTAACCTCCTATTGCTTATGTTGCTGTATGTAATGACATGCCATCTAGTCATAACATCAATGAAGTTATTTGACATAATAACCACTAGCTTGAGGGCAGTTAAAAATGGTTACTATTTACATCCTTTTTTCAGCATGCGATGGAAAAGGTCAAAGAATTTCCAATTATCCATGCATTGTGTAGGAACTGACACCAACACATTGTTGGCTCTATAAACACAAAAGTGGGAAACATTACATGAGACTGGAACAGGAAAAAACATAAGCACAGATGACAAGCCCAAAACTTCTGAAGTCTGGTTCTCCTAACAGAGGAAACTGAAAATAAATAAAAAGTCTTCAATCAAATGTCACATATGTACCTACTGTTCCACATGACACTGTCTTGCTGTAACTCTGCCAGCTTCTCTCTCTCTCTCTCTCTCTCTCTCTCTCTCTCTCTCTCTCTCTCTCACACACACACACACACATACAGTTACACACAAAGATACAGACTTGTGCATTCATACTCATTGTCATAAATGAATGCAGTCTTTTCTTGTATTTTTCTATTTCATTTGTTCTATAAACAGTTCAGCATCAGGTCTGAAAAATTCTACCATAGTCTCTCTCTGTCTCACGCTTTCTCAATCTGTCTTTGTTTCTCTCTCTCTCTCTCTCACACACACACATTAGTGATCACTTGTTTGTCACTTCATCAACAGTTATTTGTCTCCCCAATATTGTTTATCTGTCAGTAATTACTTGTTTGTTTATACTTATTTGTATGCATGTCTGTCATCATTTGTAAAATATATTTCTGCTCTTAAAATTTTTTAAAGTATTTATATAGATATGAATTCAATATGCCAGAATTATCTGTCCATCCCTCTGTCATTCGGGATTTTATTATCTGTCCATAGTTCCGTCAGTCAGTTAACAAACAAACCAAAACTTATTAGTAGAGATCTGTAATTATATGACACTATCCAATACTAAAACCATCTTACTAGTTCAATTTTTAAAAGAGCTGTGTCCTTACATTCAAAATTTGTACAAATGCCTGTCATATGCATTTTGTATATTTTTTATGCCATAGGTTTAAGCTTGCAAGAATGCTATTTAATTTCTGATTGTTACATGAAAAAAATATGTTTGTGTATGAATAATTATAACTTAGTAACCATGGTAAAAATATATAAATATATACCACTCTAAATGTTAATTGCAATGGCCCCAATTTGTACAAAAATAATCTTTGTGCCCTTTTTTTACAATGTGTTTATTTTTTTCCCCTGAGATTCTAATTTAATTCATCGCAAAGCCCATCTCCTATCCATGCCTGAGAATTTTAGCCCTTCAAAATGCTTATACTAACTTTGTACTGTCTGGAGAGCACATGGATAGTAAAAAAAGGTTTTATACATGTTCTCTCTTTCTCTCATATTTCCATGAATTCATTTTATTTTTAATGAAAGCTAGTTCAAGACTCTGTGATGTATGCTGAATTTCATTGCATGAGCAAACATTTAGCAGAGAGACGATTGATATGGTGAGTTTGTACTTGATGGAGTAGCAGAATGGAGATTTAGTATTACAGATGTATTGTATAGTGTTTGACAGGAATTTCAAAAACATATTTGCTTTTTCTGACTTGTCTTAAATAAAAAACAAGTTGTGACAACTTGTAGATAAATAACAGCCACATAGGAAAAAATCATGCCAATCCAGTCATGCCAGGATATGAATTGAGATGTGGAAAGAATCATGCCAATCCAGTCATGCCAGGATATGAATTGAGATGTGGAAAGAATCATGCCAATACAGTCATGCCAGGATATGAATGAGATGTGGAAAGAATCATGCCAATCCAGTCATGCCAGGATATGAATTGAGATGTGGAAAGAATCATGCCAATCCAGTCATGCCAGAATATGAAATGAGATGTGGAAAGAATCATGCCAATCCAGTCATGCCAGAATATGAATTGAGATGTGGAAAGAATCATGCCAATCCAGTCATGCCAGGATATGAATTGAGATGTGGAAAGAATCATGCCAATCCAGTCATGCCAGGATATGAATTGAGATGTGGAAAGAATCATGCCAATACAGTCATGCCAGGATATGAATGAGATGTGGAAAGAATCATGCCAATCCAGTCATGCCAGGATATGAATTGAGATGTGGAAAGAATCATGCCAATCCAGTCATGCCAGAATATGAAATGAGATGTGGAAAGAATCATGCCAATCCAGTCATGCCAGAATATGAATTGAGATGTGGAAAGAATCATGCCAATCCAGTCATGCCAGGATATGAATTGAGATGTGGAAAGAATCATGCCAATCCAGTCATGCCAGGATATGAAATGAGATGTGGAAAGAATCATGCCAATCCAGTCATGCCAGGATATGAATTGAGATGTGGAAAGAATCATGTCAATCCAGTCATGCCAGGATATGAATTGAGATGTGGAAAGAATCATGCCAATCCAGTCATGCCAGGATATGAAATGAGATGTGGAAAGAATCATGCCAATCCAGTCATGCCAGGATATGAATTGAGATGTGGAAAGAATCATGCCAATCCAGTCATGCCAGGATATGAAATGAGATGTGGAAAGAATCATGTCAATCCAGTCATGCCAGGATATGAATTGAGATGTGGAAAGAATCATGCCAATACAGTCATGCCAGAATATGAATTGAGATGTGGAAAGAATCATGTCAATCCAGTCATGCCAGGATATGAAATGAGATGTGGAAAGAATCATGTCAATCCAGTCATGCCAGGATATGAATTGAGATGTGGAAAGAATCATGCCAATCCAGTCATGCCAGGATATGAAATGAGATGTGGAAAGAATCATGCCAATCCAGTCATGCCAGGATATGAATTGAGATGTGGAAAGAATCATGTCAATCCAGTCATGCCAGGATATGAATTGAGATGTGGAAAGAATCATGCCAATCCAGTCATGCCAGGATATGAATTGAGATGTGGAAAGAATCATGCCAATCCAGTCATGCCAGGATATGAATTGAGATGTGGAAAGAATCATGCCAATCCAGTCATGCCAGGATATGAATTGAGATGTGGAAAGAATCATGCCAATCCAGTCATGCCAGGATATGAATTGAGATGTGGAAAGAATCATGCCAATCCAGTCATGCCAGGATATGAATTGAGATGTGGAAAGAATCATGCCAATCCAGTCATGCCAGGATATGAATTGAGATGTGGAAAGAATCATGCCAATCCAGTCATGCCAGGATATGAATTGAGATGTGGAAAGAATCATGCCAATCCAGTCATGCCAGGATATGAATTGAGATGTGGAAAGAATCATGCCAATCCAGTCATGCCAGGATATGAATTGAGATGTGGAAAGAATCATGCCAATCCAGTCATGCCAGGATATGAATTGAGATGTGGAAAGAATCATGCCAATCCAGTCATGCCAGGATATGAAATGAGATGTGGAAAGAATCATGCCAATCCAGTCATGCCAGGATATGAATTGAGATGTGGAAAGAATCATGCCAATCCAGTCATGCCAGGATATGAATTGAGATGTGGAAAGAATCATGCCAATCCAGTCATGCCAGGATATGAATTGAGATGTGGAAAGAATCATGTCAATCCAGTCATGCCAGGATATGAAATGAGATGTGGAAAGAATCATGCCAATCCAGTCATGCCAGGATATGAATTGAGATGTGGAAAGAATCATGCCAATCCAGTCATGCCAGGATATGAATTGAGATGTGGAAAGAATCATGCCAATCCAGTCATGCCAGAATATGAATTGAGATGTGGAAAGAATCATGCCAATCCAGTCATGCCAGGATATGAATTGAGATGTGGAAAGAATCATGCCAATCCAGTCATGCCAGGATATGAATTGAGATGTGGAAAGAATCATGCCAATCCAGTCATGCCAGGATATGAATTGAGATGTGGAAAGAATCATGCCAATCCAGTCATGGCCAGGATATGAATTGAGATGTGGAAAGAAATCATGCCATCCAGTCATGCCATGATATGAATTGAGATGTGGAAAGAATCATGCCAATCCAGTCATGCCAGGATATGAATTGAGATGTGGAAAGAATCATGCCAATCCAGTCATGCCAGGATATGAATTGAGATGTGGAAAGAATCATGCCAATCCAGTCATGCCAGAATATGAATTGAGATGTGGAAAGAATCATGCCAATCCAGTCATGCCAGGATATGAATTGAGATGTGGAAAGAATCATGCCAATCCAGTCATGCCAGGATATGAATTGAGATGTGGAAAGAATCATGCCAATCCAGTCATGCCAGGATATGAATTGAGATGTGGAAAGAATCATGCCAATCCAGTCATGCCAGGATATGAATTGAGATGTGGAAAGAATCATGCCAATACAGTCATGCCAGAATATGAATTGAGATGTGGAAAGAATCATGCCAATCCAGTCATGCCAGAATATGAATTGAGATGTGGAAAGAATCATGCCAATCCAGTCATGCCAGAATATGAATTGAGATGTGGAAAGAATCATGCCAATACAGTCATGCCAGAATATGAATTGAGATGTGGAAAGAATCATGCCAATCCAGTCATGCCAGGATATGAATTGAGATGTGGAAAGAATCATGCCAATCCAGTCATGCCAGGATATGAAATGAGATGTGGAAAGAATCATGTCAATCCAGTCATGCCAGGATATGAATTGAGATGTGGAAAGAATCATGCCAATCCAGTCATGCCAGGATATGAATTGAGATGTGGAAAGAATCATGCCAATCCAGTCATGCCAGGATATGAATTGAGATGTGGAAAGAATCATGCCAATCCAGTCATGCCAGGATATGAATTGAGATGTGGAAAGAATCATGCCAATCCAGTCATGCCAGGATATGAAATGAGATGTGGAAAGAATCATGTCAATCCAGTCATGCCAGGATATGAATTGAGATGTGGAAAGAATCATGCCAATCCAGTCATGCCAGGATATGAATTGAGATGTGGAAAGAATCATGCCAATCCAGTCATGCCAGGATATGAATTGAGATGTGGAAAGAATCATGCCAATCCAGTCATGCCAGGATATGAATTGAGATGTGGAAAGAATCATGCCAATCCAGTCATGCCAGGATATGAATTGAGATGTGGAAAGAATCATGCCAATCCAGTCATGCCAGGATATGAATTGAGATGTGGAAAGAATCATGCCAATCCAGTCATGCCAGGATATGAATTGAGATGTGGAAAGAATCATGCCAATCCAGTCATGCCAGGATATGAATTGAGATGTGGAAAGAATCATGCCAATACAGTCATGCCAGAATATGAATTGAGATGTGGAAAGAATCATGCCAATCCAGTCATGCCAGGATATGAATTGAGATGTGGAAAGAATCATGCCAATCCAGTCATGCCAGGATATGAATTGAGATGTGGAAAGAATCATGCCAATCCAGTCATGCCAGGATATGAATTGAGATGTGGAAAGAATCATGCCAATCCAGTCATGCCAGGATATGAATTGAGATGTGGAAAGAATCATGCCAATACAGTCATGCCAGAATATGAATTGAGATGTGGAAAGAATCATGCCAATCCAGTCATGCCAGAATATGAATTGAGATGTGGAAAGAATCATGCCAATACAGTCATGCCAGAATATGAATTGAGATGTGGAAAGAATCATGCCAATACAGTCATGCCAGAATATGAATTGAGATGTGGAAAGAATCATGCCAATCCAGTCATGCCAGGATATGAATTGAGATGTGGAAAGAATCATGCCAATCCAGTCATGCCAGGATATGAAATGAGATGTGGAAAGAATCATGTCAATCCAGTCATGCCAGGATATGAATTGAGATGTGGAAAGAATCATGCCAATCCAGTCATGCCAGATATGAAATTGAGATGTGGAAAGAATCATGCCAATCCAGTCATGCCAGGATATGAATTGAGATGTGGGAAAGAATCATTGCCAATCCAGTCATGCCAGGATATGAATTGAGATGTGGAAAGAATCATGCCAATCCAGTCATAGCCAGGATATGAAATTGAGATGTGGAAAGAATCATGTCAATCCAGTCATGCCAGGATATGAACTGAGATGTGGGAAAGAATCATGCCAATCCAGTCATGCCAGGATATGAATTGAGATGTGGAAAGAATCATGCCAATCCAGTCATGCCAGGATATGAATTGAGATGTGGAAAGAATCATGCCAATCCAGTCATGCCAGGATATGAATTGAGATGTGGAAAGAATCATGCCAATCCAGTCATGCCAGGATATGAATTGAGATGTGGAAAGAATCATGCCAATCCAGTCATGCCAGGATATGAATTGAGATGTGGAAAGAATCATGCCAATCCAGTCATGCCAGGATATGAAATGAGATGTGGAAAGAATCATGCCAATCCAGTCATGCCAGGATATGAATTGAGATGTGGAAAGAATCATGCCAATCCAGTCATGCCAGGATATGAATTGAGATGTGGAAAGAATCATGCCAATCCAGTCATGCCAGGATATGAATTGAGATGTGGAAAGAATCATGCCAATCCAGTCATGCCAGGATATGAATTGAGATGTGGAAAGAATCATGCCAATCCAGTCATGCCAGGATATGAATTGAGATGTGGAAAGAATCATGCCAATCCAGTCATGCCAGGATATGAATTGAGATGTGGAAAGAATCATGCCAATCCAGTCATGCCAGGATATGAATTGAGATGTGGAAAGAATCATGCCAATCCAGTCATGCCAGGATATGAATTGAGATGTGGAAAGAATCATGCCAATCCAGTCATGCCAGGATATGAATTGAGATGTGGAAAGAATCATGCCAATCCAGTCATGCCAGGATATGAATTGAGATGTGGAAAGAATCATGTCAATCCAGTCATGCCAGGATATGAATTGAGATGTGGAAAGAATCATGTCAATCCAGTCATGCCAGGATATGAATTGAGATGTGGAAAGAATCATGTCAATCCAGTCATGCCAGAATATGAATTGAGATGTGGAAAGAATCATGCCAATCCAGTCATGCCAGGATATGAATTGAGATGTGGAAAGAATCATGCCAATCCAGTCATGCCAGGATATGAATTGAGATGTGGAAAGAATCATGCCAATCCAGTCATGCCAGGATATGAATTGAGATGTGGAAAGAATCATGCCAATCCAGTCATGCCAGGATATGAATTGAGATGTGGAAAGAATCATGCCAATCCAGTCATGCCAGGATATGAATTGAGATGTGGAAAGAATCATGCCAATCCAGTCATGCCAGGATATGAAATGAGAAATATTTGATGCTTCTAATGCTATAATAGCTTGGTCAATATTTCTTTACTTAAGTTCCTTACTTATCAGTGTTAATTCATTTTTTTATGTTAATGTTAATTCAGAGTTCAGTTCATTTTTATGTAAAAAACAATTATGTAATCTTTTGTTTGTGTGACAAATGTATGAAACAAAATCACTCTTGAATCACCAGGCATAACTGAGTGACAGTACTTTCTGGAAGTTGCTGCACTCTCAATCAATAAATGTTGAAGCAATGGCTGTTTGCATGTAAGTTTTGGTTATCTGATAGATTCTGTAGCAAAAAGGTGGATTTTTTTTTTTTTTTTTGGCAGCTAGCGCACATTATCATTCTGACATTCAAAATGCCAATGAACAAAATCAAATGATATACACCTCATTATTTTCCACTTTTCCGGGAAAATGAGGTGATGTCGCAAGGTGGGTATTTTTTGTGCTGTGTACGATATCCTTTTGATATTAAAAATGGCAAATGAACAACATTAAACAATATACATCTCATTTTTTTCTGCTTTTAAAGTGCATGATAACGAGGTAATGTTGCATGAAAATTGCAACCATTCTACTACAAATATTTACTTACTTGTTCGCCTCATCATGACAAAGTCCATACAATTCAAATCCAAGGTCTATCTCCTCCATGATGACCTTTTTATCCAAATATATTTCACTTCAAATATTGAAATATCTTTGGCAGAATCACTTTTGCTTGGATGTATGGTTAGTGCATCTGTACTGTTCATTATCAATTGAAATATATATTATTTTTTTTAAAACTTCATTGCGCTTTTGTGTACAATGTTTTGTGCATATCGTATATATTATATATTATTCCTCTTCATTCCCTCTGGAACATGGGGCCTTCACTGCAGCTCTACATTTGTCACAATCTTGGGCTATCTGTTTTGCCTCCCTCCAGGACATGTGGATAGTCTTAAGCTCAGGTGTCCAGAGTTCTTCACCAAGTCATGGCTGGTCATCGTCTTTTGCATTTGCCTTAAGGGTTCCAATCCAGGGCACGGTGAGCAATCTTAGGCTGGTCTCTCCGCAGGGTATGTCCAATCCATGTCCACTTGCACTCCTTACTGGTGTCTATATGGGTTTCTGTTGTGTTCTCAGCCACAACTCCTGGTTGGGGATTCAGTCTGGCCATCTGATGCATAGGATCTGTCGGAGACAAGTATTGATGAAGACCTGCAGCTTATGTTCCAAGTTCTTTGTGTGTCTCCAGGTCTCTGCCCCATACAGCAGCACTGATTTGACTTTGGAATTGAACAGTCTAAGCTTTGTTTTCAGGTGGATGTTATCATCATGTGTTCCTCCTGACTTGTTCATAATGCTGCCAAGGTATGTGAACTTGTCAAAATTCACAATGGCTTGTCCTTCAAACAGAATAGGTACATCCTGGTTTTTATTGACTCACAGGCATTTTGTCTTATTAGCACTGATCTTCAGGCCAGTTAGTTACTGCATTATGTTTGATGCTGGGTGGCACCCAGTTTTTCTAAACTTCATGATCATAGCTTTTAAATTGAAGAGAAGATGGGAGAAGCCGAATTCACAGAAGGTTTGCATAATATAACAAGTTAGAAATTGAGGTCCAACAGGCAATTTCCTATAATAAGACACCACCTTATTTTCATCCCACTTTCATGATAACTTAAACAGGAACATGACTAACGAATTATTTCATCACCTATCAGTCACTCTTAAGAATTTATTCACATATTTTTGGCTCATTTCTTTCCTTCTTTTACCTTTACCTTTATCTCTTTTACTGTGCAATTGTTATGAATTTGGCACTATATAGCCAGGATTGTATTGATGTGCCACACATACATACATACATACATACATACATACATACATACATACATACATACATACATACATACATACATGCACACATATACATACATACATACATAATATTTCACACTATTATTTGGAAAATGAAGTATACATATTTTCTTTGCAGCAGAAACATTGACCATGTTATAATACATCTGTAGACGAACCTACATTTCTACTTCTAAATACAAAAATTGCTTTTGTAATTCTCTTCTCAGACACTGTGACGTGACATGACAACCATGCTTCTTTGGAAATACCATTCATTTTTTCAAGTATGTCACTTTTATCCACCATTCATGTTAAATTTATGTTTTTATGTTAAAGTTACACATTAATATTGCATTGTTTTACAAAATCAACATCAGGTTTGATTCAGTAATATATACCAGCATCGCAACGAACGGTACAAAACATCAGCAACAAACGGTACAGACATTGTAAGTTGGTGCCTCGAAAAAGATGAATAATAATGACTCATCCTTAAAAGAAGTATGATTTTCTACAGCGATTAGTATACTAAGATCTTTACTTTTACATAAATTTGTTGCAATTCCTTCTTGTGGCTTTCTGTATGAGCGTAATTATAACACTTTAGACAACCCGCCTCTTTCGCTTCGTGCGTCTTGCTAACAGGAACCTATTGCATCCATATTATCGCGTTCAAACAGCTTCAAACCACACAATAAGTCTTGTAAATATTGTGACATAATGTTGAAGCCATCTTTCAAAAGAAAAGGTTAATTATGCCAGAAAATGTCTATGAGAGCACAGTGTATTTATGTTCAGTTGTTTACCACTGACAGGGCAGCAGCTTCCACAAAGTACTGTCGTTGGGTTATACACAATGTGAATATAAGATATTTATATTTGCTTAAAACAACAGTGAAATTACACAGAATATAGGTATAAATTAAAGTCATTATGTTGTTTACTGCTAATTACTATGGTGTAATAGTGTATCGATACCGCAACGTCAACCATGATGTCACGCTTTAAATCGTCAAAATTGCACCACTTACCGGAATTCAAATACTCATAGCAGGAAAACAAGCCTAGTAATCAATCACTATATATTTTTGTAAATTAAGTGGAAGCGCGTTCGGAAAAATCTAGTTTAAGTATTTAAAATTATAGATTTTGCATTTCCTATAGACTCCTATGAATTTCTCAGTTAAGTTGAGGCATTTTCAAATAGTATTAGCCAAAGAAAGAACCCAGTGATCATCTAATTATTTTTCATCAATATTTCGATAGAATGCATAAAGATGTATGGATTCGCAAAGCTTGAAGAAATCATGTAGGGATGTTGATTACAGAGGTAAGACCTCAGTATAGTTTCTTTCAACTGCGTTGCTCTCCATGACGTGAGCGTCAGTATGAATAGTTGGAAGGATAATGAAAAACAGTCTTTTTCTTAGGTTACATGTACTTCTTTATATGAAGGATTTACACTCTCAAAAATACAAAAGTCTTCAAGTCAAAATAAAATGTCTGGGTTTCATCATCCTTCCTACTGATATAATTATTACAGTATCAAATATACAATTAGTTTGAACCATTGTAGTTTAATTTAAAACTATTGAAAAATTAATGTCAAATAAATGTTTTACACAATTTGGGTATCTGCGGTAAATTGCATTTCGTGTCTCCATTTCTACACTAGCTTTCTCCTCTGTGACATTTGTGATATTTTACAACTGTTGGTACATTTAATTGTTCTATTTATTTCCATTGCTAAATTTCAATTACTACTGGATATCTATGAAAACTAGATCTGCAGTATATATATATATATATATATATATATATATATATATATATATATATATATATATATATATATATATATATATATATATATATCCGTATACTATGAAAAGGGTACTGGTTTTTCCTTCATCTTGCGAAAAATGAATTTTGGTTAATTTTGTGATTATTCTAAACTTGTTCATGCTAAACCTGTTGTCATGAAAAAATGGATAGTTGACTGAGTAGTTGTGTGACTCACTGCTCACTGCTCTAATTCAGCATCTTTCCTGAAATATTGCAGTGCATCTATCTAATGTTTGAAACAGGTAAATCAACACTTGTATTCTCTTGAATATTGTTTTGTATCACAACTAAATTGAACCACACTTTAATCCCATCCAAACCTAAGCAAATACACGTTATATTTTGATACAGGGATTGTTTCACCACTCTGAAAACTGTTGAGTGGATCATAATTTAGCTTTGCCGCATCATTTATGTTGTTCAAATAATTTAAAATTTATTTTGTATTGTGATTTTTCAGTACCCCATATGTAGCATTTTTTTAACTCCATTTAAGGTAGTAAGTCATATTTCAAATATCATGTTAGTGTGGTAGTGTTTCAATAGAAATTTATAGGTAGATTCTGGCGCACATCTCTGAATATTCAGTAGGAAAGAAACTGATCCATTAGTAAGGCGAATGAACATATTACTGTTTTTGCTTGTATGCAGTAGTAAGTAAAGTTTTCCAGCAATGTTCTCGTGATCACATGCACAAATCGATGTTGTTTCAATATAAGGTAATATGCGAGACAACGATAGAGCAGTAATTTGAATTGTTCAGCATTTTTATTTGATTTGTAAAGATCAAAAACTGATTTAAATTAGCTAGTGGCCCATATATTACCTACTTGAGAACAATGCTCTTCTGAAGTCATTGGTAAAAGGGGTTACTACAGCTTCTTTTCAGTTCCACAGTTTCCCTAAAACCTTTTTAGCTTCGATCCACCTTCAATGATGTTGCAAATGCACATTGGAACGATGTTATATGTCACACGTTAAAGATTTCATCACACATTAAATTTACCATTGCTTTTAACAGGACCATTTCTCAAGAGTAATTAATATTTTGTGAACACTTTTACCCATTTCTGAAAATATTTTTCAATAAATTTATAAATATAGCCATAACTTGGACAGGCGGACATACACGGGGCACAATCGATCTCATTATCTCCTCAAAGAAGCTGATATGATGTTAAACCCATGATATAAAAAACCCAATTGTTTTATCTGAAACAATACGATATTGACAGTTCAGGCAGGGAGCCAGGGTGTCGCAGCGGTTAAGGCGTCGCACAAGTGAATATGGGAAATGACTTAAACAAATGTTCTCGAGTGCTCTCCAGGCCGTCATTTGTGTTTGTTACGATTGTTTAGAGCAGCAAAGCGTCACATACATCATTTTCACTCTTTCGTCTGTAGCAGTTTCTTATCAAATATTGCGCATCTATAGGACTTCTTGCACAACCTTATTTGTGACACATACTCTCAACATGATCTCTATCCCCGGGGTAATGTCGAAATTTATTTTAAAAAGTATATATATATATATATATATATATATATATATGTGTGTGTGTGTGTGTGTGTGTGTTTGTGTGTGCTGTTTTCAAAAGAAATAAACAATATTTGAAAATAAGTTTACCAAAAAACTAGTTGAGGAAGCTTTGGATATATTAGAATCAAGGTTACAGCAGCTGGATATTAGCGTGGTCGAGCTTGTACACATGTACACTTGTTTTGCGACCGATTTTGAATCTTTTTACATTCCGCCTTAAAGCAAGAGCTGAAAAGCTTTTAACCTCCTGCTTTGAGATAGCAGCCCAAAAATAGCACCTAGGGCAGTTTGGGGCCAGGGGAACTCCCAGAAGCTGCAGGAAAAGGGTTTAACCTCGCTGTGGCATTTCAGGTAGTTCCTTCATTTCGGTTCCTTCTTGGTCACCTGCGTCTTTTGCACGTGTGCCAGTGTGTGAAAATATATTTGTTAATTAATAAAGAGTAAACTTCGGTATACAAACATACCACATGGGAATAACACGCGTGCCTGGCTGCTGATTGGGACTTGGGAGCTGTGCCGCAGGAGCTGCATTAGAAACTATTTAAAATTCACCTTCAGAGATTGCGCAAGGAAGTAGAACCTGTCTCTGTACTAACTGCGGACTTGGGACAAAAGCAAACTTCGCTCTTTGCATGGGATGGGAAGCTCCGCCGCTGAAAGCACGGCGGAAACAAAGAGGCTATATATGAGTACGATAGAAGTGTGGGATTTTGAGATTTTTCAATTAGAGACATACAGGCATACCCATACTGGAGTGTATACATATCTATTATATATTTAGAGAAAAGTTGCGAAGATAGATATACCAAAAGATGGACAGGGCAGTACAGAATCTAACACAGTTGCTACAAAGCAGTGCGATTAACCCTGATATATATTCCGAAGCACTTGCTGACATTCATGCTCTAGCTACTGCACAGGAACCAGAGCGGTAAGTTCCAAGGCAAAAGGAAAGCGTCCGTCCATGTTGTCAGTGCCAGCACCGCTTGAGCTGCCAGTGACAGCACCGTGTGCGCGGCTTTTGCTAGCGCCAAGGAAAGGAAGTGTGTTGCCACAGCAACAACCGGGTGCCAGCGCCAAGGAGCAGGACCATTGGACAGGAACAGCAAGCCTACCAGTTGTTTGACAATTTAGTTGACATAGTAGCGGAGCAGAACGCGGAGCAGCGAAGAAACATTCCTCCAGAGTTTGAGGTACTACATAACGATAACGGTGGATTGAGATATTGAACTGCTGCCGTCCAAGAAGCGCATCATCTCGAAGCAGACCCTGTAGCGTTTTTAGATGCTGAGGTGACAAATGTTGACGAAGTGGTATGAAGAGATTTGGCTGAATCGGTGGATTGAAGTCTACGATGATACTTATATCAACATCTTGTAATAGCATCACCAACGGGGGAGCCAATATCAGTAAATGATTACTTAAGAAAGCAACGCCGCCACGCTGATGAACTCCGGCAAAATAGAACGCTGCACAACTTCCGTGGATACGACGGTCACCTGCTAATACAAATCGTTGGTATCGCCTAGAAGCCTGCAGTTTATGTTCCAAAGCCTCCACACTATGGTAAAAAACGCGCCAAAGGATTCCTTCGACATTTCGGAGCAAGCTGGGTGAAAATGAGAAGCTAAATCTGCTAACGAAAAACGGTGTCTATCTACACGAGTACATGACCTGCTGGGAGACATTCGAGGATACGGAGCTGTCGTCAATCAAGGCCTTTTAACAGTAATGTCTCTATATCTGGTATTTCTGAGAGCGGTTACAAACATGCCAAAAATGTCTGGCAAACGTTTGGCTGCAAAACTCTTGGAGATTATCACGACCTATACTTGCGGATGGACGTGTTGCTGGCCGAGATCCTTGAAGCATTCCGAGAGACGTCCATAAAGACATACGGCCTACACCCGGCACATTGTGCGGTCCAACGGCAAAGACGATAAGATACGCCGGCTTGTAGCAGAACCCGCATTTATAACGAGAAAAATATTTGGCGGAAACGTTGTAGCAGTGCGCAGCATAAAATCAAAGCTAAAACTCTACCGGTCGATTTACACCGGAACATCTGTCAAAGATATGAGCAAGATGTTGATTGTACAAAAACGTGAAGCATGGTCTGCCTGTTGTACACAGACACGGACAGCCTTGTGATGAACATAGAAAACGTGTACGGTGATATGGCCAAGGACGCCAAGACTTATGACACGAGTGATTATCCGGACGATCATCCGCTAGACAGCGACGCCAACAAAAAGGTTGTATGAAAATTTAACGATGATTTCAACGGCAAGCCAACAACAGATTTCGTTGGACTCCGTCCGAAGATGTACTCAATCCTACTGGGCGGAGAAGAGAGCAAAGGGTGTGACAAGGGAAGTCGTGGAGAGCGATCTGAGGCATAGCATATACATGCCGAAACTTTCCTTTTTTTAGAAACTCGTAGGCCTCTACTCAGTGCTCAGCTTCAACGATATTGTTTCTCGAAGTGTATCCCTAATAGAGTTTTCGTCTTTGCAGTAAAAGAGGGATATCCACGAGATATGCTCGCAGAAATCACGGGCAACTGCATTGTACTTTTGTGTTATGACCCACATGATGATGCAGGCATGACAGCTGACATAGCTGAACTTAGTAAGGGCCGTTTCCTTATGCCAAACGCCAGAAATAAAGGCACAATCGTCGAGCAGAAATTGAATGGTGGTTTCCTGGAACTTTTAGTGAGTGCACACAGCAGGGAAGCCTTGAGGGTTGACCAGAAATAGTCCTTCGTCATTTTTGCCACGGACCCACGGCCTATTGTAAGCCTTGTTGCGGCGTATAGTTGGGCAGATGATGGCGATAAAACTGAAGTTGCTCTTGAATACCGATTCGTGCAGCTCGCAAGCAAATACTCTATTTCGCAGCAGTGGCGACCTACGATAATGGCGTAGTGTTGTAGGTTATCAAAAACTCCTGCAGTTGGATTCAGTAGATGACGAAACTGGCCATTTTGTATATTGAGCTACGCGTTCATGATGATGTGTAAAGACATGTTTAACACGCCTGCTGCCTGGGCCGTTTGTCGATTTGCAGAGTTATGCTTTCGCTTGCGTTTTCGATGCGCCTGCCTGACCAGTGAAACATGTGGTCTTCCGTTGACCTCATGTCGATGACAAGGGCAAAGCGGTTTTGGTATAATGCACCTATATCAATATACAGAAGCTCCGCGTCCTTAATAGATTCCCTCACCATTACTTTTAGGGTCTCTTTCAGCTGCTGGTATCGTGCCTGCCCATGGGCATAGATCTGGCTTCAGACTCCATTGATCGTCACCGACACCTTGTCGTAAAGGGGTTGTAGAAATACTCAGCGTCGCGTCTTCGAAAAGCATGACCAGCACTGCTCTGCGATGGCGCAGCATCCGGTTGTACAAGAGTACCTCCTTCCCCATATACTGCTGCTAAATCATGCGTGTGAGCTCTACGTTGGTTACAACGTCGAAATACAGAGAGATACCGCTCGTGGTGTAAATCGCCCCTCCGTTAGTGCTCCCGATCACCATGCCATAGTCGTCAAACGTCAGCTCAAAGGTGATGCGGTCTAATTGGCCAGATTGATAGTATGGCATGTGGTCATTTAGCAGCTCGAAGTCGAGCGGGCGGCACAAAATATCGACTTGCAAACGCGGCAGCGATAGATCCGTCGGGCTGGGTGGCGGTAATGGCATTTCCAGCCCCGACACGTATAGCGGCGGTGTTGGCGTTTGGTATACCCTGATACACAGCCATAGATCCTTGTAAATGCTCCAGACGTCTACGTCGACGATACACGCCGGCTCATTGCCCTCAAGCTTTACAGTGATCTTTTTAGCTATGTCGAGCCAAGGTTGTTATACGGCTGTGCTGTTGGTGTTAGACTGTGCTGCTGTGCCACAGGTCAGAGCAATTGTTAATGCCAGCCTGGCGGTGCCGGGCACAATGACATCGTTGCTACAGAGGTTGGGAATCAGACATTAAGCTGCTGATTCTGGTCAATGGTGCCGTTAGTCACAATGACGGTGCTCCTGGACCCCTTCACACCAAGCGCGCGTTGGATGGAGCGTAATGGTTCGAGTTTGTTTCCATACTGAGACATACTCGAAGTGCCATTGGATTTCACGTGCCCTCTCTTCAATGAGCGACCAGAGTTGCTTGAGCAAAACATGGCTTAGAGCGGATTTGACATTGATATGGACGAGTTCACCCACCCGATCGATCCCGTACCAGACGAAGAAGGAACCTCGTTTATCGAGCTGACTTCTGGGTATTATTAGGATATGAACGGAATGGAAGATCGCCATAACGACCTTCGTGGCGTTACTCTAGAACTGCAAAAAGCTAAAGCTGCGATTCGCGACAAAACGGCTGATGTATTTTTTTATGAGAAAAATGTCATGCAAATAAAATGTTAAAAATGGCAAATTAACTCACCGTAATCCAGGTACCTGTCTGGAGTATGCAACGGGGAGGGGGTATGAAGAAAACATACTGACTAACCTATCTTCAAACCAAGTATGGTGTAAAAATATATGCTCTGCTTTTGGAAGAGAGACCACAATCAAAGGTAAGCATTAAGAACAAACAAAAACTGATGAAAGTGCGAGATGAGACACAACCAGGCTAGACACTGAGCTACTCTCCGCAGCTGGGTCCACGGAAACCGTTGTCAAGAAACTTGTAACAGAGGGCCCCGATACTCTCCCATTGCGAGAACCCCTGAGTCTCGACAAGACACCGTGAACTTACAGAGGTGCGCTTTCAAACAATGCCGCAAAAATCAACAAAATAAAAACTACATAGACGCGTTAAAAAGCCATAGAACGATCACAAGATGAAACAAAGCGCGATCAGCTACAAGCTCAACTTGCCGCGAAGGAGAGCAGCCCTTTTCTAGGAAGAGGACTTGTTACGAGGAAGGTTACTGAATTCAGATCACTGCTGTAAAGGATACTATCATGAAAATGATACAGCAGGATATAACCATCGTTCTTTTAGCGAACATGGCATCACGGTGGCCTCTATTCTCACGGCGCTAGGTTTTTTAATTAGCACGATTGTGATAACAGTCACGGGAAGTGGGGGCGGCATGACGCCATCCAGACCTGGCACCTAAACCAGAGTTTGGCGGCGCAAAAGACTAGGTAAAAAAAAAGCACATAGAACGACTTGCCGGCATGTTAAAAACACTAGCAGAAGCTGCGGCGGCGCTGCTGGTATTATGACGTCAATCGAGGACCGCTGGTAATGCCATCGGCTGGCTGGCAGGAAAACTGGTGGTGCTTGTCATCAAGATAGCTGCCACGTTCTTTGCCGTTCTCCGCTCTCACATTAGCAAGTGCACCCCCTGCCGGTATAATTGTGGATGTAAGTGGTATTCACAGACTATTGCGCGTGCCACAATCTCAGCCGTCTCCAATGCGAAGAGTTGCTTCTCCACGACATTCGAGAGCTTTTCCACGAGGTGAGCCACCTCCACATCGCCTTCTTCAGCAAGGCTTTTTATGTACTTCTTGTTTATGCTATCCGAGTCGGCGGTCTACTGCCTCTTGCACTGTTATTTTCCGCGCTTGCACTGCCTGCAGTACCCGCTTGTTTCCTTGATTGTGGCAGAGCTTCTCAGTCGTTCTGATGGTCTCTACCAGCGCAACGGTCAGAATCTGTAGGTCTAGAGCCAGCTGCTTTACCAGTGTCGTCAGCGCTGCCACCAGGGCCTCCAGTTTGTTAATCCACACGTTCTGAATATCCCCTTTTGCCGTTAGAGCTGCCATATCTAGCCCAACGCTTGCAGTGCTAGCACTGGTTTGGCGAGCTGCGCTCACAGTTGTCGAGGTGAGTTCACAGCGGTGCCGTTCGTGCCTCCAGAACGATGGCTCCACTGTAAAGATCGGCCGCAATACCGACACGTCAGTGACATCGTGACTATATCTCGGCTATGCCTCTGTCAAATTCGGCTATATCTCGGCAGTATTCGGATATTATAGCCGAAAAAAAATCATGTTTACCCCATATGAAAAGTGTTTGCCTCCAAAATTTTTTCAGAGGGATAAAAAATTGGCTCTGCCGGCTATATTTGGCTATACCTTGGGTATATTCGGCTACATTTGGTTATACGAGGTTTAGGAATTCATAAACTAGATTTCTAAAAGTCCCACCGCGATACCACCCACGACTAATGCCGTTTTATTGGATTCATTGTCTTCGGCTTCCTGTGACGCCTGCGCCTTTTGCATGGTGTTGGTTTGTGCTGTTGCGTTGAGTTTTGTTTCGGTCAAGACGCGGATTTCATGGTGCGTTTTGGTTTTCATGGATAGTCGTCGGCTGATACAATCCCCAGCTACATAAAAGAGACCACAACTTAAAACTGTGATCTCGAGAGCAATCGCAATGGGGGGGGGGGAAGCAGTCATTCCTGACCACATTCCAATCCCCGCACACACCGGTGCCAAGAGACACAGCTGTCAGTGCTAAATACCACGTTGTCATTGTAATAACAATCGCGCCCGAGAGTGCCCGGTGGTATTTCTTTGGCTCTTGTTCCGACAAAGAAATCGCAATTAACACTAGCTGCTTGCGGGATGGCTTAAGGCTCTTGAGTAACTCCAGTGCTCGACGGCCATCTGCTTTGCATTCTCGTTCCACCCCAATCTGAATCGGTACGTCTCAGCCCCAAGGAGGCGCAGATACTCTCGCACCAGTAGTTTGTATTCCTTGTCGATGTTATGTACTTTTTATGCGAGTAGCGCCAATACTCCATCTTTCTCGTCAATTTCAGGATTGGCATGCTGCAAAAATTATTCGTATTCCTTGCATTTGTCTAGTCGCTCTCCTATGGCTAAGTATAGTGCGAGTTCTAATTGCGAAACCCGAAGATGGTTAGAGTGGCTGAAAATTCCGACGCTTGTGCGTTGACGTTGAGGCCCTTACACCGGATGGTGTCTCCGGTAGCAAAAAGAAGACGCAAATCTAGTTGTAAAGATTTCCTGTGAGAAGTTAGCTGGAACGGCCGGGTGGTTACTGCTGTCAGTATGTGCCCACGTTCGTCGTCACGATTCCCATGGAGGTTAATGAAGTAATAAAAACCGGGATGGTGATAGTGTAGTTGTTGTTGCAGCGGGTAAAACGACCAACGTTCTGAAAATTTTGGGTTGAATTCCAGCCATAGTAACCAGACGTATTTATTGCGGTAATTCCGCTTCCCGACGTGATAGTGTTGTCCGTTAAGTGCACGACATTTAAGGTGGCACGAGTGCCTGCACTTGCCCTGGCCGTGCTAGCACTGTCCGCCTAGTGGCTGAGAATTTCAGCATATGGGGATAGATTAAACTGGGTCGATGATCTGAAGGCGCTTACAGTGATGTTACTAAAGAAACCAGGACCGGATAGACTCATAGTGTGTTAGTGCCTTTCTTCTCACTTTTTAATTTCAAGGGTGATGGCCCACTCCAGCATTCTAACCGGCAAATCTACGCAGTCTACACCAACGTGTCATTCCATATGAGACAGTACGCGACCCCCTAAGGCACTCACCATCAACATGAACAATTTGTAGCAGGGTGCTATTTTTCCAGTCAACAATATTTCCAGTTGAATTTGTTTGTTCCAGGTGGACATAACGCCGCAGGACGTTGATAAACGTTTGGGTATTGCGTGCCGTGTGCGTGCTAGCTCCGTAAAACTCGGGTAATTTAAATCCAAAGATGGGGGCGAGATCGGTGAGAAAGAGTAATAGTTTGTGTCAGTGAGCGTGATGCCGACCCGTCCCGTCGGCGTGTTGTAGTCTTGCGACGTTCCAGGAATGGCAGCCTGTAATACTTTTTTAACGTATCAATGCTATAATACTCATCTGGAACTTTAACGCCTTTTGTTCTGGTTGGGGTCGATCTCACAACAAATGCGTTGTTGCCAAGCGCAGCCAAAACGTTGTACCATCCTTGGCTGAATGAAATTTATAGAAATCCTACACTGGCACCAGGACAAGTGCAGATCACCTGTTCTAGAGCCACCAGTCCAACTAAAGAATTGGTCAATACAACATTCATTGTTTGCACTTGTGAGAACATTAATCTATGAAATGGTATTTTGACAAGTACTCCAATTGTTTCGGTCGGAATTTCTTCTTGAGCCACGGCGAGCTTTCTCCTCCTTCGATTCGGCCGGTAGCCGCTCCTCTCACAGACCTAATTCTTGGACGAAATTTAATCCGACTTGATTTTGTAGCGTGGATGGGGCCAAGAATTTACTTGGGTTCTTTTTGTTCGTTAGCAGAATCCAGCTTCGCCCCACTTTACTGCTTCGCCATAAACTTGAGATTGACTGTGCAATGAGTAAGCATAGATTCTAACTAAAGTCTGGGTTATTGCGTAGCGGCTTTGAGTTGTTCATCCACTGGAAGAAGATAAAGAGTTGGTCTCTACCACCCTCGCTTAGTTCTTTTTTTTTGGCCAATCAAGCGGTTGTCTCTTATTTGTTCGGAACGTTTGCAGACAACACGAACTTCAGGCTCGAGAGAGTCACGTATCTCCAACCACAATATCTCTGCAAAGAGCTCAGTAACAACGTCTGCGTTGCTCCCTCAGGGCCTAGCGAAGGTGCTTAGCGTCATCTTGTGTAAGAGCCACGCTGCCCTTTTGGAAAGTTTGGTCCCAAAGCCTCTCCTTACACCCTTTTCTGTCTGTGAGTGCAATCTCAAGGTTTTTGGTATAGGTCTGCCTAGCCAGTACAAAAGGCTGCTCAAAAGTAACAGCTGACTTATCAGGCTCGCTTTTCTTTTAGGGTCGCATGCTAGGGCGTAGAAAATTCATTAGGAATATCGCCTATCAAATCATAAAAATTATCCTGTGGGAGTTGTCCAACATTGTGCACTGGTACTGAAACTGGCTTCCCATCCAATAATGCATAAAGTCCATCATCATATTCAGTTTGAGATATTATCCCTCTGCGAAGCAACTCGTTCAAACATGTGATAGTAAACATAATGCTATGCTTATGATTAGCTTGATACAAGTCAACCCAACTATCTAAATTGATTTTTATTTTACTTGTAATTTACAGATACCTTTTTAAAAATTCCTCCTTACTCTGTTATCTACTCTCTTCGTGTCTCTTGCCGCATATGGACCACGCAGCTAGCACATATTCTGTAATCGGTCCATTTCCAGCATAGCACTTTCTGCGTCTTTTACATCCTATTCTAAACTCCATAATATGCATACCATTATACTCAGCAACACAGTTTTTCCCGCACACCTTTTAACTTCCTAGTGCAAGCCGATCATACTTGTTTTCCCCTTGAAATACCATGGCTTATATGCATACTTAAACTCTCCAAAAACGTATACTAAATTAATCCTTTTTCTCTAAATTTAATTGAATACTCCCGTTTATACCGGTCTCATGGGAGAGCTTGGAACCGTTCTTAAAATGAAACCTAACACCTATTGATTGGACGGAATTTGCTTCAAGAAGGTCAGGATTGATATATGTATATAGTGCAGAAATGTGTCATAAATATATTTCTTGTTCTGAATTTTCCGCTATCTATACTGATGAGGCATTATTACATTTTTGCAACAAAATTATACCTACACAGAAAAAAGCTTCCACACCTTTCTTAATTTTTTTTAAAAATTCCATTCGTATTATAAAATCTTCATGAACAATGTCGAAGAATCTGGATACACTCAGGGATATCGCGTACTTTACATCTTAAAATACAGCTAGTGCCACATTAAGACGTAAAGCACATGAATATTTTCTTACAGAATGGAAAAATCAGGATGAATCCCAAATTTGTTTTGAAATAACTGTGAAAGTAATGCTTATGAGATCCTGCAAATGTCATAAACACCCCTAAATGTCACAAGTGATATTTACTGGTGACATCGGATGCAACATGGTCAGTAAATGTACCAATGTGACATTTACCGCTGACATTAATGCTGGTAAATGTCACAAACACCATGTAAACGTCACACCTAGAAATTGTGACATTTACTGGAATTATAGCTTTTCGGGTTTATAATAAGCACTAAAGACCTAAAATGTCCGTAAATATCACAGATGACACTGAAGAAAGAGTCTGAAATCCATAGACAAACGTTTTAAAAGATTCCTACCCTTCGCAACTGAAAAGAATAATTAGGCATTGTCAGTCTGTTTGTCCGTACTGAATACTTTTGAATATTGCATGGCCAGCATTTAAAATTTTGTTTTACTAAATTAGAGCAGAATTATATTCGGGAGATTTCACATGGTTTTAATGATGAGCAGAATTTAATTCGTCCATAGCGTATATGTATTCATGTTGCAAATAACCTCGCTGTTGACATTAATTTAATTGTTATTCCCTTTAAGAATTTCTTATGTAACTGCTATAAATCTTACAAGTAACTCAATTGCACCGGGTTACAGATGGCACGAACTGACCTATTAATATCATTTATTTCGGTGGAAGATGAATTAAGAACCAAAGTATTACAAATGTAACAAAACTGACGTCTATCTTATATTCTGTTAACAACTTGGTATTTTAGAAAAACGAAATGAATACGTAAAGTTTATTTTATCCATCTTGCTGTATCTGTATCAAATTCATTTCTCTCTTTTCTCTTACTCACCCTGTATTAAACTTTCATGCGAGAAAGTATTAGCGTTCTCTCACCTAAAAAGTATGAAACAAAAATTATAAAAATAAAGTACTGGTTATTCCAAACTTTTGTCACATAGGATGGAAAAAGCCGTGTTAATATCCCTGGAAAACCATCTCTTTATACTTTTTTATACCATGTCCAAAGGTCGTCCAACTTTGATAAGTTTCTCAACATGTAAATCTGTTTCAGGTGTGTGTGGAAGTGGGTAAAAATAGAAAACAGTGGGGCATAGAGCTCACGAGTAGATTACGTCCCACAGATAAGGATGTACAAGACGTCTTATGAACGCACTATATTTGATAAGAAAATTCCACATAGGAAAGAGTGAAAATGATGTATGTTACTCTTTTGCTGCTGTTAGCATTCGTAACAAACTCAGTTTAAGGTTTGGAGAGTACTCGAGAACATTTATTTAAAAGGTTATGGCCAACAACTAACCTTGGATGTATTCCCAATGGAAACCCGGGGGATCGAGTCGCCCGCTTGGAGAAGGCGCTTTCGGAAGGTCTAAAGAAGCTTCAAAATGAATTAGATCTGCAGAGTGTCAGAAACGACATTCTTCAAACCATAATTGAACAGCAAGACACAAAACTTAAAGACCAGGATGCAAATATTAAGGTACTATCGAAGAGTAATTAAATGCTGAGAAAAACAGCCAGTTTCCAGATAGGAAAAATTAAACACCTGGAGAAATATGTAATGAAATGTGGAAAAAGAAACATTTCCATATATGATGGAGATGCACAAATATATCAAAATGCAACAACGAATCAAGTTACAGACCGATCTAATAATCTTGGGCAACAAATTCCTAATGAGAAGAACTCAAGCTTAGTCACACCATACGTGTTAAACGAAAAGCGAGAGATGAATACCAAAATTAAGAGTGAATATGGCAATGATAGTTTTTCGGTTTATCCACAAAATAAAACTACAATAATAAGTTCAGGTTAAAAAATGGGGAACATTCATAACAGTTAATTTTTAACATGAAAAAACTATTTGAGAAATTTTTAAACATTATTATCGTTCTAGTTCCTATGCTTTCATGATTGACAAGTCAATGTTAGGCGTGACATTTCTGAAGGAATCAGGTTTGATGTGCTTAAGAATTCCTTATTTCTGTTCAGTATATTCAAACACTATCAAATCAAATTCGTTGTTTTCGTAGTAAATATGTTCTGTTATATTAATATATCTTCCATTTGGATTGATGAAATCAAGATATTCATGATAACAAAATGTAAAGGAAATCATGCCGTGTTTTAATTTTCAGCAGAAACTCAAGATGGTCAGGTTGCTTTCTATGCCACCGTCTCAGTTCCAGACATAATCAATCTGGGCGAACATCATACTATCGTGTTCGATAATATTATCACTAATGTGGGCAGGGCATACCATGCAGCCACAGGAATATTTATTGCACCTCTAAATGGAATTTACTTCTTCGGCGTTACTGCCATGTCTCTGTATCATCACTCTCAGTACCTTGAATTAGTCAAGGATGGTGTACCAGTAAATAACTTTGTAGCAGATGCTACCGGCGCTAATCATCATGTGTCAGTCACACGTGCATTCGTACTGGGTGCGGACCGTTTCGGCTGGTGAAATTCATGGCACTCAGCATACAACCATATGTGGGTGGCTATTGTTTTCAATGTGATATTGTTTCTTTTTACAAGACAGCTTTGTCGTCTGCTGTAGCGTCTTTTGCAATATTTCATCCATCTTTCCAATCTTGTTCTTTTTATTTCGCAATCACCTTTCAGATACCATGATTGCAAAGAAAAGAGAAATGTAATGAACTGGACTTGCAATGAGACATGTACCGTCCCGTAAATGTCACAAACGCCGGTAAATGTCACAAAGTGACTGTGAAGCAGACTAAACACCATTGAACAAAATTTCCTGTTTGTTCATTCTTAGCACAGACTTTCAAATTTGTATCCAATTATAAGCGTGAAAGAAGAGAAAAATGTTTCATTGGCTTTAAATTTATGTTTCATGTAATACTTCACTCGCGTTCTCTCTGGAACGTTTCCAAAGTACAAATTCTATTCTTGTCTTATTTCGCTGTTTGTGCATAGGGGTCAATACACTATCCACGCTGGCCACTTTTAGGTAAGAGGTACAGAAATCACTACGCTCATAATTCACAACAAACACTATTAATTCTTAATATAAAATGAGTATAACCCAAGTTAAAACATGTTTATTTCACCCAGTTTGCAACTTTATTACGCAAAAAAAGGGTCGACATTAAACTTTAATTGACAAGGAGCTTCTTCGCTGGGAACTGAGAATGCGTATTGTGAGGCATACGTCGTTCTGCTACCATATCAAGTGCCATTTCGTAAATATCAAATAAAAAGGTTGTTACATTAAATATAATAAGCCACATTATCTTTTCTTTCTAAAAATCTAGATTTCTGGAGAAAATGTCCACTAAAGAACCTGTAAAAAAATACTAATTATTGGCAGAAAAATAAAAGTTACAAGAAGCCGCACACCATGTAAGTTTACGCATTAATTTCATTATATGCATACATTTAGATCTTCCCTTTAGAAGTATATTCACAGTGGCCATATTATCACATATAAATATTATGCGTTTGCCTGCCCATTCTGCACCCCAAATAATAGCAGCAACAACGATGGGGTACAACTCCCTGAATGCCATAGAGAAATCATTCTATACGGATAAAAGCATTTGAAGATCATCAGACCATGCAGCCGCAAACCAGTGAGTTTTGAAGTAACCCCGATATCCCACCGTTTATGAAGCGTCTGTGCATAGTTCAAATTTATCCGATGATCTGGACTGATTGTCAAGATACATAGAAACTCCATTCCACGTAGCCAGGAATCGGTGCCACATATATAGTTCCTCTCTGCAATTTGCATCCAAGTGTACGTAATGATGGAGTTCCCTGACTTTGGTAGATAGTCGTATGAGGTATGACACGAACGCACGCCCTGGTAGGATAACACGGGTAGCAAAATTTAAGTGGCCCAGTAACTGGAGCAGTTCTCGCTTGCAGACACTTCGTTTGTTAAGAAAGTGTTTAATGTAGTTCACAATACGTTCCACTTTATCCCACGGTAAACGTGCTTGCATTTGTTCCGAGCCTAGAATTATTCCCAAACATTCTATAACTGTACAAGGGCCAACGGTCTTGTTTGGAGCCGTGGGAATCTTCAATCTGTTGAAAATTAAAGTCAACAAAGCCATAGTTCTCTCACAACATGCAGAAGGAGGATCTATTGTAAGAAAGTCGTCGAGGAGGTGCAAGATGACGTCAGTACCATAATTATGTTTGGCTATCCAACAAATCGTCTGAGACAAGGTATCAAATAATTTTGGACTTGAACGCGACCCGAAGGGGAGGCGAACACAAACGTAATAATGTCCTCTCCATTTTACGCAGAACAAGTGCCATTGCGAAGGCGCAATGGGAATCTGTTTGAAAGCATCTGAAATATCAGTTTTGCACATAATAGCTCCCTTACCATAACTCTGAATGATTCGGATGGCAGCATCAATCTTGACGTAGCTTAGGGAGCATTTATCCTTGCTAATAAGTTCATTGATACTTGCATGAACGTGGTCGCCATGGGGAGATGAAAGGTCATGGTAAGCCTCTTCTTTTGTGAATATTTACCTTCCGCGATACCGATAGGACTAACTCTGTCATTTGGATATGGTGGAGATGGAAAAGGGCCAAGCATGAAACCTTTGGCACATTCCTTTGCTAATAACTGATCCACAATATTCGGTTGTTTAGAGGCAGAAAGCAAGTTTTTGCACTCTTTTGTAGGCAAGCGAGTTTTATGCACCCTAGTGTCGAAACCATGTTTCAGACCGGAAGACAAATATTGAACGAAGTTCAGATCAGGATGATTATGGAGTTCCAGCTGCAATCTGTTGATGTCAATGGGGGTGGAAGCATGTGGCGAGAAAGCAGGTCAGATATGTTGTGTCTTCTCTGGCGCTGATTTGCACGGGGTAGTGACATTGCGTGAACCAGAGCTGGAAAAACTGTGCAATGGGTTCTTTGGGCATGCGGCTGCCCCATGCGTTTTGGCCCTGCACCGATTGCAGGTATGTAAGAACTGGCAAGTAGTTCGGTGGCAACAACGTCTGGAATTAAAATTTTTACAAAGTTCTTTTCCGTCCACCATCTGTCTAGGACGGCCGTACTTGTCAATATCCATTTGCCTTCTGTCGGCCATGTTCCCAATGGGAGCGGCAGTGTACGTTTTTTTGTGGGCAAAAGTCGGTCGGGTGAGTAACAGAATTGCAGATGTCGCAAGTTGTTGTTTTGCGGCCACCAATCACAAACTGAAGTGCTGCCTGATCCCTCAGAGCCCAGTTGACTTTTAGTTTTTAGTTTGTAGGGCAATAGCTGCCTGACTGGAGTAGACATTGTGGTAGTCATAGAAAATGTCTCCATAGGCATTGGCAATTTTGATAATGTCGGCCTCGTACATGTCCAATTCATGGCGTCTGTTGGGATAAACTGAACAGATGACGCGTTTAAACTTTCCAAAAGCCGTTATGAACTCACTTAGACTCAGACGCTTAAGTAACAGGGGATCATTCTTCCCAGCCTCGTCATCGTGATTTGAAAGATCCGATTCAAAGTGTGGTAGCAAAAGAGTGACAAGATTGACATCATTACCATCGAGTATCTGCTTCCGCTGGATTTCGGAGACAACGTCGATTGCTGGTAGCATTTCCGGCGAAACTCCCGGGGACTGCATCAGCTGATTGATCGACGTCGCAAGCTGGGAGACTGGCGGTGATGAGAGATGTATTGAGTCGCCTAAGAATAAAGCGGGAGAAGACGCCTGTTGTCGTGCCATGATGTGAGTAATGCAATTATTGAGGTCAACGATAGAACGCTGAATGGAGTGGATTGAGGTCATTATGTTGGCGGTAGACAATGTGTTTACATCTATGGCGGCCATGTTGGAATTATTTCCTACTTCCGGAACATTGCACTGCACTGCTGTTGCCGCTCCACCGACTTCCGCCGAAGTGAAATCCTCTGCCGTAGCATCACGAACAACTGTCGCACTACGGATACGTCGACGTGGAGTTGGATGTGGAATGAGGGATGCAACTTCTTGTTCCGACTGACGTGTGCTTGGTTGCGATTGAGGTGGGTTGTTCCTTTCTTGTACCGGTAAACGATCAGCAGGCCGTGAACTGGTGGAAGGGGCATTATTCATGTACAGCTGTCTTAAGGCGTGCTTCGGGAGAACAGCAGACACTTTAATGCCTATCGATTCAAGTTTCTGCTTTAAACAGAGAGTAGTCCAGTTGAAAGGATTGTCCAAGTCGTATGGGACTGACCTCTGTCCTCTCGAAGAGCGTGACGCCATTGTTTGCAGACAAAGGAAATGCCTTGAGATTCCAATGAATGGCAATGAAATTACTGATGAATTCACCGAATGTGAAGAGGAAACAAACGGGTAATTGTAGCTCCGGTATGAAAAGTCCGTGTTGTGAAAGTAAGCAAGTGATGCACACACGAAGAAAAGTTGTAAAGCGCAATTCGACAGAAATATGCGTGCTGTCGCTGGGAATGTTTTGATTGGCTGGCAAGTGATGTATTAATAGAGCTCATGCATATTAATGTAGACTATTTGCAGGAATGGTAGTGAATGGGTCAACTATTGCTGTGTATAAACTATGCTTAAGCAATCGCATAAGCAACAATAAAAAATACTAATTATCAAATATTAAATATTGTTTTGTTCAGATCCTAAGTAAAAACGGCATCATTTGCTTTTTGTCAGGATTAGTTACTTGTATTATGATCAGTTTTGGCCGCATGTATTATATCAAAGCTTTTGAAATGATCCCCAGCATATGACGTCAAATACGAAACTAAGACTGTGCAAACACAGCTATCGGACTTAAACAAATATCCGACTGCAATAGTTCTATAATCAAAGCCCTGAGTTGGGTCGGTGGAAAGTGGTGAGATCAGCACATTTCCTTCTTCTTTTTGTTTTTCTTTTCTTTATTTGTATTTTAAAATTCTGTATGGACGTTGTCGTATACATTTTTGCTTACGTGAAAACCTTCGCTACACAATGCAGACGAAACAAATCTGGTGAGAATGATCTTACTTTATCGGTCAGTAAGACTTGTCGCTTTATGACTGATTATGAAGGATATTCCATATCCAGTTGTGCTGTTTCCTGTGACTGATTGTAGACATCTTCTATCAATTCACTGAATGAAAGCATTAGAAACGAATGAATTCGTTCCATATACAAAAGAAAGAACATTTGAATTTTACAGGTACTTTTTTTGGACATTCCGTAATCAGCTCTAGCCCTCTGTGATGTGTAAATGTGCTATATATAGTACAGCATCACTAAAAACAGAAAGAAGACAAAAAAGGGTGACATTTCATGCGTAATGGCATTATCGTTGGATCTTCGTTGTAACAAAATGGTTGTATAATGCTCTGTAATGAATTGTCAGCCAAAAAAACAATAAATATGCGTTCTGTATCAACGATAACTGCTAGGATTATGTTGAATCATGTACTATTTTATGTTAATTATTGAAATTGGCCACAGGTCTCGAAATGATTTTCGAAAATCGAAAATCTTTGTTGAAACGGTAAATTTAAATTTTTCAGTTTCACAGACAAACCTTGGAATTCATTACAACAGAAAGGTATGGTTAAAATATGAATCTTTATGACATTTCCATGTGACTATTATCATCATCAGTATTATTGTCTTTAAATGAATGAAGCAGAAGTCGATCACGAAGCCTCTCCATGGTTACACCTTCCGCCAATTTTATTGTTGCCAGTTCGTAGAAACATCGTTGTCAGTGCGTTGGCATCTTCGCCAGTGGGTTATGATTGACCAGTGTGTTCCATTAGAGTTTGTTTGTGAAATCTTTTCTGTGATTTACCGCGATGTTCTTGCCTTAGTTGGCAGTGAAACTTCTCTACTTTCCTGCAGAGCAGTTGGTAAATCTTTACTATTTTTGAGGCACATAAAAATAAGACAGACCAAATAACTTTGTTTAAAATAAATTTTGGGTCACTTGCATGTAAGTTTTCTACTCTTTTCGTCTGCTCTCTATTTTCTCGCCAAGAAATGTTGATCCTGGTTGGGGCTCCTCAAGGGTACATGCATATAATAAAACATGCTTAATAAACGAAAATGAAAGAAAATGACCGTAAATGAACAAACTTTATTGCAAATGGATTAAAAGGAAACAACAAATGAACGAATTGCAACCGAAAATGAATGTGAAGGAACCAAAACTGAGCTCAAAGGGAGATAAACCAATTATTATTACTGAAAAGAGGCACTTTAGTGTAATCAGAAGCTTCTACGATAATAGACTGATGAAGCATGATGACACTTTTGCATAGAGGTTATACATACACAAAGAAAAAAATCCACACCTTTCTTGATGGATTTTAAAAATTCCATTCGAATGACAAGATCTTCATTAGCAAAGTGGAAGAATCTGAATACACTCAGGGGTATCGCATACTTTACATCTAAATTTACAACTAGTATTTTCTTACATAATAAAAAATAAAGACGAATCTGAACTTTTGTTTCAAATAACCTTGAGAGTAATACTTCTTTTATTTTTTAGTCAAATGTGTCATTAGAAACCATGGATACCAGTAGACTGAAAACTTTTTAAAATTCAAAAGCAGACACTTTCATTGCTATGAAAACATTTAAACCTGAAGGCTGCAAATCAATGAGGGAAGTGTCTATGCGGTTATAATTTTTCTGCATCTGTTTCTAAATAGTTCAGCGGCAAATGTAAATAAGCTTGTCTTCGTATTAAGACAGTATTATTAACTTCGTTCTACATTCTAATTGTAGTAGAATATCATTTATATGCTATATCTATATGTATGTCTGTCTATCTATCTCTCTGGTGATACGTTTGTTTCACCTTCTGCATCTCCGTCTACAAAAGATAGAACACACATAAAATTGTCTGGTCACTCGTGGTGTCATGATGAATTCTGTATATTGAAAATTAAATAGGAAATTACAGTCTAAATTACTCCCAAAATTTTATTCTACTCTGTAATTTCACTAACCGACAAATGACAATGGACGGAACTAGGGCAGACTTTGCCAGCTGAGTTAGGGCTTTCTGCACTATCATTCAGGCTATTCACCATTTAAAACAACTTTCATATTTTCTCCATTTGGATCCATTCTGAAGAAGAGCTAAAAGGCTTTAACTGGATGATTAACCACCATTCGTCAATTAAAATAAATACAAGAATTAGTAAGGAAAGTATAGAATTCTTAGAGGTTACAATATACAAGGGAAATAACTTTGCAAAGGGAGATAATCTGGATACTAGGATATATTTCAAGGATACAGACACTTATCAATTGCAGCATAAAAATAGTTTTCATCTACGGCATACGTTCAGGACCATTGTTAAATTCCAAATACTGACGTTCCGCTGGATTACTAATAAAGAACAAGATTTTCATGATTTTTGTTCATTGCTTTTCGTAGGACTAAGAGAAAGTAGTTACAAAATCAGGGAACTTAGGAAAACGAAATCTGAATCAATAAGAAGAATAAATATTTGCAATAAAGCGCAATAAATAATTACGTTCATTGTTCATTTCAATAGACGTTCACCTCTGCATCAAAGTATGCTAGAGAAATCTTTCGTAATTTGCAACCAAAATTTAATGAAGCGTTTGGAACATACACTTTGGTTACAGCTTACCAAACGAAATAAGTAAATAAATAACATTTTTAGTCAGATCAAAACTATCGGATATCAGCAAACCTGGTTGTTTTAAGTGTGAATTTAATGGTATTAAGCTGTATGATTTTTTAATTAATTCATACATAGTTAATATCTTGAAAACAGGTAGAAATTGTAAAATTAAACATCATATTTCATGTGATACGCAATATATGACCTATGTGCTGTATTGTTTAAACTGTAAAAAGCAATATGTAGGGGATATTTAAAGAACCTTATGCGTTAGGATAGAAGGGACTTTTTGGGAACTGCAAAGACAAATAAAACATCCATCTAAATATTTTAGTACAAACTGTAGTAAAGATCATTTGAGAGTGATTGGCATTGGGCACACCACCTGCTGGTCTAAAGAAGATAGAAGAAGAAAAAATAAAATTCTGGATTATTCGTTTAGGAGCTGAAATTCCACTAACGGTGTAACCTATATCGTAGTCTTATTCATTTTGTTTTATTATTTCTTTTCTAAAACCTTTATTTTCTTTAACTAAACATTGTGCGGGTTCATTGAGATAGATAGATTAAATCTCAGCTCTCTCTCCCTCTCTCTCTCTCTCTCTCTCTCTCTCTCTCTTTATATATATATATATATATATATATATATATATATATATATATCTGGTGATACGTTTGTCTGACCTTCTCGAACTCCGTCTGCAAAAAGATAGCGCACACCTACTACTGTCTAGTGACTCATGGTGTCATGATGAATTCTATTTATGTACACACTTTATGTCGGTCGAATTAAATAATTTAATTTAAACTATTTAAACATTATATGTATTGATATTGCTAATGGTGTCACCGTTGACATAGATTTAACTGTTTTATTTCCTTTAAAAGTAGCTTATCTAACTGCGATAGCTCAATCGCACCTGGCTTAAATTGGCATGGCTGATCTACTAATATCATTTATTTCGGTGTAAAATATAATTCATGTTCAAAGTATTGCAAATGTAACGAAACTAAAATCTTTCTTATATTCTGTAAGTATAAGAATTTTAGAAAATAGAAATTCATACGAAAAGCAAATTACTCGATATTGATGTACCGATATGAAAATCTTTTTTTTTCTGTTACTCACCTGCAAGAAATTTTATACATACGAAGTATTAGTCTTCTCTCGCCATTAAAACATTAAAGAAAAACTGTCAAAACAAAGTACTGGCTATTCCAAACTTTGGTCATATATATATATATATATATATATATATATATATATATATATATATATATATATATATATATATATATATATATATATATATATATACTTTTTAAAAGAAATTTCGACATTACCCCGTCTACAAATAGAAAATAAAAGGGGGATAGAGATCATGTTGAGAGTATGTGTCACAAATAAGGTTGTGCAAGAAGTCCTATAGATGCGCTATATTTGATAAGAAACTGCTACAGACGAAAGAGTGAAAATGATGTATGTGACGCTTTGCTGCTCTAAACAATCGTAACAAACACAAATGACGGCCTGGAGAGCACTCGAGAACATTTGTTTAAGTCATTTCCCATATTCACTTGTGCGACGCCTTAACCGCTGCGACACCCTGGCTCCCTGCCTGAACTGTCAATATCGTATTGTTTCAGATAAAACAATTGGGTTTTTTATATCATGGGTTTGACATCATATCAGCTTCTTTGAGGAGATAATGAGATCGATTGTGCCCCGTGTATGTCCGCCTGTCCAAGTTATAGCTATATTTATAAATTTACTGAATATATCTTTTCAGAAACGGGTAAAAGTGTTCACAAAATATTAATTACTCTTGAGAAATGGTCCTGTTAAAAGTAATGGTAAATTTAATGTGTGATGAAATCTTTAACGTGTGACATATAACATCGTTCCAATGTGCATTTGCAACATCATTGAAGGTGGATCGAAGCTAAAAAGGTTTTAGGGAAACTGTGGAACTGAAAAGAAGCTGTAGTAACCCCTTTTACCAATGACTTCAGAAGAGCATTGTTCTCAAGTAGGTAATATATGGGCCACTAGCTAATTTAAATCAGTTTTTGATCTTTACAAATCAAATAAAAACGCTGAACAATTCAAATTACTGCTCTATCGTTGTCTCGCATATTACCTTATATTGAAACAACATCGATTTGTGCATGTGATCACGAGAACATTGCTGGAAAACTTTACTTACTACTGCATACAAGCAAAAACAGTAATATGTTCATTCGCCTTACTAATGGATCAGTTTCTTTCCTACTGAATATTCAGAGATGTGCGCCAGAATCTACCTATAAATTTCTATTGAAACACTACCACACTAACATGATATTTGAAATATGACTTACTACCTTAAATAGAGTTAATAAAATGCTACAATTGGGGTACTGAAAAATCACAATACAAAATAAATTTTAAATTATTTGAACAACATAAATGATGCGGCAAAGCTAAATTATGATCCACTCAACAGTTTTCAGTGTGGTGAAACAATCCCTGTATCAAAATATAACGTGTATTTGCTTAGGTTTGGATGGGATTAAAGTGTGGCTCAATTTAGTTGTGATACAAAACAATATTCAAGAGAATACAAGTGTTGATTTACCTGTTTCAAACATTAGATAAGATGCACTGCAATATTTCAGGAAAGATGCTGAATTACAAATTGCATTCAATAATGCAAACATTGAGATAAGCAGTATCAACCCTTATAGCCAGATAATCAAAACTGTTCAGTACGAGGAGGGATTCAATTGCGTATTTGATGTAAACAAGTACACAAATGTGTATTCGGCTAAGTTTACGACACAACAAGAATATCTCATCAACTTTATAAGGTTAATATAGAACGATTCATCAAGAACAGAAATAGAATTTGAGGAAGACAAAGTTAGAGTCACAACAGAACATGATGACTCAGTGTATGAAGTAGATATTTTAAATCAACCACTGGAATGACAAAATTTGAAATCGATCCGAAAGCATTCATGTATTTGAAAGTATTGAAAAAATGTTGTATAGTGTTGAAAATAAAAGTACCAGTTGTAGATGGATGTTGCGTTGGCTTGTTGATCACGCCAAAAGCCAATATGTCAAGCTTAAAGTTCTCTGTGGATATTTGTAAACCGTTAACGTTTTAACGGCTGACAGCGAACAGTAGTTAAGACACTTTTGCTATGATCCCACTGTACATTCGCTTACACAAACATCCTTCAATTGTGTGAAAAAATGAAAGTCAAAAATAAAATACATATGAATTGAAAGAATGGTTAATCGAACAATCTACATAAACGTTAAAATAAAACTCACCTACAAAAGGGTCTGTGTTACTTGATTAGTGATTAGTGGCAAGCAGATATTGTTGACATGCAACTATATCCAACATACAACGATCGATACAAATACATCTTCACAGCAATACATATTTCAAAGAAAATGCGCATGGACTGAGAGAGTAAAAAATAAGAGATGACATGCACGACGTTTTCACAAACAGTTTCAAATAGAGAAAGCCGAAAAAAATACAGTTTGATGAGGGAAAATAATTTTACAACGGAAGAGTCAAGGAGCTGTTAGACAAGGGAAACATAAAGTATTTTTCAACCTACTCGGATAAAATAGCATCAGTACCTGAATAGTTTACCAGAATACTGAAAACTAGAATATGGAAGCATTTCACACAAAATGAAGCCAGAAAATTAGTTGACATTTTGCCAAAGCTATGATGCAGTAATGGTCATCACACATCCATTGACATGAATCCAGTTGAGTTGAACGAAAAAAAAGAGAGGTCAAACGTATGGATCATTCTGTTCGGATATTTGACAACATTTCGAAGACTTAAATTAACGATTGGTGAATCAGTAACAATTTTCAAAATATAGTGCATTCGAAAACGAAGGAGGTAAAACCTGCGCGTCATTTGAATTTGTATTGATCAAGAAAACGGAGGGGAAGAAGAAACTCCGCACCAAAACATCGCAATTAAGCTACAAAATGGAACACATGACAATCGCGATAAGGCGACCGCAATGTAAGCAATTGTTCTGCAAAGGTAATACAAGACATTACATAAGAAATGAAATGATACAACACTGGAGAACATGAAGGTGATTCAAACTACATTTCAAAAAGCTGAAAAAACAAATACAACATAAAAGAATACATGCTAGTCTACGAGATTTTGAACAAAATCAAAGGCAGCGAAATTGAATAGACTTTAATACAATCATTATGACATATAAACTTCTCTCAAACTTCCTTCAAAAACGGCGGAGCAGTGAGTCACACAACTACTCAGTCAACTATCCATTTTTCCATGACAACAGGCTTAGCATGAACAAGTTTAGAATAATCACAAAATTAACCAAAAATCATTTTTCGCAACATGAAGGAAAAACCAGTACCCTTTTCATAGTATACGGATATATATATATATACTGCATATCTAGTTTTCATAGATATCCAGTAGTAATTGAAATTTAGCAACGGAAATAAATAGAACAGTTAAATGTACCAACAGTTGTAAAATATCACAAATGTCACAGCGGAGAAAGCTAGTGTAGAAATGGAGACACGAAATGCAATTTACCGCAGATACCCAAATTGCGTAAAACAAACGAGATCAATATGATGTAACGATTTAAAAAATATAAAGATTAGAGATCGAAATCCACAGATAAATACGTGTAATTGTGTAGGATCCGTGTACTTACACAAGAGAAGCTAGTTTCATTAAAATAAAATGGCAATGATAAACACTTTATTTTAGAGACATGGACTTCATTTTCAAGACACTTTCCAGTACAGCACTTTCTTTTGTCCGGCACCTCAGTTTAACTGTCCAGTGAACTAGGATCTTTCACAAATATTTAACCAGTTACACATTTATCACACTGAAACTCAATTTTTGACATACAGACCACCTTTTAAAGAACTACACTCTAAAATTTGACAGTGATGAATCAATGTAACGATATACATCATGGTGTAACATGAAAGTTTGGCAGAATGAGCTAAACTGGGCAGTATGGATGACAACATCTGGTTGCCGTGTTTTATACTGGCACAAGGTTGACAAAAACATACCAGAGTTAGCGAAATCGCTATAAAATTTCTAGTTTATTTCCAGATGCGAAAGCTACTGTCTAAATGTAGGATATTGATGTCTGATATCCATTCTTTGAAATCAAACAACAACAACAACATGGAGTTTTAAAATATATATATATTTTATATGTAACAATATCAAAATTTCACCACGGTCTGACAGGAGATACCTGAAGGAAAAACGCGAGATCTTGATAGATAATGTATCAGAAGAACATAAAAATGTACACCAATTTTTGGGGAACCTACACGAGCTGTTGTCTTAGCCGCTTACAAATGTCAGTATAATTATGGATTATTGGAGAACAATACCAGCTGATGAAATGAATTCTATAGTTGACGAAGAAGAGAACACAATGGACATACTTGTTTATGCCAGATAGTAATGGATAATCCTGGTTATTTAAAAAGACCTTGTATGTTTTAGGTATTGTTAAAAGAACATTTAACTCCCTTTATGTTCGTATATGATTGATGGGTGTGATTAGGCTGTAGAACCTACATATTGAGTGTCCTTATTTCAGATGTGCAACTCTCCGAATACTGCTAGCTCCGCTTGGTCATTTGCACTTCACGGACTTGAGAGGTAAATTGAAAAGAAAAAAAAAACGAGAAAAGTTGTTTTTAGTCTTTTATATCTTATAATGTTTTTTGCAATTATAAAAGCTATTATTGTTTACTCTGACAACATTACTGTATTCCATTTTAATAACTGCTAAAGTTAGTGTACATTATTTTGGACTAGTTCAGATGCATTCATATGGAAGCAGCCATTTCGGTCATGCGTCTACTTAAGACAGCGCGTTGTTTCTCTAATACGGCATATACATAAATGTCAGTCACAGTCGATGAAAGACACATAGAAGAATATCCCTCTTTCGGCAGTACTTAATAACCACAGAGCGGATACTCCTTCTTTAAAGAAGAATGCAAATTAGGTACATTTGAAATGCTTGGCCAACTTTCATATAACATTTACAACAAATGGTCAGAATCTTCAAACTACGAAGGCATTGATTATCCACTGGTCGCTTCATCCCGTTTCCAAGCGACAAGCGAGTTGAATAGCCCATGAATATATCTAGCTGAATTTGTCTTTAGGATGTATAGAAACTCAAAGCGGAAATTTATTATATCGCTCAGCCTAATATTTATATATATTTCTGGTCTACGGTAACGTACCTGCATAAACACTGGTGTAACAAATTTTCCGGATTTTCATACTGCAAGTAAATCATTAACTATATTACATTTACTCTCTTGTTTCGTTACCTTTTCCAATTGTTTGAATAATTCCACTCTAGGGTCTATATCTTCCTGTTTCACATATTTATTTATATGTTTATCCACTTTTTTCCATTTGCTAAATCTTTTGCTTTATGTTATAGCCATCCATTTATTTGACATTAATTTTTCAATACTTTTAAATTAAACTACAATGGTTCAAACTAATTGTCTATTTGATACTGTAATCATTGGATTAGTAGGAAGGATCATGAAACCCAGACGTTTTATTTTGACTTGAAGACTTTTATATTTTGAGGGCGTAAATCCTACCAATAAAGTAATACATTTAGTTTATTGGCTGCGTTTCATTATCCTTCCAACTATGCATACTGACGTTTACGTCGTGGAGAGCAACGCAACTGAGAAAAACTATATTGACCTATGATTTCTTCAAGCGTTGCCAATCCATAATATGTAGGCATTCTATTGAAATATTGATGAAAAACAACTAAATGCTCATCGGGTTCGTTCTTTTGTCACGGCCATTTGAAAATGTGTACAATTAACTGAGAAATACATAAGAGCCTATAGGAAATGCAAAATCTATTATTTTGAATACTTAAACAAGATTTTTTTCATTTTATTGTCATTATCTGTCGAATACTTATGTTACAACAGAAAATGAAGTTTTAGAGACAACACTGCAATTATAACATCCTCGCGATAAATTAGATAAATGAGTAGAATTACTTATTAGCGTATACCAGGAAACTAATGCTTTGTTTCTGATAGACGAGTTTGCGAATTTAGACGATGCAAAGAAAGAAATTAAGCAACTAACCTAAGACAGTTAACATTTCGGGGATAGGCACTATGGACTATCTAAATTGGTGATAGCCCAAAAGTATGATCTTCATGCAATGTTAGATTTGTATTGGTCTTTTACTCAAGAGATTAAAGGTCTATGGAAATGTGTTTGAGGAAAGTATTATAGTACCTGTGGTAATGAGGTATAAAATAGTTGAAAAATGGAATAAGAAGAAATAAACTTTCAATGAGACTGGAATGTCCGTTTGATTGCAAGGTGGAAGAAGGGGAATATCCATAGTTTTAAGTATTAATGGTGTCCACTAAATAATGTCCATCATCATATGGTGGAAGAGAAAACCTTATTTATCAATTATATATACATATATACAATTATATATACATATATATCAATTATATACACACACACACACACACACACACACACACACACATATATATATATATATATATATATATATATATATATATATATATATATATATATATATATATATATATATATCGTAATGGTACGATCTACCTAAATTCTTCTCTTGGAGAGTTATATATTGGTTAATTAAGTAATCTTTAAACATTCTTTTTAATTACAGATTTTGTAATACCCTTACATTCTTTTTCACCTCTATCAGTTCTAAAAGCTTATAGCTTATTTCTAAGTCCACAAACTTCTTGAATTGGAATATCATTCAATTCATCTTTAACAGGTCCTGCTATCATTTTATTCATCTGGGTAACATCAAAAATAGTATCTTTTTATGCAGTCACTTGTATCGTAAAACTTACGATCTTCTTTCTTATCATTGTTAAAGTTATCTGTTTCAGTATAAATACATGACAAATATGTATCAGTTATTAAAAGTTAAATTTTGTCGTCTTGTTGATTTTAAACGTTTTGTAGTAGAAGTCATACATGACGAACTTTGTCTTACTTTTTTTAATTGTAATAAAGAGATCGATTAACATTTTACATATAGAGAGACAAACAAACTGACACATGCAAATATAGAATGAATGTACTTACATCTAGCAAGTCACCTTATACCGGTTTGGTTAATTTTATTTTCTCGTTCTTTAAACTAACTAATACCATATCTTCATCTATTATTGCTCTCTATGCAAATGAAATATCCTTTTGAAAATTACAATACTTCATTTCGTCAGTGCATATTTTTACATTCGTTCTCTTTCTTAAATTTTTTTCCAAAGAGAGCATTTTTCATAAGGTTAAACCAATTTATTCAAAATCATTGTTTGCTTTTTGTCTCAAATATGTATTTAGTTCATTGAAAGATTTTAGCCATGTTCCTTGATCGAATACAACTGCCCTATGTATCGTTTTTAGTTGTAATTTTAACTTAACATACAATTTTAAATTACAATAGTGGATGATATATCTAACTTTTAAAAAAATGTAACGTGCATAATAATTTAGCTACTAAAGGTTTTGTACCCTTTCTATCTTCTACCAATTTTTTCTGTAAGGGAGATAAATAAACTTCATTATCTTTTTTTTCTGGTGCGTTGGTACTTAAATCCACTTCTAGAATATAGTCAAATAAATTATTATCATTCCAAGACATGAAATTTATCCTATTACTTTTGTTAGTTTTTGCCTATTTAAAGGTTTTGACAAGCATTGGTTGACACATGAATCAGTCATACAAAATGTTAATATGTTCGTACATGCTGAATGACCTTGACCTTGCGCTGTTAGTAAAAATTTAGTTTAATATAACTTTAATATTTCAGTTACAAATCTAAACTAACATACATTAACGGACTACTTGCCTATTAATTGCTCAAGGTCATAAACTATTGTGCCGTTCCAATCTTACGCACATATTTAGAACTCTGGCGTACTTGATTATTAAGAGTGCAAGATCATAAGCTCTATACCCTGTTAAGAGTCCTGATTTATAGTAATTTATTGTTCTAAGGTTCTGGCGTTACGCCTTGATCAATAGTAACTTCGTATTAATTCTAACTAAATATATTTACTTAAGTCCATTATTTATTTATGTCAATGTTTAGATGGCTGTGTCTGGTGCTAAAGATCCGAGTCCAAAAGCAATAACTAGCTACTCTGTTCTTGTTATATTGGCTACAAAATAAGCTATAATTTTGAATATCTAAGTCTAATTGTTGGATATCTGAGTCTGTCTTGCGGGTGTTAAATATCTGAGTCGTGTTGCAGATATTGGTTTATCTGATTCGTCTTGCAGATATTGGTGATCTAAGTCTGTTTTTGCTGATGTCTCTGTTACTGTTTTGCAGATGTGTTTTGTAATTATTGACTTCGTTTTGTCTGAATTACTAGAGGGCATTGTGGTGCTCCGCTTTTCTTAAAATTGTTGGATTGGTGGTTTATTCTTTTTCTTAAAATTTGAGGATTGGTGGGCTAATGTTGTATTTTTTTTAAATTGAGAGTTGGTAGTCTGGTGTTGTTAAGACATTTTTTTAGTTTTTGTGGTCTAGGGTTGTCGTTAAGAATTTCGGCTGATAAGAGGGTGGGTGGCCAAGAGTTTTATGAAACAAATTATTTGAGTCGTGTCGTGGGTAGAGTGTTAGTGTTTGAAAAAATTGAAATTGGATAGGCGGGTGGGTGGTCTAAGATTTTTTTAAACCAAATTTTGAGGATGGTATTGTGGGTCGCCTACTGTTTGGGAAGAAAAATTTAAAAGGATAGGTTGGTGGTAGGGCTAGAATCAAAATCATATATATTACTTGTGTGTGTGTGTGTGTGTGTGTGTGTGTTTGATTTCTTGGAAGAAATTTTGACATTTCCACATCTCCACCCAACCTATTTTTCTTGGCAAACGTATAGTTCAGATGCGACATCGAACTGATTGCCTCTAAGTGGAAGTGAATACAAATAGATAACAGCAGGGCATAGAGCTCAAGAGTATATTACGTGTCACAGATAAGGATATCCAAGATGTCATATGAACGCATTGTATTTGATAAGAAATTGCCACAGAGGAAAGAGTGAAAATGATGTTTGTGACGCCTTTACTGCTCTTAGGATTCATAACAAACACAGTTTACGGCCTAGAGAGCACTCGAGAACATTTCTTGAAGTGGTTATGGCCAACGTCTGGATACTTTCCCAAAGGAAACCTGGAAGGTCGGGTCGCCAGCCTGGAAAAGGCGTTTTCGGAAGGTCTAAAGGAGCTTCAAAATGAATTAGATCATCAAAGAGCCAGAAACGACATTCTTCAAACCTTACTTGAACAGCAAGACACAAAACTTAAAGACCAGGATACAAGCATTAAGGAACTGTCGAAGAGTATTTCAAAGCTGAGAGAAACAGCCAGTATCCAGATAGGAAAAATTAAACAGCTGGAGGTATTTGCAATGAAATGTGAAAAAGGAAAGATCTCCATAAATGACGGAGATACAGAAATGTATCGAAATGCAACAACGAATCAAGTTACCGAACGATCTAGCAAATCCAAGCAACACATTCTTACTGAGAAGGAATCAAGACTAGTCACACCATACGTGTTAAACGTGAAGCGAGAGATGAATACCAAACTTAAGAGTGAGTATGGCATATAGTTTTTCGGTTTATCCACAAAATATAACTACAATAACAAGTTTAGGTTAAAAAATGGGGAACATTCATATACAGTTAATTTTTAACATGAAAAACACTATTTGAGACATTTTTAAACATTATTATCGTTCTAGTTCCTATTCTTTAATGATTGACAAGTCAATGTTAGGCGTGACATATTTTTTTATAATAATTAGGTTTGATGTGCGTAAGAATTTTTTATTTCTGTTCGGTATATTCAAACATTATCAAATCAAATTCGTTGTTTTCGTAGTAAATGTTTTCTGTTATATTAATATATCTTCCATTTGGGTTGATGAAGTCAAGATATTCATGATAACAAAATGTAAAGGAAATAATGCCGCGTTTTAAATTTCAGAGGAAATTCTAGATGGTCAGGTTGCTTTCTATGCCACCGTCTCAATATGGGAACCAAGTAACCTGGGCGAACATCATACCATCGTGTTCGATGACGTTGTTACGAATGTGGGCAGGGCATACCATGCAGCCACAGGAATATTTATTGCACCTCTAAATGGAATTTACTTCTTCAGCGTTACTGCCATGTCTCTGTCGCAGCACTCTCAGTACCTTGAATTAGTCAAGGATGGTGTACAAGTAAATGACATTCTAGCAGATGCCACCGGCGCTAATCATCATGTGTCAGTCACACGTGCTTTCGTTCTGGAAGTTCGTCAGGGCAGCGAGATCTGGGTGCGGACCGTTTCGGCTGGTGAAATTCATGGCAATCATCATACAACCATATGTGGGTGGCTATTGTTTCCAATGTGATAATGTTTCTTTTTACAACAGACAGCTTTGTTGTCTTTTACCATATATCATCCATCTTTCCAATCTTGTTCTTTTTATTTCGTAATCACCTTTCAGATATCATGATTACAAAGAAAAGAAAAAAGTAATGAACTGGACTTGCTATGAGACATGTAGGTTCCGTAAATGTCACAAACGCCGGTAAATGTCACAAAGTGACACTTACCAGCGTTTGTGACATTTGTTGGTTCTTGTAATATTGTAACATTTATCGGCGACTATGAAGGAGACCTAGCACCATTGAACAAAATTTCCTGTTGGTTCATTCTTAGCACAGACCTTCAAATTTGTATCCAATTATAAGCGTGAAAGAAGAGAAAAATGTTTCATTGGCTTTAAATTTATGTTTCATGCAATACTTAACTCGCGTTCTCTCTGGAACGTTTCCAAAGGACAAATTATATTCTTGTCTTATTTCACTGTTTGCGCATAGGGCTCAATACCTTATTCACGCTGGTCATTTTAGGTAAGAGGTAATTACTCGTTGCATCACAGAAATCACTATTTTCATAATTCACAACAAACACTATTAATTCCGAATATAAAAAAGTATAACCCAAGTTAAAACACGTTTATTTCCCACAGTTTGAAACTTTAATGCGCAAAGAAGGATCAACATTAAACTTTAATTGACAAGGAGCTTCTTCGCTGGGAACTGAGAATGCGTATTGTGAGGCATACGTAATTCTGCTACCATATCAACTGACATTTCGTAAGAAGTGCACATCACATAATAAAATATACACAATATATGCTAATAATTTGCACATTATAGAATAAACTCTTTAGATCATATACTAATAAAGGCACTATATATAATAAAGAATGCACATCATATAATGTAGTTTCAATTGCGCGTATTAAAAAGGAACAACATGTGACAGCATTGGCATTCCATGCACATGCATGACCTGCCTGCTCTTCACAGTACTATGAATCATTTATTGTACGTATATTTGAGTGTGAGATTGAAAAAGGTTCTTTCTGCACGTGCAGAGAAACCGACGTAAGTCTGAAATTGCTGAAATATATTTTTCTTCCTTTTCATTGTCCGTGCAATATATAAAGTAAATCTAGTCATGATGCGCAAGACGCATGTTCTTTTTTTTATCTCAAGGATCTTTTAAGATCTTAAAAGTACGTTGATGCTTACTTATATATATTTATTCAAGAATCTGAAGAAATGGCATACATGTGACATTCTCACTGCACTATGTGTGAAACCTGAATGGCATAAATTTTAATTTTTAAAAGTCGAAAATCATTTTCAATCCCATGCAACTGATTAATCTGAATTCCCTATCATATAATGGTATAGAAACATGTGTAACTACAGATAAATATAATATAATGATATACAAACACGTTTAACTACAGATAAATCTAATAAAATAATATACAAACACGTTTAACTACAGATAAATATAATAAAATGATATACAAACACGTTTAACTACAGATAACTATAATAAAATGATATACAAACACGTTTAACTACAGATAAATATAATAAAATAATATACAAACACGTTTAACTGCAGATAAATTTAATATAATGATATATAAACACGTTTAACTAGAGATAAATATCAAAGTAGCGGTAGCCTTGCTGAGAAAATGAATTCCTTTTCCGGTCCCAATTTCACCAACATTACTCTGAAGTATAGTTGACTATACACTTCAGACATTTGACTGGTCAATGGTCAGTCAGTTTCAAATTTCAGCTAACCAGGTCAATGGATTCAAAAATTCAGTTTTAGTCCAGATTTTCGTTGTTTCGATGTATTAATGTTTTTGACTAGGCAAGAACTTGGTTATTTCAAATTATTACAAACTGAAATTTAACTCTACTACTGACTGCCGAAATAATGTCATGTATAAATGTAACTATATAGATCCAGACTTAGTTGCGGTGCATATGAATAAATTGAAGATTTTCCAAGGGCAAAAAGGGCAAACGTATGTTACATAATATCATTCCCATTCACGATAATACAAATTGGAACCCAGTGAGTGGAGCGGGAAAGATGAGTAACAGTGACCTACTTTTATGATAAGTATGTAGTACTCATCAGAATGCACTACCTCACCATGTTTCATGAGTCTACGTATAACAGTACGTATACAGCATAAAAAACCTGAATTCACCGCTTAAACTTAGCCAAGAATGTACAAAAAATTTACACGTATCTACAACGTTAACCTAATTAACGTTATGAAACCCACTCCACACTGTTGCCTAGGACATCGGAAGAAAGAATGGATAAGATGCAGTGAAGTTGCACGCGTTAATGTGCTTTTATATGGGCGAACGCCACCTGGGGTGGTCCAATAGCTCACCTCTACTTCCTAAAGAGCTAAAAACAGATAGGGACTTGTAGAACTAAAGTAATTTTAGCTAGCAATATACATCCTAACCGGCATTAAAGATTATCTGAAATGGTGTTGAAATAAAATATTGGAAACAAGCAAATCTGTACACTTGCAGCTTATGCTTAGAATAAGACAGCACAATATTGGTAATGAAACACCTTTCACATTGATGACAACTATTCCCCATTGATTTCCTTTCATGCATCATTTGCACAGATCAAATTTACGAACCTGTCTGATCAATTATGTATCTATTTTTATCAAAGATTTTTTTTTTGTTTTAAAATTAATTTAACAAGAAGATCGCGGCGTAAAATAGTGTGTGGCGGAATAAATTGTCTTAACGTTATAACGATTAACCCAAAAATCCATAAAGGGGTTAAAGAAATATCAGCAAATGGAAAGCTTTAACCAAATCCAAACAGTAAATCTTCTCCAAGTCTGCGACTTTGACCACAAAATCTAAGGACGGAGCAGGTGTGTCACTGAATTAAACCTCTTTGAATCAATGGGGGGAGGGGGGAGGGGGGAAGAGTAAAGACCTTTAGTAAAACTATGAGAAATATTGAGGTTGCCGCTGTAACCGTCGGAAAACTGAATGTCGTGTTTCGCATCCACTGACGTATTCTCGACAAATCCTAGATTAAGTCTAATGACTCACCATTGCAAATCTCCATCCTTATTACTTCATAATTCACACCCCTCCCACCGACCCCCCCCCCCCCCCCGATATATAATGGGTATTCCCATTATGATTTTATATATTATGTTTGGTTAAAAAATAGTAAAAAGTGTCACGGTAATTGCATTTTTGTATATTTGAAACCCACTTCGTAGACCCGTTCCCCAACAACAACCTCCCAATCCCAGGGACCCATTTGGAGGACGCCAAGAAGGGGAAATGTACCAATGTTTGTAAGCTTTCACTTCACGGTTGAAACAGTTGTGTGTTAACACACAGACGGACAGACTGTAAAAACAATACAGGAAATTAGAGACTAGTTTAAGCCTCAGTGGTTAGAAATGTGCCTGATTAGATGACACGATGGCAACAGGTGCTATATAATCAACCAAGACTTGCTATTTACAAGCCTTACTGAAGAAAATTCTGACTAAAAGAATTGAAAGACTTGATCTTTGCGGATAGAGCAACTGATACATAATGATATTGAAAATGTCTGTACTGATACATAATGATATTGATAGTGTCTGTACTGATACATAATGATATTGATAGTGTCTGTACTGATACATAATGATATTGAAAATGTCTGTACTGATACATAATGATATTGAAAATGTCTGTACTGATACATAATGATATTGAAAATGTCTGTACTGATACATAATGATATTGAAAATGTCTGTACTGATACATAATGATATTGAAAATGTCTGTACTGATACATAATGATATTGATAGTGCCTGTGCTGATGCATAATGATATTGAAAATGTCTGTACTGATACATAATGATATTAATAGTGTCTGTACTGATACATAATGATATTGATAGTGCCTGTGCTGATGCATAGTGATATTGATAGTGTCTGTACTGATACATAATGATATTAATAGTGCCTGTTCTGATGCATAATGATATTGATAGTGTCTGTACTGATGCATAATGATATTGAAAATGCCTGTACTGGTACATAATGATATTGATAGTGCCTGTGCTGATACATAGTGATATTGAAAATGCCTGTACTGATACATAATGATATTGATAGTGCCTGTACTGATACATATTGATATTGATAGAGGCTGTACTGATACATAGTGATATTGATAGTGGCTGTACTGATACATAGTGATATTGATAGCGACTGTACTGATACATAGTGATATTGATAGCGGCTGTACTGATACATAATGATATTGATAGAGGCTGTACTGATACATAATGATATTGATAGTGCCTGTACTTTGCTTAAATCACTCAAGTGCTGAAGAATAACAAGAGTAACAGTAATTCAAACCTCACAAATTTATTTTCTCTCTCGGTGTGTGTTTACTTTGCCTGCTTTTGACACAAATAACAAAACAGGCTACATCCTATTTGACATAAATGATGTCTGCTGTCACCCATGTGCATTACTAGTCACACAAATGCGTGAAGAATTACAGGATCCAGTTAATTAACTACATTAGTAACGGTACATTCCATGTATAACTGTCATATCTGTCAGATTCCATTAAACATTTTAAAATGTAATATTGAAAAAGTTGAACGACTAGATTCAGTGGCTCTGTTATTGCTTGTTTTTCTTCCTGTCTTTGAGATAAATTGCGATATAAGAGAAGGCAAACTTTTAAAAACAAGCCAACAAATTGGTCCCTTGAAGACCCATTACACACACACACACACACACACACACACACACACATATATATATATATATATATATATATATATATATATATATATATATATATATATATATATAATATTATCATACAGTTTAGAGAATTTTAATTCGTAACTCTACGGAGATACGAATCCGGATCCGCGGGTTACGACACCCATCGCCTTCACTGTAAGCACTAACCCCTATACCATCTCGACCATGCATACATCACCAACAAATTATGCTACAAAGTCGGTGGTATAGGCATTACAATTCTCTAACATGTATGATAATATTATTTATTCGTATTTAAAAATTCTGTTAATGTTATCAAGCATTCTCCTGTAGGATCCAGGGATAGCATAGGAAGGACCTTATCCTGAGGGACCTCTGTATTTGCACCCTAGTATGAATCAATATCCGTTTAAAGTGCCGTATAATTCAATATCAACTGCAAACTGCATAGACCCAGATCTGCCGTCGCATAATGTGCCGGCAGATCTGGGTCTATGCAGTTTGTAAGGACTAATCAGTTGAACAAACAACATAGACCCGGATCTGCCGGCGCATTATGCGACGGCAGATCAGGGTATATGTTGGCTGCATTTAGAGACGCATTCTACGCGAGTATATACGGTAAATTAATTTTTACCGAGCAGCTTTCATCTATCGTCATTATAAAATCAACATAATTTCATCTTAAAACATTTGCTTTCTTTATATGCCGATGATCTGATTTAAGTGGTATAAGTTATTATATCTGCTATGTTTTATATACCATCATAAGAATTAGGGTAACACGAGTACTTATATAATATCTAGACAAGTAACACAAGGTACACAAGCAATGATATTGCACTGGCGGGTATGAAATCTCGGTTAAGCTGTTATAAAGTCAGCAAATGCACTGAGATTTATGGGGAAATCAGTTCATCCAAACCCATCCCACCCAGTGGTCGTTAATTTTATACGTATACGAGACTAAAATTTACAACAGCACTCCTGTTCAGAATACTTTTCCATCTGTGACTCCTAGAAGGTTGTTAAAATTGGTGTGTAAAATGATCAATATGTAATATTAGTAATACCTTGTAGATTCAAAATGCTAGTAGATAAAGTGTACTTTTCATTTTTCAAACGCTATATGGCTGAAGGACATGAAAAATCACAAACGTTCGCGTAGCTAACAACTGACGAACATCTCTCTCTCTCTCTCTCTCTCTCTCTCTCTCTCTCTCTCTATATATATATATATATATATATATATATATATATATATATATATATATATATATATAAGGATTTCAAGGCACTAATTTGGCTTGTGTTGAAAAGTTTGTCATCTCTTATATCGCAATTTATCTCAAAAACAGAGAGAAAAACAAACAATAACAGAGAAATTGAATTTACAGTCGTTCAGCTGTTTTAATATTATATGTTTACATTTGATTGGAATCTAACATATATGACATGTACTCATGGAATGTACCGTTACTGACGTAGTTAAACAGCCTGATCCTGTAATTCCTCACGCATTTGTATGATTAGTAATGCACATGGATGAGAGCAGACACCGTTTATGTCAAATGATATGTAGCCTGTTTTGTCATCTGTGTCAAATGCAGTCATAGTAAACAAACCAAGAGAGAAAACACACAAATATGCAAGGTTTTACACTGAATTCTGGTATTCTCCCGCACTAGAGGGATTTTAGCAAAGTACACGCGGTACCAATAACAGTATGTATCAATCGTTCAATTATTTTAGTGATCATAATTTTCTTCAGTAAGGCTTGTCATTCTTTTTGTGTCTTATATTGAATACATAAATGTATGGCACGATGAAAGGGACACTTAAGATTTATTTAAAGGATCAATATGAAGTACTAATAACCAAGAAAGAAGTTGCAATGAAGATAATTGGTTATATACGCTTAATTAAAATTGGTTCTGAATATTTATTTTTTCATATAGAAATCCAATGACCACAAGTTTTTATTGGGTGTACTTAAAATTCCTATACCATCTCTGCCGAGGAGGTAATGAAATATTAACTGAGATAATATTCATTGAGGAAAGGCGGGTCGCGTCGATAGGGAATTGGGGATGAGCTTAAAGCTTGATGAGATCGTACTGTACGACTAAACCATTTAGGTACCTGTTGATAAGCCAGATCTATCAGAATGATGTAGTTGGCGAATGAATTAAACTTCTTGGTGAGTTGGATTTTTTTTTACAACAGTTTATAATTATTTGTAACTAGGAACACGAAAGAATATATTTTCATTCCGCCATAAAAGCTCTTTAACGCCTCCAATATACAAAGCCGATATCAAGACGAGAGTGGTCATCTCTATTATACGAGTCAGACGATTGATTGATTTAAATGAGAGGCTTCAAGGCACTTGTCGTCCTTTTTATTTCACAGTATATGTACATGATCAGAAACAATAAAACTCACTTGCCTGAGTTACACACTTCCTGGACAGATTTTCTGCGTCAAAGCTATATATATAGAATCACAAAACAATCGATGGAACAGGGCCAATGTACGTCACATTAATGTATTTTTCTTCTGGTGAATAATAAAAACATATATTCGCATAGCTCTTTAATATCTAGAAGCTATGATTTATTGATCTATAAATCCACCTTTGCATGAGTTTTAGATTGGCTGCAAACCCTTCGGATACCGCAACAAAATTAATGTAAATCTACTGTTAACCTACTTTTTACGCATGCTTTATATTTTTGCGAAGTTCGCAAGGAAATTGAATTTGCGAAATTAAACAACCACGAATAATGAAGAGACATTTTTTAAAATATTGACCAATTTTGTATATAAGCACTTTAGCTTTTGTTATCAGTCATATTCGTATGTCCGTCCATTCGTACATCCGTCAGTTATTAGGTTTTCGTTGTATTCTGAACTCCACTTACACCGTTTTTGGTATGATGTTTTATGGATATGAGTAGATGAAAACAAACGTTTCACAGTTTGGATGCAGACCCTGATTGTGATGGTGGTGAATGGCTATGGCATTGTGAGCTTGTAACATGAAACGGGGGAAGATCCAGAAATATCGTTTACGGGGAGCGTAAACAACAAGGGGTCTGTGGGATGGAACCCCGAGTGGGGGCCCAGGGGACGAAGCCCTCGGAAGCTTCTGCATTTTAACCGTTTCGAATACATGATTTTAACTATCTAATTGTAAAGAAAACTTACTCTAGGAAATGTTCCGTTTGTTTCGCACTCATTTTTAAGGGGGTGTGGGGTGGGGGGTGGGGGTAATAACGTAGTGAGCTTGTAAACATAACTCATTCTACAACAAATGAGAGAAGTTGATCAGATTTGTTGTGATGCTCTATAAGGATGAGTACGGTACATAACAACGAGTGCTTCAGATCTGTAAAGAATTTATCTGTAAAAAAAATAATAAGATGATAAAGCTGAGGTGAAATTATTTGCCATATGAACAGATTTTTTGCTTCTTAGATAGACATAATAATACGAATATCTAACAAATGTATGACATGACGTTAATTAAAAGAACTGGGATGGTGAAAAAAAATGGGAAAGTGTAGAAACAGAAATGCAATTTTTAAAGGACTTCAAAGCTCCTCAATACTGACGAAATCCTTCCACCATCCTCAAATAATAATCTGGTATAGATAAATATGATGAACAGCTGAATTCTAAAACCAAAACACCTGTTATGTGGTTGTAATACAACTGTCAGTTTGTTCAATCTCACGAATTATATAGGATGCGCTTCAACTGTCTGAACAAACAAAGCCTATTATTATCCAGACTACAAAACCCAAAATACGTTCCTGTTTACACACGAAAACAGCTTCGCTCTAATGCGATCAGAACACAGGCAGACAATAATGGTTACAATCTTCACCAAAGAGAGGTCAAACAAACGTTGATTGCGGACGATGCTGCAATAATACTCGATGGTTCAGAATTAAGTTTTAATACAGTAGTAAATATCTTTGATGAGTTCAGAAATATTTCGGGACTTTAATTAAACTACAAAACTGTATCGTATTAAGAACAGGCTCTTTACGGAGGAATACACATTTCAACTATTATTCTAGTAAACCGATTAAATGTCGAGCGCCAAAACTTTAGGGATAAGTTTCCACACAAATATAAATTTATTACATGAATTGAATCTATACCAAAGATAAGAGAATTCTATGCATGCCTTGAGAAATGGAAATGGCGAAATTTATCACTGATTGGTAGAATAACAGTAGTAAAAAGACATTGCCATACCTAAATTGATATTACCAAATCCCACTGCTGAGAAAATGAGAGAAATAAAATAAAATATTTTTCTTTTTATATTGGGCTCGAAAACGGATCGCGTCTCTATCATATATAGCTATGGTGAGGGTGGCTTATAAATGCTGGATATAGATATATTTATTCATGCACTGAAAGCGAGTTGATTCTATATAATGTTTAATAAAGAGAATGGTGAAATTTGGAAAATATCTGCACTTGAAAGAATTAAAAAGACAGGCGGCGACTTTTTCTTTAAGGGAAATTGCCCACCACATAGAATTCATAACTTAAACATAAATAGTTTTTGCAAACAGATACTAGAAGCATAGTGCTTTTTCAATTACAAAGAAAATATACCACTGACTCAGAAGCAACCACTCTGGAACAACGACAAAATTATACACAGAAGACTAATGTTAGTATACTGAGATTGGATAGAAAAAGGAATTAAATACATAGGGGATATATATTCCTTCACGGAAAATAGATTGTTAAATTTCAGTGAAATCTGTATCCATTACTCAATAAATACATCAAATTTTTTACAATATCACATACTACTTTCTTCTATTCCAAAAGACTGGTTAACCTCTCTTAAAAACGAGCCAAAACTTAATGTAAGTGAACAGGAACTTTTAATAGACTAGGTCAAGAAAGGTAACAAAGCATGTAATCTTCTCTATAAATTTCAGATAGAGCATAATGAATCGGCAATAGTATCACATGAAGTATGGGAAGACATATTCAAAAACCATCATTTTAACTGGAAGTTTATACACGAGCAGTGCTGGATTACCGAATGGGCAGACTAAGCACGTGTTTAGGGCACAAGCAAAGCAAGGGCACCAAAAAAGAAAGAAAAAAAAAAGAGAAATTACGGTTCAGTATTGTTTTTATTTTGAATTACATGGGGGGGGGGGGGCATAATCTTTTCAGTGCTTATGGCCTCTAAATGTCTTAATCCGGCCCTGCACACGAGATACGATTTAAATGTACCCTGGATACAAAACTAAGAACTTTCTAACACAAATTTTCATGCGTATTGTAGCAATCAACAAATTTGTATATAAATGTAAAATCCATTGCACACCGATGTGCGATTTCTGTGGAATAAACGAAGAGAATATGCTTCACTTATTTTGGGAATGCATGTTTGTACAAGATTTCTTTGGAAAACTCCAGGATTTTTTCGTAGAAAATAATACAGATTTAAATATCAATTTACTTAATGTTTTCTTTGGTGTGCAAAGAAATGACAAGTAACTGGTTAATTTCATGTTAATTTTAGCAAAACATTTTATTTATGCGTACAAATTTGCCAAAAAAAAATTCCTTCCACTGAAGTTTTTCTCTCCATTCTCTATGATCGATACGACATAGAACAAAATCATTGGCTTTCATCAAAATAAATTAAACAAGATAGAAAAGAAATGGAAGCCTCTTAAAGCTACCCCCATTCCTTAGAAATAAAAGATTGTTGTTGGAATTTATTTTTCCCAAACATTATGTCAACTTTATTATTGTTTGGTTATATGGTTACGACTCTCTCTCTCTCTCTCTCTCTCTCTCTCTCTCTCTCTCTGTATACAAATACAAAATAAATAGAATCCAAGTATAATGATAAAACTTACATCTGTAATGAACTTACATAACACTGTTTATAAGTGTATTTGTCTTACGCAAAATAAAGAATTTAAAAAAACAAAACAAAACAACAACAACAACAACAAAAAACTGTCACTTTGTTCAATCCCACGAATTAGGGGATGCGCTTCCAAGGTCTGAGCAAAGAAAGCCTACTATTATCCAGACTACAAGGCCCAAAATACGTTCCTGTTTACACACGAAAACAGCTTCGCCTAAACTAGACAGAAAGAAAATGTTTCCAAATTTAATTTTTAATTGAAACTCTTTCTATTTCACTAATTCAAAAAATATGTTTTATTAACTTCCTTTATTCATCGATTTAATTCATATTTGGTGGCCTTGTATGTGCTTTTGTGTCTAGGAACATACACATATCCACCATCCTGAAACGTTTTCATAATCAAGGACAAGGCGTGGATACAATTTGGTCGAAACAGCGAAGTCACATGACCACAACGAAGTCGTCAAAATGGGCAACCATTGATAAAAGTGAAACATGTAAATAGTCAGAACATTTCCAAAACACAGCCCAGGAAATCTGAAATCACTCGTGTTAGTATTTTCAGGGTAATCACAAGTTATCATTGTACTTTATGCTTATCTTTTCTTTTCTCTATATTTCATGCAAATAAATATCATGATTTTCTTTTTTCTTTCGCCGAAAACATCCGGATGTAACAGTTCAGCCTGTTTAGTTTTGGGGTAAGCCCGGTGTTGAAGACTAAATTCTGCAATTATTTCACTTGGTGACGTGGCTATTGTAAAAACGTGGCAAACTCTGATGTATATGTTTCAGACTGTAAACATGCACTGTATTTACATTGTTTGGTGTGTGGTTGTACTCATTACATAGTTATGAGTTGAACAGGTTCATGCGAAAATTCTTACTGTGATACAGGAATGGTGGGTGCACAATCCCTGCACAGTGCTATACCAACCCTCAGTTTAATTAATAAATGGCTTGTTGCCAGTTACATGGGCCACGCTGACTATTCTGTCCATTTGTTCGCATCGTGTTGCGCATACGTGAAGAAAACACATTGAAAACCACTCAACCTGATTTCCACGCATACACGTTTGCTCGGCGTGTACAGAGACATTCTGGATCCCCGATATTTTCATTGACACTGGTGTATATTTTTGTAAATATTTTATTTTCTTCATTATAACAGCCACAAAAACATGTATTTCAATTTACTATCTTAGAAAGGAAATGCAACTTTAGTTCATTATTTATTATATTGTATACATATAATTTACACAATCAAAAGCTTACGGAAAAAAATATATAGGTTTGTTATGGAAATTGTGAATAAGTAAATATTATTTCCAGCATGCCTTAAAATAAATGTTAAAAAAACTTGACATTACCTACAAATATTGCGCAGAAATCAGCAACTTGTTGCAATCGAAGACTAACAGTGAGGCCGGAAAAATCCATAAAAATAAAATATTTACATTTTGTAATATAAATGTTGTCATTTCTTTGGCATATAATTGATCATTACACTGCACAATCAAGGGTTTTGAAATTGTTATCACTGAGAATCAATTAAGTGCTTGTAGGGGGGTAGCAAAATCTTTTCCGTTTCATTTAGCCATCCATGTCAAAGTTAGATGACCAAAATATTGCATTTTCCACAGAATTAATGTGTCAGAAATTGGCATGGTGCTTTTCTTTTCTTCTTTTGGGTTTAAGGGACCGACCATTTAATTTTCGGGGGGGGGGGGGCGGAGAGGACACTGATTTGTGTTCAGAACAAATTTCGGGCTCTCAAATAGTTTGAAAAATATTCTTGCACTGATTTATAGCAACAAGAAAACCTTATTATACCCATTATATTAGTTGAAAAAATAAAGTAATGAAGTAAAAGAAAGAAATATCCCGGTTCAACCGAAAACCCAGCAGCCCCGAAAATTAAATGGTCGGTCCCTAAGTCACTTCCTCAACTTCTCGAAAGCCTTTCAAAATATGGTTGCATGACAAAATCATGTTGAATCATCAAGCGATTCTGCGGAAGATGGAATGGACACAATTTGGGAACAAATATACAACGTTAGAGCTAGCATTACCTATTTAAAATATTGAGTAAAGTCGTTTTGAACATTGATTAAATTCAATCGCCTTCAAGATAGTTCTTCAACAGAGATGGCATTACTTAAAGCTCTAAACAAATCACTGTGCATCATTCTAAACATGTAATGCATTCTCGTATCAATTTCTGATGAAATAATATTTTAAATGTCTCCAGGTAGCGGTCTAAATAAGTGACCAGACTTGATAAGGTTTTTGAAAATGTAGTCCTATTGCGGCCATCCAAGGGTAGGCATTAAGGTAGACCTTTGTTCGCAGATATTTCATAATCTGGCTTATCAAGCGACACTTCCTTCTTTGCATGCATCATAGCTGATAACATAGTTTCGATTCAACACGTAATCATCCCAAATATCAAGCACGCATTTTCCGTTATCTTGAATCGCTATCCGGAGAAAAATATTTAGGTGTGATGTGACTGTCTCGTCTAACATCATATAATTACGACGCTATTGTGTGAGTATACATACATATATACATACGTACATACATACATATATATATATATATATATATATATATATATATATATATATATATATATATATATATAATATATATATATATATATATAGATTGGCTAAACTGAAAAACAATGCTTTTTACTACCTTTTTACCTGTTATACTAAGGGTATAGCCTCTACTCCTGGTTATAGTCATACTAAGGGTATAGCCTCTACTCCTGTGTATAGTCATACTAAGGGTATAGCCTCTACTCCTATGTATAGTCATACTAAGGGCATAGCCTCTACTCCTATTTATAGTCATACTAAGGGTATAGCCGCTACTCCTGTTTATAGTCACACTAATGGTATAGCCACTTCTCCTGTTTATAGTCATAGGGTATAGCCACTAGTCCTGTTTACAGTCATACTAAGGGTATAGCCACTACTCCTGTTTATAGTCACACTAAGGGTATAGCCACTACTCCTGTTTATAGTTATAGGGTATAGCCACTACTCCTGTTTATAGTCACACTAATGGTATAGCCACTTCTCCTGTTTATAGTCATAGGGTATAGCCACTACTCCTGTTTACAGTCATACTAAGGGTATAGCCACTTCTCATGTTTATAGTCATAGGGTATAGCCACTACTCCTGTTTACAGTCATACTAAGGGTATAGCCACTACTCCTGTTTATAGTCATACTAAGAGTATAGCCGCTACTCCTGTTTATAGTCATACTAAGGATATAGCCACTTCTCATGTTTGTAGTCATAGGGTATAGCCACTACTCCTGTTTACAGTCATACTAAGGGTATAGCCACTACTCCTGTTTACAGTCATACTAAGGGTATAGCCACTACTCCGGTTTATAGTCATACTAAGGGTATAGCCACTACCCTTGTTTATAGTCATACTAAGGGTATAGCCGCTACTCCTGTGTGTAGTCATACTAAGGGTATAGCCGCTACTCCTGTTTATAGTCATACTAAGGGTATAGCCACTACCCCTGTTTATAGTCACACTAATGGTATACCCATTACTCCTGTTTATAGTCATACTAAGGGTATAGCCGCTACTCCTGTTTATAGTCACACTAATGGTATAGCCGCTACTCCTGTGTGTAGTCATACTAAGGGTATAGCCACTTCTCCTGTTTATAGTCATACTAAGGGTATAGCCACTACCCCTGTTTATAGTCATACTAAGGGTATAGCCTCTACTCCTGTGTATAGTCATACTAAGGGTATAGCCTCTACTCCTGTGTATAGTCATACTAAGGGTATAGCCTCTACTCCTGTGTATAGTCATACTAAGGGTATACCCATTACTCCTGTTTATAGTCATACTAAGCGTATAGCCGCTACTCCTGTTTATAGTCACACTAATGGTATAGCCACTTCTCCTGTTTATAGTCATAGGGTATAGCCACTACTCCTGTTTACAGTCATACTAAGGGTATAGCCACTACTCCTGTTTATAGTCACACTAATGGTATAGCCACTTCTCCTGTTTATAGTTATAGGGTATAGCCGCTACTCCTGTTTATAGTCACACTAATGGTATAGCCACTGCTCCTGTTTATAGTCAAAGGGTATAGCCACTACTCCTGTTTACAGTCATACTACGGGTATAGCCACTTCTCCTGTTTATAGTCATACTAAGGGTATAGCCGCTACTCCTGTGTGTAGTCATACTAAGGGTATAGCCACTACTCCTGTTTACAGTCATACTAAGGGTATAACCAGTTCCCCTGTTGATAGTCATACTAAGTGTATAGCCACTACTCCTGTTTATAGTCATACTAAGGGTATAGCCGCTACTCCTGTGTGTAGTCATACTAAGGGTATAGCCACTACTCCTGTTTACAGTCATACTAAGGGTATAACCAGTTCCCCTGTTGATAGTCATACTAAGTGTATAGCCACTACTCCTGTTTATAGTCATACTAAGGGTATAACCACTACTCCTGTTTATAGTCATACTAATACTAATGGTATAGCCGCTACTCCTGTGTATAGTCATACTAAGGGTATAGCCACTACTCCTGTTTATGGTCATACTAAGGGTATAGCCACTACTCCTGTTTATAGTCATACTCCGGGTATAGTTACTACTCCTGAAGAGGATATCAGAGTCACCATCTATTCCAGCTACACTGCTTCAACTCTAGCTCTATGAATGCATAACAGGTGACTGCAGCGTGGAAGTCACAAGCGACCATCGAGGGATATGTGATCAACGGCTTGACAAACGATAAATTTTCGATTTAGCATATACAAAAAGCTCATCTAGCTTCTCGATATGTAAGAATAAAAGCCTGTGAAAAGTATTGAGATTTTCAATTGTTTTACTGAAGTAATTATCTAATATGACCCAATAATAATAACAAATACACTCTAATGTGTTACCCTTTTCTACACCATAATATTTGCTACAATTGAATTAAAATGTTAGAGTTTATAACAGCAGATACATGTTTAAACATCTCACAAGAGATGCCAAATTACAACAACTTACCGGAATATACCTACGGTAATCTTTGCAACATATGGAACTATCAGTCAGAATCATAAGGAAAAGACAAAGAAATATAACAGAGTACAGGCAACAAGCAAGATTTGTTTGATATTTTAAATGAGAATGAACCATATTTGAAGAAGACCATCAGAAGAAACATTCGACAAGTTGACGCTGCAATAACTCAATTAGACTTGACGCTCAGACCTGTGAAACATCCTACTCAGGACGGGAAAAAAGTTGACTACAGATTTTTTAAACCGAAAAACAGACCTATTAACACAATAAACAGAGGCGAGATAGATAATATCATGAACATTTGTTCATTATGGTACATGCCACATTTGGACAGGAAACAAACTGAATTATAGGAGGGATATTTGATAGGATTGAATACCTAACATTGAACATAGTTAGTTATCAACCGAACATCAGACGAATGATTTGCCTAAAGGTGCTGAGAACACAAAAGCTTGTATCAGTATGTGAAATAAAGATGGTAGATGTTTATTTTGTGCTGTAGAATCTGTGTTAAACACACGAAATGAGGATATAAATAGACAAAAATACAATTTAGATCGAAGCAGCCATTATTTTCACAGATCCGATAAAAATAGAGGACATTTGGAAATATAAAAATGAATTTGATATATCCGTAAAGGTGTGAGAAAGATTGGAAGGGAAAGACAGCAGGGCTGTGTCAAAGGCAACTTGTACCAGGGGTTCAACTGATAGTAAACTACATCAAACCGGATAGAATATCTTAATTAGAGAGAGGAAGACATGTTGACATGTTAATTATAATTAAGTGTCGTTGTCCTGATAACTAGGAGTCTGGAAGGCACCATTGCGTTAGAATAAACAACTTTTTTTAAGATCGATACCATTACAGTTACACTGACACGAAAATATTTTTTTTTTTAAAATGCCTGAAATTTCGCAATACACCAGCACATTAATTATAACATAAAGACTATGTTACATCAATATAACTCAATACATATAATGTTACATCGTATATAACTCAATACATATAATGTTACAACGTATATAACTCAATACATATAATGCCCGAAGAAGCCTCAGTTGTAAAATTAAAAACCTGTTAGCATCAGTAAAAATTTTAGGATGGTATTTATTATAATTTTGAAAGTATCCTTGTACCTGTCAAAAGCGAAACTGACACAGAACCTAATATATTATCGTACCAGATGCAACGTGACACGGACTGTCCGGTATAATCATGGATAATTAAAACAGCCAAACACATTCCATCAGAGTTCTGTTTGTACCTTAAATCAATTGACAAGAGATATAAACCAATAATTTACAGAGGTGCAGATTGTATTCAAGTTTATTACTATACGTTGAGTATAATCGAAAAACTGGTGTCTGAAAAATTAAGACCCAAAACGCAAAACCTATATTGCATCTATGGACAAGGAAACATTTAAAGACAAAGTTCGAGACGGCGGTGAGTTAACAGGCAATTATTGATGTCCAGCTCTTAACGAATGCAACACAAATTTCAAATATCCTAAATACATACCATTGCTCATTCACAAATTATCTGATTATTTATGACATTCACTTATTCGTCAATTACGAGTGAGAACATTTACCCATACGAATACATAAAACAACACTTTGAAAAGCTTAATGAAACAGCCCGACCTCCAAGAAAAAAGTTCTCTTCAAGTGCAAATGATTATAACGTGCAAAATGACGATTATCAGTATGTATTGTATATTTCATATTAAGATATTTAAATATATCAGTGGGAGAAAAATGATATCGCCACAGTGGCAATATCACTTTTGGAACCACTTTCTTTTTCTATTTAGGAAGTATATCCGCCCTTATGTATGTTCTTCAGACCTGTATTTCCTTATTTAGACATATTTATTTTTCTTCTCTCTCTCTCTCTCTCTCTCTCTCTCTCTCTCTCTCTCTCTCTCTCTCTCTCTCTCCACCCCTCCTCTCGCTCTATCATCAGAATGAATAGATCTTGAAATGTGTCAAGACTGTTGACCCTCCAGGTATACATTTATGTAATCAATGAAACGGCGCCGTCAAGAATGCATAAAAATTAACCCCAAACAATAAAAGGCAGCCTTCATGTATTAACCTTTTATAATTAGTTTTCCACATGAATCATGCAAATTGTCAGTGACTGAGTTTACATGACCTGTTGCTATTTGATATTCTGTGTCACCCATACAGTATTGTAAATATGTTACACTCAACGACAAATGGTACACATTTTTAAGAAAAAACTCTTGATTACATATAACAATTAAATTGTTTAAGTGGCGATTTTAACCGTCATCACAATCATAATCATGTCTGAAAACAATGGAGAAATCACACATTGATTAGTGCCGATTGCAAACCGGAATTAAGTGCCAATCGAAATTAGGGTGCAGTCTCCTACTGAAATAGGCTGCCAACCTGCCAACACACAAAATTCACGTCTGAAAGCAGAAATAAACAAAAATAGTAATCAAAATCCTTACAAGTAAGTTCACAATCATTAAAATCTGTTATTTAATGATGCTACGCTCTAAAGCCTGTTGGAGCGTTCTGTCATATTGCTATAGTACTGCGATGTTCACTGAATCAAATGTATTAACGAAAATAAATATTTCTTCATTTTCGCATACAAACATTCATTAATTTGACAAAATACACAATTTGAAGCATTATATGTACAATCAAAATGTGTAAAAAGTCGCTGTCGTAAAAGTATTGTAACATTTCGGAACTTCTTTTTATCGATGTAGTAATGCAGCCGTTAATTGCATTGACACAGAATGAAGAAATAAATCCATGCAAATCGAAGGTTCTTGCTTTAAAAATATATAATAAAACGAAAATCTACGTTTTATGAGTAGATATAAGGAAATATTTCACTCGTGAAGCGGAAGCATTTGTATTGTCACTCGTGGCTTTGCCACTCGTGACAATACAATGTTTCCACTACACTCGTGAAATATTTCCTTATATCTACTAAAAAAACGTAGATATCCTCTATATACATGATGCCATGGAACATTCTAACCTGAAACCACTTGGAGGTCTTCATGATTATTACCTAAAGAAAGATATAGTAATGCAATGTGATACATTCATGCTATGTTATACATTCATGCAATGTGATACATTCATACAATGTGATACATTCATGCTATGTGATACATTCATGCTATGTGATACATTCATGCTATGTGATACATTCATGCTATGTGATACATTCATGCAATGTGATACATCCATGCTATGTGATACATTCATGCTATGTGATACATTCATGCAATGTGATACATCCATGCTATGTGATACATTCATGCTATGTGATATTTTGAGAAATTTAGAAATGTCTGTCTGAAAACATATAAAGTAGACCATGTATATTATTACTCTACTCCTGGATTAAAATATTATGAAGGTTTTAAGATAAACTGAATCAGAGCTTTGACATTATATGGTATATTCCTGGTGATTCAGAGTTGGGAAAAGAGGTGGAATAAATATGAAGCCATATAGATACTTCAAAGAAAATAAGGTCATGTGATGGCGAGTACAAAATGTAAACGTCAGATTAATTCATTACGTACTTAGATTCCAACAACATTTATGAACGAATGTGAGATGTCCTAATACATGTCAATAAAAATTTGTACATGGTCAACAAATGAACAAATTAGACGAATAGAAGAAAATATGTTTGAAATACCAGTTAACTACGATCCTGGTTGCATTTAAGAGTAGATTTGGAGATTACATAACATCTACATGACCAGTTCAAAGCCTACCACTTAGATCCAGATGTCTACATGTTTTCCTTTATTTCGGTGTTAACTGTGTCAATTCTGACACTTAATGCAAAAGTTTGCTTTTAGTTTTTTTTATCTATTTCATGTTTGAATGTATGTGTTGTGCTTTGTGCAAGTTTCGCTGTGTCTGTTGTAAACATTTGACCAAATAATTTAAATCTTTTCGTATTCGTTTCATGCCTTTCTCTATTTCGTCCATACCAATATTATTATCCACTTCGAGACCAAAATATTATTCTGTGTATGTTTATGATTGTTCAGCTAAAACGTGTTGTAATATTCAGTAAATGTAAAACAATTATCGCCTTTGATTGTTTCGTTCAATCTGTAATAGATAATTTGTAAGTTTCTTCACAGATCTAATCATATATTAATCACATTAATGTTGCTTTGGACCTGCTCTGTCTTTGATTACCTCAGTTGTAGGAGTACCCTTGTGCAGAGATTTCCTGCGCTGTAACAATGACAGGGAACGTTTACAGTTTACAGTTTGTTTGTAAACTGGTCGTAAATGCGACCTTATGTTTCAATACATACATGTATATCAGAAAAAAGTTAACCTTTTCTTGTACTCATATATGTATTAAATAGCGTTAGGGTGTAAAATGTATTGAGCTCACCTATTATTAAGAATTACCCTATGAAACAAGTACACGTCATAAATGCTTTGTGCAGAACCTGTGGTTGCATTATCAATGATAAATTTTTTTATTTTTTTTATTTTTATTTTTATTTTTAAATTCTGTAAAGTTGAGAGCCGGTAGCTACGAGGTCTAGACAGTTATGCTTTGGAACTAGTGATTTAGAATCCACATCGAAGCTATGTTTTTTCAACACCTATTTTTCTCAAGAAATTAAACTCCAAGATTTTACAAGAAGAAGAAGATGATGATGATGACGATGACGATGATGATTTGCACAGTTATTAGAATTAATATACAAAACAACAAAACATCTCTTATACTCATATCATCGCAAAATACAACGTGTCTCAGTATTAGCCATTAGGTTTCCATTATTTCTCTAGTTTGCCAGGCGTTCTCAACGTACCAAATCAGTCAAAAATTAAACGTACGAACCTATCGCCCCATGGTCGGATCCGCTGTAAGATATAATGTGTAGTAATTGTTAACATAACCACTCGCACACGTACAATATACATATAATGACAAAAACAAACAGTCAATGCTATGAAATCAATACGTACATCAGGGAACTTATACCAAGTAAACTTAAAAAAGCTCCCCATGGAGATAAACCGTAATCCCAACAGATATTTCACATGTATGACAGCACGCCACGACCTTTTAACAAACTCTGTGACGCAAATTCGACGCTATCAATTAGGACCCAATCCTTAAGCGTAGGCTACACAAGGAATGTATGTATGTATGTATGTATGTATGTATGTATGTATGTATGTATGTATGTATGTATGTATGTATGTATGTATGTACGTACGTACGTACGTACGTACGTATGTATGTATGTATGTATGTATGTATGTATGTATGTATGTATGTATGTATGTATGTATGTATTAGCGTTTATAGGTACCTCAGCACAATAGTGGCTATATTGTTCCAATTAACAGTAAAATTCCAAAATGTAAAAATGAAGAAATCATAGGAAGATACACCTTTCCAAATAAATGCAAACATGTTGGCAAAAAACAAAAAAGCTCCCGACGGCGCCACCCCTTGCCAGGCGCCCGGGGGCAATTTCCCCCTCCCCGACCCCTCCCTCGCGCCGTATTGGAGAGATCTAGAGAGTCGACCTTACGACCCTAGACACCATAAATCAACCAATGTATTTTTGTAATTTTTTTTGTCCAGACCTTATTGAAGAAATCGAGTACCAAGATCCTCAAGAAGTAGTAGAAGAAGAAGAAACCTTGGTTTTCATAGACTTGAGTAGCCGCAAGTAAACACATAGAAGATCATTTCAAAAGAAATTAATAAATTTCTAAAGCCCTGTAAAGAAAAGGGTGAGGGCTTGTGTACGGGCATGCATATTTATGAGACCATTTGATGTCAGTCTGCTTTGCATTCGGAAATTAATAAGGTCCTGTGTATCCTGACTGCGATTAAATCCACAGGATCTGCGCCAGGCAATTTAGGAGATCACTGTAATCGCAAGTCATTCGTCAATTCATGTTAGTCATTAGTCATGTAACGTTCAATAGACGTGTAACGGATGCAACCTGCGATAGTATTACATCGTCCAATAACACGCCTCATGCAACTGTTTGAATTCACTCTATGTCATCATATAAGTTATTTCGAAATAAAAAATAGAAAGAGATCTTTAAAAATTCTTCCTGTACCTCAGTTTGCAGAGTTCGTCATAGACACATACAATGACAAAGAGAGAGACATATGTTGTGAAGTATTTTAATGAAGTTATAGCGTCTTGAAATGGTCTACTGTCAAAAACAGCATGGTACTAGAAGTGCCTTGTTACACCTCATCTTGAAAAAATTCACATCGTTTAGTTTGAAACGCCACAATAAAGCAGTAGCAGTATCTGTCACAATCAAGTAGTAGCAGTATCTGTCACAATAAAATAGTAGCAGTATCTGTCACAATCAAGTACTAGCAGTATCCGTCACAATAAAGTAGTAGCAGTATCCGTCACAATAAAGTAGTAACAGTATCTGTCACAATAAAGTAGTAGCAGTATCTGTCACAATAAAGTAGCAGTATCTGTCACAATAAAATAGCAATATCTGTCACAATAAAGTAGTAGCAGTATCTGTCACAATCAAGTAGTAGCAGTATCCGTCACAATAAAGTAGTAGCAATATCTGTCACAATAAAGTAGTAGCAGTATCTGTCACAATAAAGTAGTAGCAGTATCTGTCACAATAAAGTAGCAGTATCTGTCACAATAAAATAGCAGTATCTGTCACAATAAAGTAGTTGAAATATCTGCCAATGAATGAGCAAGTTTGAAAGCACTTATAGACCGCATAATTTAAGACTTTGTGGCACGCTGGAAAGAAGAAGAAAGAAAAAACAATACTATACTATTTTCTGTCGGCCGTGTTTTGAGAGCCACCAAGAGATTATACCAAACACACATGTATGTGACTAGAGTTAGGCTATATGTACTTTGTGACTGTTTCTCTTTGCAAAGTTATTTACGATATAAGGAATTCCATGGCTCTAGAAGTTCAATTACGCTCAACACTGATTAGACAAAATAAATAAATACATAAATAAATAAATAAACATAGAAAGGCATGCTCAACACTTGATAATAGTTTTGTCTGAGTTTGTTTGATTGGTTAGTAGAAAGCTTGCATTATGCATCGTTAGATTTTCAAAATATAGTTGATATTGTATGGAGAGTTGGATTATGGAAAAATGCTTCTTTCTGGTATGTCAGAGAAATGTTTTAATTGCTATCAGAAATATGTATGATAATATTACATCATTGCACGGGTGAATAATATATTATTATTATTATTATTATTATTTAATTGATTTAAATGTGCGAGGTCAGGGGAAATTTTGTCTCCTCTCTTTTTGCTCTAATTTGAACGATATTATTACACCAGTAAAGCTAAACACATGAAAACTCTAGTCAGTGATAGTCCAATGGATGTAGACTGGGTCAACACTTTTTGAATTTTTGATCTCATACCTAGGGATTCAGCTAGTGGGGTAAGTGGGATAGAAAGTCAATTTCAAATTACTCTTGACTTGCTTGTCTCACATGTCTGAGAATAGGCACGTGTAATTAACAAACCAAGTGTCAACATACCCCGGGGGTCTTTCCTATCCCCCCCCCCGGCCAAACTTAGAAACTATTAAGATCCCAACCCTATAACCATATTAACAATTGATATGCATGAAAAGACAATTTTATACAAGCAACTGAGGTATTTACATACCCTTCCCCCACCCACCCACCCAATGTATACAGTTGGTCATGTAAAGACAAATTTATATATTTATACATTGGCCTTCGGTTCCATGCAACTTCTTCCCCACCACCCCCACCCCCAACCCAAATGAAAATAGCTTCTTGGTAACAGCTTGTAAACTATCGTAATTCCTTCTCTACAAACATACTTACTAGGCACGAAACAACTGACATTTTCAATTAAGGTAGTCCTTAGGGACCTTCCTAAGAGACTTAAACTATACGGTAGAGGTTAAAACGGGAAGGTGGAAATATGTGTTTCACAAGCACATAATTCTACTTGTTGTTGTGGTGGTGGTTGTTGCTTATTAGCATCATCATCATCATCATCATTATTATTATTATTATTATTATTATTATTATTATTATTTTTATTGTAGTAGTAGTCTAATATCTTTTGTACCGTATATCATGAAATATTATATAAAGTAAGTATTATTGGTCCACATACATGCAATTGTTCACTCTGTACGTGTTTTATGCAGTTATGTCAACGACATATTGACCTGAGAGGAAACAAAGTTATATAAAATTAAATCAATATTTACAATTCCTTTGAGATCTTGAGATACGGATAACCTGTCTGGTATTCAGTCAGTGAGATTAACTCTTCCAAGTATCACTGGTAAATACAGTGGTATATTTGAGAGAGAGAGAGAGAGAGAGAGAGAGAGAGAGAGAGAGAGAGAGAGAGAGAGAGAGAGAGAATTAAATGGTCAAAATTAAATGGTCGGTCCCTTAGAGTGGGATAGGGACCTTCTATCGAACCCTCTTTTTCCAGTTAAAATGGTACAATTTTCAGTGACTGACAGAGCATTTTGGCTACTTTAAGCAAAAAGAATCAGCCCTTTTCAAATCGAACTCCCATAGAAAAAATCCTGGATCCGAGTCTAAAACACTTGGACAGAAAATTTTGAATACCATTTTGCAGGATTAATGGTAAAGTTTTGTGTGTGTGTGTGCCTCTGTGTGTGTGTGTGTGTGTGTGTGTGTGTGTGTGTGTGTGTGTGTGTGTAAATAAAATATTATAAAAAGTCAATTCCTCGAATAATTGGTAAAAGCATTTATTGATATTAAAATGGTAAAAATATATTTTCTTCATGGCAGCAAATTTACAAATAAAAATAAATATTAAAAATTGAAATTATGGAATTTCTTTGCATCAAACTGCTTCAACATACAACCATTTTTAGAAGGGCTCTAGTGACTATTGGTCGTTCACACAACTTCATTTTGGACACACTTCCAAATCTATTGCTGACCATTTTATTTTATAATACAGTTATTAGAATTGTCAAGTCAATAAAAAAAAATGGCAATCAGTTCATAATATCAATGAATGGCATTTCTATGAGGAGGGTCCTGATAGCCCAACTCACTCTTTTCTTGCGTCACATTTTTCGAAATGACAAATAGGTAAATAGAGCGTGCGTACCAAATAACACGCAACGCCTTGTAGTTATGACAAAGACCGATACTAGGTGATGCGTAGTACATATAACACTCCTGTACAAGTGGGTCAGAAAAATGAACGAATGACGTGTACTTCAAAAAGTATGCTGTAAAACATATTATGAGCTATACATAGTTGTACGGGTATAAAGAATACAGCATATCCATCCTAATAAAAATGACCGAAACATTATGTTGTTGCCATTGTACTTCTGAATGACTGACCAGTAGATAAGAGTATCACAGAAATGTGTGTACTGAGTACATCCCCCTATTCGGAAATACACCACATTTTTAATCACATTAGGGACCGACCAGGGGGGGGGGGGGGGGGGTGCGGGGGTTGATATCGTAAAGAAAATAATCTTGCTATTATTTATAGAAAAACAAATAATTATATCCACTGTATTAGCCGAAAAATACTAAATGATCTGGAGTTAAAAGAAGAAGAAAAATAATAATAATAATAATAATAATAATAATAATAATAATAATAATAATAAAAATAGCCTGGTTCAAAAGAAAATCCCAACTCCCTCCAGTCCCCCAACCGTCCACCCCCACCCCCAACAAAAAAAATGAAATGGTTCGTCCCTTCCACGCTTTGCGTGTAAATACAATATCGCAGCACAAAAGATCTTTTATATGTAAAAACCAATTTAAAGATGATTATTTTGATATGGTGATGAAAACTAATCTCATACTTAAAAATACAATGTTATTCATATAATGCACAAATCAAAATATTTCAAACAATACAATGAGTTTGCAAAATAATATCATTTCGGCTAAATTTGAGCAAAATTCTAAAAAGTTGAAAATTACTAAGCATAAACTATTACGATATTCGACTAGCATTTTCGTTAAAATTTATGACACCTAAGTTACACGGGTGGAAGCACATCTATACAACCGGTCACTAAATGATTAAAAGATTACAATGTCCGACTGGAACTGGTCCAAAGTCATATTTTGCAAGCTTGAAGATAACTGCACTTTACCTGACTGACAGGTCACACGAGAGGTGTGAAAAAAGAAAGAAAGAAAAAAACAACCTTTAAAATTCTTAGCGGACTGTACATCAATTATTTGGAAATAAATAGAGTTCCTCGACAGTGTTCAACTAAGGCACTGTACCTTAAAGATTATCAGCCTTTATGTTAGCAAACATCATTGTCGTGTATTTCGAATGACTTGGTAAGCATCGAGTTCAGGATGTATATCGCATTCTTGCACAACATGGGTCGGGAAATCACGGAAACAGGCAAGCTACTTCTACGATGGTCTTGTTTTCCGCGAAAAATTTCTTGTGAATCTCTAAAGGTATCGGAGAGATCAAGAGTGTTTAAATTAAATCCAAGTTTATCTTGGACATCCTTTGAGCGAAACAACTTCTTTATATCCACGTCACAAACATCTCGAAAAATATCACCCATTCCGTTTCTTCTGCCTCGTTGATTTGTGACGCAAATAAGGAATCTTTCCTCTCCGGAGATTGTTTCCCACTGCATTTTCAATATTTCTTCCTCGTGGACATTCTCCGATATTCCAGACATCCCAAAAAGTCGCTCCACGGCCTTAGCGTCGAGACCGTAAAAAATATCAGCAAGAGCGTTCCTTCTTTTCTGTAACGAAGCTTTTCTTATATCTTCATTGTTGCATGCGTCAACAGGTGAATCTTGGACTATTTTGTTCATATTCTTTTCAATAATCATGGATTTGTTTTCAATATAGTGTAGAATACTGTAATATGGCTCTCTTTGGTGGCAGTATTTCTCTCACTGGCTTAGTCGGTGAATACATTTTCATTCCTAGACCACTAGCTTATATACACACTTCTGACGTTCATTTCTATAAATATCCTGCGCTGATCCACGCTTCTTAGTAATAGATAATGATATAGGGAATTCCACCTATGACGTCAAATGAACGCACAGTGGTTGTCATGTATGAAATGTTTCAAGTAACTGCATTACGGTATTACAGCAGGGAAGCCCTATCCTATAAGGGTTATTGGAGGCGCTCTACAGATATTATGTACTTCTGAGAGAGTGACACGTGTAAGGTGAAGTTGTTTGAATTTGCAGCACGTACAGTGAAGATAATGTTTGCATACCTCTGTGCTATTTTCATGTACTTTGGCTGAAATTTCTTTACATATTGTACTTGTGGAAAATGTACATGATCTCAGCATACAGCTGACAAAAATGACCACCCCCATGTGCTCGAAAAATCAGCCTGAATTAGTCCAAAGTACACTATTTTTAGCAGTTGTTAAGATAGGGAAAACGAATTTTGCCAGAGTTGGCAATACCAGCTTCTGAAAGAACAGTGAATGAATTACAAAATATATAAAAGTAAAAAAGGTTATCGGCTGTATTTTTTTTACAATTTACCTTTGAAGTCCAGGAATGGAAAAGACCAAGCTGTATACTCTATAGCCCAAATTGTACCCATCAATCATACGAAAAAAGAAAATTAAAAGTTCTTTTAATAATACCTAATATTTAAAAAAAAAATTTAAATAGCCAGGATAACCAGTTAGGAAAACCTGTGAAATTCTTTTTCTTTCTTGCTTACACAATATGTCTAGTAGCAGTATTGTGTGTGCAATGACCTTAATTATGATGAAATGAAAAGTCTTAGAACACGGGAGTAAAGTCAAGCTAAATTTAAAAATAGAGCAAACATGTTTCTTTTCGTTCATTTGTGATAAAATTAAGGGGGAAAAAATGATGATAAAGCAGATTCGCTTTCTTCCATATACTAGTGTTAGAAGAATTAGCAAAATCTTTTACCCTTTGACCTCTGTGAATCTGATCTATTTCATCCTTGTTCAAACTGTAAATTTTATTAGTGACATCTCAGGAATAATTGTGGCAAATTTCATGTTCCTGTCTTTTAGCATAACGTTGATTGCAATGTGCATTTTTAAAATAGCTCACTTTTCATCGGAGGGGGGAGGCCTAGGCTTGTGTGGGACTTTGCTACCAAATGAATACTTTTCTGTGGAAAAAATGCATGAGAATTATTCAAAAGAACTGTTTAGATGCTTGCTACCTAAATGTTTCAGCTATAAAATTAAATCATATAATAATAATGCAAAATACGAAACTGTCGAGCGGCACCTATTGCCTCCCATGCCGAATTACAGCCCTTCGTCGTACCCATAATCCACTCAGTATCCGGAGAGCATTAACAATCAAGATGAATATAGACAGGAATAACGTTGGTACTTTAGAAAAGTACCAATAGAGGACGCAAGAGTAATGGCATGTAACAAAGTTGTAAGTGAGGTTACACGGTGATGAAATAAAGCTGAAATGAAGAACTTAACATATGTACATAAGCATAAATAATAATAAGAGGCGAAGATGAAATATAAGTATGTCTATTAAGTATGAAAAATATAAATGGAGAGAAGGACGTGCTGGTTCTAATATCAGATTTCACAATTTTAGCATACTTCAATACTAAATGAGTTAAGGTTGCAATATGTTTAAAAGTCACAGTTCATCGACTGAATATACTAGACCCAGATGTTTAGACTGTTTCATGAGTCAAAATACTTGTTTCAGTGGCAGTAATACCAAAGAAATCCTTAACCTTGGTTATAATACTAACTGTGCAAACATCAAATGTTATTTATTTGATAACTTGTAAAAATTAATATGTTGTACAAAGCCGTCAGCAAGTATATAAACACATGAACAAACATTGATTTCACATTAAAAAAACTGTACTGGTCCATCTTTTTAATCTCATGTCTCCACACACTTTAATGACGGCGTCCAAAATTTACAAGATTTTTCATTTAAAGTAATTGATATTGTTAATTTGGAAATGGAACGTTTGTTGAAGAAACAGGTTGGATTCACTGTCTGGATACTATCTATCCAATAGATTTAAATTCTAAGATTATATATGAACTTGATTGATAAATTTCTTGTATTTGGTCACTTCTGTTGTCAAAAACACATTCTCAATAATTGGTTTGGTCGAGCTGAACGTGATTGATAATATTTTGCCTACAATATTTTGTGGTATTTCTATAGATCTACAACGCAGCCGTTTGTTGTTTTTTTTTTGTTGTTGTTGTTGTTTTTTTGTTGTTTTTTTTGTTTGTTTAGTTTTTTTTTTTTCTTTTCTTTTCTTCATATGATCTTATTGTCATATTTACATGATAAAATATATAGAATGTATCCACAATAATATGTACATGACATATATATATATATATATATATATATATATATATATATATATATATATAATGAAAATTGACTAATCACATAACAATGGAACTGAATTTTTATAATTTTATTGATTATTAAGTGACAAAAATATAAATACAAAAGTATTGTGCAATTTTAAAATGTACCATCACCTCTATGAGGCTTCTTTTCAAAAATTCATTATAAAAATAATCAAAAATAATTTCTGGGGTCTTAATTTTAAAATCTGATATTATAAAATTGTACAATCTTACAAACTTCGTACAATAACTGTACAAAGGGGCATAATTTAATAATAATTCCGAAATGGAACGTCTATGAACTCGCCATTTCGATACTTTCAGACATATCTGAAAAGTTCTAATTATAGATTATTTATAATCTTCATTGATAAATTCATAATATTTAATCAATTATACATAGTTAAAGTTAAATACAACTGTTTGTCTCTTTCTTTATACATGTTCCACCAATAAATAAGAAGAATTTGTATCTACCTACACCGCTTCCGTTGGCGGGTATAGTTGTATCTTCACTATGAACGAAACACCTCAGCTCACTAGATGCATTGCTGCGCATGCTCAGCAGTTAGCATTCAGCGAAGAAAGCTGAAGGAAATCCAGTTCTTTCGCACCCTGGGAGATTAGCTATTCTATCTCTGTAGGCTACTCTATTTAATTTACGGGCATTGTGACGGGTGACAAAGAATAGAAGCAACAGGATCTATGAGGAGGTCATATATGTCGCGTCCGGCAGTGGAGGGTGCAAGGCTTCTAAGGTCGTCATTCAACGAAATCCTTGCAAGACTATTAAAATTGGAGCCTGGAAGATCGATGCTCAGAAAAGAAAAGTTAGCAAATGTTAAACGTGAAATGGAGAGATACGGGTTAAAAGTACTTTGATTGAGTTAAGTGAGGTGGAAAGAAAATGGAGATTACTATGACGACGGATATCGAGTGATTCATGCAGGAGGAGTAAAGAGTAGCAATCATTTTGGGCACAGAAACAGGTAAAAGGGTGACAAAAGTAGTGCAGCATAGCGATAGATTGTTGATGGTAAAACTTCAAGCAGAACCGAGAGATTTAGTGATTGTGCATATATCTGTCTATCTATCTATCTATCTATCTATCTATCTATATATATATATATATATATATATATATATATATATATATATATATATATATATATATATGCCAACTTCAGCAAGTGAAGACGATGTGATAGACGACATGTACGACATGTACGAACAAATGGAGGAACTAATCGACTCAGAGAAAGGAAATGAATATCTAGCAGTAATGGGAGATTGGAACTCCGTAGACGGAGAAGGAAACGATGATAAAGAAATCGGTAGTTTCGGTCTTGGTAGAAGAAACGAGAGATAAGAGAAATTAGTCGAATTTTGTAGAAAGAAAAAAACTGGTGGTGACAAACATGTATGCTACAAGAAAAAAGGAGAAGATTCACATGGAAGAGCTCGGGTGATGGAGATAGGTATCAACGTGATTATATATTAGTTTGGCAAAGATACAGAAGCAGTGTTAAGAATTCATGCAGTTATCCTGATGCAGATGTTAACTCGGACCATAACTTGGTGATGATGCGAGCTGCTCTAAAACTGAAGAAAATTAGAAAAGGGAAGGTTAGAAAACAATGCAACCTCGAACGTTAGAAGCAGAATGATGTTGAATTTAAAGACTCAGCCGAGAAAAGAATAATAAGCATGGAAATGGAAGAAAAAGATGTTAACACAAGGTTGACACAAATTTATAAGAATCGATTCTAAATAGCGTAGTGGAAACCATCGGGCACAACAAGAGTAACAAAATAAAGAAACCATGGATAACTGAGAAAATGATCCAAAAGATGGAAGAAAGAAGGCAAGCAAAGAGGTTGAATACGTTATAAGGTAAAAGGAAATACAGGCAGCTTAACAACAAGTTAAGGAGAGAAATCGAAGAAGGAGGAGAAAAACGGTGGGAAATGCAATGTTCGGAGTTGGCTATACTGGACAAAATTGGTAAAATTGATATTATGTATGCGAAAGTCAAGGAGCTTACCGAATCTACAAAGGTTGTGAACAAAAACATAGCGATTAAGGACAAAGATGGTGTCTTGCTTCAAGAAGTTGAAAAGATCCGCAACAGATGGAAAGAGTGGTATGATAAAGAAGAAAATCCAGAATGGAGGACATACATCTCGAAAATGAAGAAAGTGTTGGAGGAGACGAGAAAAGAACTAGACCAATAAAAGCGGAAGTGAGGAATGCAATCAAGGAGCTCAAAAAGCTGGAAAAGCAGAGTGAGTTGACGGTATACCGGCAGAGTTTATCAAAAGGTTCAGAGAGATAGCTGAAAAATAGTTGATTGTTCTGTGCAAAGATATGTATACAAAAGGTGAGTGGCATGAGGATTTTACAAAATCGATAATAGTGACGCTACAAAAGAAGCCAAACGCTCTAGAATGTGTAGACCACAGAACAACCAGTCTGATTTCGCATGTATTCAAAATCATGTTAAAAGTATTGATAAACCGGTTAGAGGCGAAAGCAAATTATTTCATCGGCAAGACCCAGTCTGGATTTATGATAGGATGCGGAACCAAAAGAAGCAACAGCGGTGATAAGAATCCTGTGTGAACGAAGGCTAGAACATAAAGAGGAGCATTTTGTTTGCTTTGTCGATTTTGAGAAAGCATTTGACCGGGTTAAGTGGAAAAAGCTGATGGAAATTCTGAAGAAGATTGCTGTGGATTGGAGAGACAGGAGACTCATTACCAAACTATATACACAACAGGAAGCAGTAGTAAGAGTGGCAGTTGGTAATTCCGAACCAGGCCAAATTGGACGTGGTGTCAGGCAAGGTTGTTTGCTTTCACCTTTACTCTTTTCCATTTATGCAGAGATGATGATGATTGAAGCAATTGAAGAACTGGAAGAAGGGATTAGATTGGGAGGATAACTATCGAAGGATGTTAGGTTCGCCGATGATCAAGGAATGCTTTCAGTATCAGAAAGCTGTTTGCAAAAGTTGATGGACTCCTTGAACAAATATGGAAAGATATACGACATGAAGATCAATGTGAAGAAGACCAAAGTCATGAGAGTGTACAGAGATGGAGATAAAGATCTGAATATTACAATCGACGGAGAAAGAGTAGAACAAGTGAGAAAGTTTAGATATTTAGGATCTTTGATCTCAGATGATGGAAGGTGTCAAGATGAAGTAAAAACAAGAACTGGAATGGCCAAAGATGCATTCAACAAGAGGAAAGAATTGACAACAAATAAGCAAAGACCTGAAGAAAAAGTTTGTAAAACCATTGTATGTTGTGTAGCGCTCTCATTGTCTATGCTGTTTATTTATACGCATAGCAACACTGACTCGACTTTACGAACACAATATAAATATTGTTTTAAATATTGAAATTAGTCTTAATTTTGAATATAAATATCACTTCACAGAGACGAGCGAAAAACTGAACATACATGGTCCACACAGAACGTGCAAAACAGAGAAAGTAATTTATATCATCATATATAAGATCTGTGGCCTTCAGTATGTTGGATAAACTGAAAAGCTACACAAAAGGATCAATCTTCACAGATCTGATTGGATGACAAAGAAGCTGGACAGAGGTCCAGTTGCAGAACACTTCTCTTCCCCTGGTCACACTTTCAGTGATGTAATACTGGCTGCAATTGCTCACAACCCCAACTGGAGTTCCCAAACCAGGAAAGAAAAGGAATCTTACTGGATATGCCGCCTTAGAACACCGAAACCAAGCGGTTTAAACCAAGAAGATTAGAAAAAGGACAACCAGACGCAAATAAAATCATCATCTGTATACAGCCACCACTTTCTCAAATAAATAATTCTTTCATTTTGCTCATTACTCACTCACGCACCAATAATTACTACTGTTTTTGTAGTTCTTTCTGATGTTATTATTGCCGTGGTCATTACTCGCATTAAAGACAATGGAACAACGGTCAATTCATAGAGTGATTGATAAGTCCAAAAAAGGTCAGAAGTTTTAAAGTTGTTAATCAGCGAGGAAAACATGGTTTCTCATGAGGAATTCGAACATTTAAACTATGCAAGTTTATTCCCATTACATTTGTGTGATACAAATATGTTTAAATTCAACCTTAACTGTTAGCAGTAATGTTTGTTCCTTTCTAGAACGTTTCATGCATATATTTTTAATAAATACATTTAAGGGACAATACTTAGTGCACTAATTGGATATTCACTCCTGATTAACACAGATATATATATATATATATATATATATATATATATATATATATATATATATAGATTAGATAAATGGATGCGACTGAATCTATCTATATCAATGGTCCCCCATAATGTTTAGTACCAAAAAATGTTTAATACCAAAAAAAGTAAGTCAAAGGTTTGAAAAGAAAAAAACAAAAGCACTACGGTGGAGGATGCACCGTCAGTGCAATTTTAAAATTAATTTCAGCTCCTAAGCGATTAATCCAGAATTTTTATTTCTGTCTTCTATCCGCTTTTGACCAGAAGATGTTGTGCAAAATGCCAGTCATTCCCAAATGATCTTTACTACGGTTTGTACTAAAATGTTTAGATAGATGTTGTATTTGACTTTGCAGTCGTATGTCCGATAGATAGACAGAATATCAATTTAACTGTCATAACACGGACATAATATTATGAATTGAAGCCATATTGAGGAAACTTGTTGCTTAACTGCTTGACTGTTGCTAAGAAACCAAACAATTACTGCTCAGTTTCAGTTTACTTTCTGGGTATGGCTATATAATATGATATCTACATTGTTATTCTGGCTATGGCTATATAATATGATATCTACATTGTTATTCTTACTAGTATCAATATCAAATATTTGAAGGGGGAGGCTTGTTATTAAATAACATTAAATAATTCTTTGTCTTTTATTTTCATTTCATTTCTTTATAAAACTGTATTTTTGTATCTTGTGTATGCGTACACTGGCAGTGATATTTAGAATGTAGCAAGGTAAAAATGGGAGCAAAGTTACCTTACATTGCTGTAAGCGCCTGAAAAATGTCACTTCCATACTGGCTTCTCGATCTCACGCTGAGTAGGTTATCACAAATTGTCATTTGCAGGACATTCGGGAATGCTTATTGGAGTAGTGGGATTGAATTAGGGGAACATTTTCGGGAGACATAGGCGCAATGCTTGACATTTAGGGTTCAGTTCTACTTTTCAATGTGCTCCTTCAGTTCTCGCTAATTTCAATTCAGTGAAGTCAATAGCTTTACGCTGCAGCGTCGTAACTGACTTAACTAGCGGGGGGAAATCATTACTCATAAACTGCACCCCCACGTGACCACGATTAAAAAATATCTTGCAGTGCTTGTAGTGGAAATGTGAAGCCATACAACGGAGTACGGTTGAGCTTGGTATCAGATCACCTGTGACCAGTAATTCTAGTTACGAAATCAATTGTTCTTCACTCAAAATTAGTATCTACTGAGACTACTGGTATTTTACACATGTCTGTCCCTCGCGTAGAAACTATTCCATTGTACCAACATTCAAGTGAGTAGAATGTATATGAATGTGGCATTAGTAATTCAAAGAGTTAAGTATAATTACAACAGAGGTTTCACCACAGTCTTATTGTCATGTCCACGCTAGTGGGAACCGAGACATGATGTTGATGATTTACTACAATACCAAACCAACAATTGAACTTACTCTACTATCGTGCTATTTGAAATATCAATACTTACATAAATGGAGACGATAAAATGCTTCAATAGTTGCAACAAAAAGTTACCAAACCTGATTGATTTATCCAAATAATCAGCTGCTAATTCTTGAGCGGAGTAAAGCGCTAGCAGCCAAACGGCGAAATCGGCAATTTTATTGTTAACATATCATAAATAATGGCAAAAGGATACATTGTATTGAATTTAACAGTTTCAGAGAGGTCGTATAAATATTTAATGAGTTTAACACGAAAGCTACATTGTCAGTGTCATGAGATAATGCGTATTTGTTCACAAGTTTCCATGGGATAAAGGTTTGGTAAAAGCTAGTTGTGTCAAAGAATAACATTCACGAGTATGAAAGTTTATTTTGATACATGTAGTCATCATTTGATATGTCTGAATCGTGAAGTGATAAGCAAAACCTGTCTTTTGATAGTATAGCTGTTTCTTTCAACCTTACCATGTTACCAATTTATTCGTATGCATAAATGTCTCTTCTTAAATATTTAGAAGTCATATTTGTATGCTGTTTCAGTGTGTTTCTATAAATTTGAATTTGTGAACGTTTATTTGGTAGTTCTATATATTATCCCATGAATCTAATAATATCTACAAACCTGATTGCTATTTTAGGTGCTATTTTCATTTTTTGTCTTTAACAAATTTCTCAAACACGAAATCCTCACTGAATCAAAAAATGTTTTTATTCTTGTTTTTCATGATTTGTACCTCCTAGTTTGTCATGATTTTTACCTCCTCATTTGTCATGATTTTTATCTCCTCATTTGTCATGATTTTTACCTTCTGATCTGAACCATTCTAACCAATGTCTTGATAAACAAATGATTGACATATCCAGACAAATGATCGACATATCCAGATAAGTGATGATGGAACAATATTATGACTTTTTGATATTTCTAAGTTAGATTGCATTCATCATGTGATGGACATCTATATTCACTGTTAAATTATCGTGGTCGCCGACTTGTATCATACTTTCGGCACACGCTGCCTATATCACGCTCTCATTTTTACAAATATGACATATATTCGTCGAAATAAAATGTTTTTCATCTTCTTCTTAGCATACCATAGGTTTTGTACTTAATTCTTCATACACTAGTTTTGCAATTGTATCAAGCGCATCGTAAAATAGTTTACTGCAGTGTTTTCTTTAGTGAAATTGTGGCTTGTATTCTTCGTGTGCTTTGAGATAAATACAACAACCTGATGGAATGTATTTGACTGTGCTGATTGTCCAGGATATTTCATTTTGTTGTTTGTGCCGTAAGTACACGTGCATACCAGGGGATAGTACGTCACACATATGCTTTCTGCATGATTACAACTTAATATTTTTGATACAATGACACTTTAAAAGTTACAATAAATAACACACAGAACTTTTAATTGCAGATGGTTTTCTAATTTTACAACTGATTCCTCTTTAGATATTGTATATATTGAATTGTCTTATTGTTATACAGTCGTTGTGTTCTAATAATGTTTCTGGTGTACTGAAATTTAGTTCAAGCATTTTCGTGGCAAAAGTATTGCTTCTTTTTATTTCTACTTATGTCTACTTATCTGCGTTGACACCAAGTTTGAAAAATCTTTTTTTTTTTTTTGTTTCAACATATTGGTACATTACATCTCTATAGTCATTAGGAGCACCATATTGAAATATGATCAATATGTCAATACGTATATATATATATATATATATATATATATATATATATATATATATATATATATATATATATATATATGTATATATAATGTTCAGTTATTCAAACATATATAATATAGTTTCTATCATCTGCGTTGGCGTAAACGTCAATGTCGTTGTCTCCGCCTTCCCAGATTTTATATACATTTGTAGATATACCAAATTGATTTTCAAAATTTGTAATGTCCTTTAATTTCCCTGCCATCTATCTAATGAATGACTGTATATTTCGAAATTGTATCTTGATGGCCTTTGATGATCATATTTTGTGGTGTATTCAAAGTTGATTCCATAGTAAAAAAGAAACATATATCATCTTTATTCTTCGCATTGATACATGTTTTTATTTTGTTCTTAACTCATCCATGCAAATTTATAGTAACAGTCAAGTTTTGATTTGTACTAATAAACTGGTTCGAAGTATAGTACTTCATCTGTCTGGCACTTCCATGGCGCGAAATTGGTGAGGTTCGCAAGTGGTGTCGGCTGCTGTATCCATGCTAGTGCCTGGCTCATTGTCACTATATATGTGTCCTGAAAATGAAGGAATGTGTAAAAAGATAAGTAAACTTTATGAGGAAGGAAAAAGAAACTTGTTTCTCTACTCAACTACTTGGTTCATTATACACGAGAACCGCACTGTCTCAAAGGTTAGGAAGGCTGTGGGTTCGCATCCTGCCCTGATCAGGTTAATTTGGTCGCCAAGGAATGCCTCTGGGCAAGGTACTTTCCTCCTTTCGCCTCAGTACGATATTATATACATACATATATATATATATATATATATATATATATATATATATATATATATATATATATATTGTTATGACTAGCGGTAATGTAACAAAAGAAAAGACTCAAACAAGCTTTCAAGATTTAAAACACAAATATTTAATTTCCTAAAATATTAAAATATTTCAACAAACAATCAAAGTGAAAGAATTAAAAATAACTTACAGTTTAGAATATCCTTGAAAGACCTAAATTGTTCTAAAGTTAACTAATCCGGAAGTTAATCCAAATATTCCGAATGAAGTAGGTTCCGAATTAAACCTCCAATGTGCTGGAGTGCCAACAAGAATCAGTTATATCCAAGTGTTATTAATTCCAAGTAATCCTTGTGAATATAGAATATCACACAAGTTCTAGAAATGTTTCCGCTAATTCCAACGGAGCTGTATAATTTTTAACGTTTAAGTAGCAGTACTGAAACCAAAATATACTGTATAAAAATAATATCACTGAAGCAGAATATATACACAAAATGAACCAATTTCGTTTATGACCTCTCAGGCTGAACGAACTATGAAAGAATCACGAACGCTCCAATACATCTGTTTATATAGCTTCTGACTGCGTAAATCAAATAAAAACCCAATTATTATACGTCTCAAACAAACACATCAGAATTGTGATCTTAAACTCTAATTTCTGGTCAACAAAAATGAATCACTCCTCTGGGATTGCGAAATCTAGGTCAGAAGTTCAAAAGTACAAATTCTCACGCGCTAAGTCACGTGACATGACTTAACCGATAATATTGATTTTCCCAAGACCATTGTACTGGGTCACATGTAGCGTATATGTACTTTCTGCAAGACGACAGCTGTTAGACTATTATAAAGAGATCATAAAACTACACCTTTATTTAAAAACAAAAAAATGATACATAATTTAGTAACAATATATATATATATATATATATATATATATATATATATATATATATATATATATATATATATACACACACAGAACTGCATTGGTGTTTTGTTCTGAATCAGCGGAAAGAATGAGTTTGATATGGCGTAGGGATACGGCGAGGCCGAGAAGTATTCATAAGCCATATCAAACGAGTTCTTTCCCTTGACTCAGAACAAAACACGAATGCTGTTTTGTATTTATTACATACCCCCCTCTTTTACAGTTTCTAAATATATTTAGCTTTACTGTGTGAATGAAATTCAAAACGAACTGACATTTATGAAAGTTCAATTCACTGCGTCTAAAAATATAGACGCGCGGACGTCAAAGAAGACAACTAAGTAGTTCGAATCTGGGTGTGTGATACGGAAATACGGATTGAACAGTTGTATTGAACGCCAGACCAAACACATAAGATTAAATGGGTATGTATTATATATATATATATATATATATATATATATATATATATATATATATATATATATATATATATATATATATTACGATTGAGTTAAAGTTTTGATGTTTAAAGTATACAAATATTTAAATTCTAATAAACTAATGGAATGATTGTCATAAAATGAGAATGTTTCGTCATACTTAACAGATTAAGCAATATTTTTATATGTTAAAACGAATTCGAAACACGAATATCTTATTTTTAAATAAATGTTACCACATTATTCCAATCTTAAAAATAATAAATATTAAATATCACTTAGGACTAAATTGGTTGGCAAATAACATGTGATATAAAACTAATTTAGATATAACAAGATGCAATTTATGGAAAATATTTCATTTCTAAATCATATTGCTCTGATTATTTTCAAGACTATAAAGATCATTTGTCATTAATTTATAATTTAAACACAGTTATTATATATATATATATATATATATATATATATATATATATATATATATATATATATATATATATACATACACAAAACTACATATGTATTTTGTTCCTAGTTGGGGGAAAGAACGAGTTTTGATATTTCGTAGGGATGCGTCAGCCGTCGATGGCTGTCAGGACGAGACGTACTCATAAGCCATATAAAACGAGTTTTTCCCCCTACTCGGAACAAAGCAGGATTTTTTTTATTACATACTCCCTCTTTTACGTTTTCTAAATATTTTCAGCTTTACTATGTCAATTAAATTCAAAACGAATTGGGATTTATAAAAGTTCGATTCGGTGCGTATAATAATATGGACGCCAGAGAAAACACCTCAATGGTTCCAAGACAGGTCCATGATACGAATAAAAAAAAAAAGAAAGAAAAAAAAGGATCGAAAATCTCTATCTAAAGCCAAATAAATCCCTTAAGATTAAATGGGCGTGTAATAATGTAAATTATCCCATGTAATATACATTGTTCTTTCGTTGCTTCTTTCCTTCTTTTATTCAATCAGTCATTTATAAAAGAAGAGAGTAAGATATACAAATCCGCAACTTTATAACTGATTAAATGTAATTTGAATACTATTTATATAGATGTGAAACATGTTCAAGATCATTGGCATAATTTTTTGTACCCATTTTATACAGTATGACCATAATCAAAGCATACCAGAAAGATTTTTTCGATCCAGTATAGAACAATATAAATGAAACTTGACAGATTTCTCATTGTCTAATTATGTATCTGAACCTATTTTTGATTAGTGTACATGTCACGAGTTTTATTAAGCTCTCAGGCGTTTTACCATCTTTTGACAAATAATGTGTTAAAATGTTGCCTTACCAGGTCATGGTCATTTAAAGAGAGAATCAAATACTAAAATCAAATTATCGTCAAATAATAATAATAATAATAATAATATTTTACTGTCATTAAATTGGATTTTATTTCAAACTTAACGGAGTGTTTTGTAGCCGGAGAGTGTTCTCAAACCCCATACGTCGAAAACATGTACGGGAAAAAATTAAGACAAGACTTTTTCTACCGTGTAAATCGGGTCAATGACTCCTCCCTTGATTTATGCCGGCCAACATCATTTAGGATGAACTAAAAAATCTTTTATTTTATTTTCCAATGCTTTGTTATATGTATATACTCACAGTAAAGGCAGCTCTGACGTACTGCAGAAACTCTATTGTTCCCTCTCTGGTGACGGAATTCTTCGCCCATTGCGGATTGATCACAATGGTGAAAGGGGAACGCTTGCCTAGGTAATGATCCCTAAAACTACAAACCAGTAAAACCACTAATTAGAAATCAAATAAGTTTTTTAGCGTCTAATTATCCATACATAGCGCACACTTTACTGCAAACAGTGTAAATCTGCTGTCATATAATTGTGTGAGCTATTCAGGATCTACGCTGTTTTAAATGATTTTAAATATAAAATACAAAAACATACAAATAAGACGAGTATATGCTTCTTGTTGTTGTTGATGATGATGATGATTTTGTTGTGTCAAGCCGTACAATTATTCAAATATAATACATGACTTTCTGTTTAGTTGTTCTTTTTTAACCACTGTTTACTATAATTCTCTTACCTTAGTTATTCATGCCAAGTTATATTATATAAAAAAGACCATAACTTGTCTGCTTTGTGGCTATCTCAAGTTTATGACTATAACATCAATATGTGTGTCTTTTGTTTTCTTCTTATCGTATTTGACATGCCTATTCTTGGTCTTTCGAAGATTGTTACAAAGAGCTTTTTGTTTATACATATTTTATTTGCTAAATTATGCCACAATTTCTCCTAACATTCGAAAAACCTTTATCCATACAACTATAGTGGTACAAATTAATCAAACATGACAAGCGGCTAATAAGAAAAAAATAGAAAAAGAAAGAAAAGAAAACAAAAAAACAAACAAACAACAACAAACAACCACAACAAATAAGATGTGCTGATAATTCACTGGTGTAAAATTTTATCGAAGTCGTCTGCTTCTGAGATAAAATGTGCTATTTATTAAGGATTTTGATGTGCTGAGATCAAATATGACAATTAAAACTGTTGATTGGCTACTATTTCCAAGATATTTAAGTTTTTACATTTTACGTCTATGTATATTGTGTACATAGCAGAGTTTTAATCATAAATTGCAAACCTAGGTCTTTTCATGTGTTTATGGTTGCTTTACATGCTAATATTTCACCTGTCCTGTTTATGTAACACTTTAAAAAAACAGCAGAAGGGTTATATAAATAAAAAATATATTGAGAAAAAGTCAAAACACTATTATGTATATATAAGTACATAGTTTAGTCCTTATTGAGTGTCTACTCGGCGCTTCTTGGCTTGTCTCTTGTATTCATTAAATGGAGCATCTCTTGTCACTGTCCAGCTATAGTCTGCAAGCATTGATGGGTTCCATTTCCCCTGAGAGCGTTTCTCCATTGTTGCAATGTCCTGGTGAAGTCGCTCGCTGTGCTCGCCGCTCACTGCTCCGCAGTTCGGTGGAAAAAAATCTAGATGAGAGTGCAAAAAATTTATCTTTAGTGACATGTTACAACCAAGGCTTTTGTCTGCCTTGAGGAGGTTTTCCACCAACTCCCTGTAGTTGTCTGCCTTGTTGTTTCTGAGAACATTTGTTGCCACTAACTGGAAGGCTTTCCATGCCGTCTTTTCCTTGCCACGCAGTGCACGGTGAAATGCATCATCTCGAAGAAGTTCACGAATCTGAGGACCAACAAAGACACCTTCCTTTATCTTAGCTTCACTTAACCTTGGAAATTTTCCACGGAGGTACTTGAAAGCTGCTTGTGTTTTGTCCATGGCCTTGACAAAGTTCTTCATCAGACCCAGCTTGCTGTGCAAGGGTGGTAACAAAATCTTCCTTGATTCAACAAGTGGTGGATGCTGAACACTTTTCATCTCAGGCTCCAATGACTGTCGGAGTGGCCAATCTCTCTTGATGTAGTGGGAATCTCTCGCACGACTATCCCATTCGCAGAGAAAACAGCAGTACTTTGTGTATCCAGTATGCAGACCAAGCAAGAGAGCAAGAACCTTGAAATCGCCACAAAGCTGCCACTGATGTTGGTCATAGTTTATGCACCTCAAAAGTTGTTTCATGTTTTCATAGGTTTCCTCCATATGGACTGCATGACCAACTGGAATTGATGGCAAAAAACTGCCATTATTTAGCAAAACAGCTTTAAGACTCGTCTTCGATGAATCAATGAACAGTCTCCACTCATCTGGATCATGAACGATGTTGAGGGCTGCCATCACACCATGGATGTTGTTGCAGGCTACAAGATCACCTTCCATGAAGAAGAATGGGACAAGATCCTTTTGACGGTCACGGAACATGGAAACTCTAACATCACCTGCCAGGAGATTCCACTGCTGTAGTCTGAAGCCCAACAGCTCTGCCTTACTCTTGGGTAGTTCCAAATCCCTGACAAGGTCATTCAGTTCATCTTGTGTTATGAGGTGTGGTTCAGAGGAGGAGGATGGGAGCAAATATGGGTCATGTGACATTGATGGTTCAGGACTAGAAGTTTCATCCTCTTCCTCTTCCTCGTCTGACTCAAGTGAGAATGATTCTGGTGCATCAGGAAATGGCAGTCCTTCTCCGTGGGGTGCTGGGCGTATAGCTGACGGAATGTTTGGATAATGCACAGTCCACTTTTTATTCTTTGACACACCTTTCCCAACTGGAGGCACCATGCAGAAGTAACAATGGCTGATATGATCTGTTGACTCTCTCCAAATCATTGGCACTGCAAAAGGCATTGATTTCCTTTTCGTGTTCAACCTCTGACGAAGATTTGTTGCACAAGTCTTGCAGCATATGTGTGGGACCCACATCTTGTCCTGATCTCCAATTTGCAGCCAAAATAAAGGTGATAGGCTTTCTTAACTATAGTGGTTATAATGCGCTTTTGTGATGCAAAAGTGACTTCACCACAAACATAGCAGAAGTCACCTGCATTGTTCACACAAGTACGAAGCATCTCTGCTCACTTTGGCTAAACAGAAATGTGTCCCTTTGCAAAATCAAACACTGACAAATAAGAGAGCACGACACTGTAAGATTAGTAGAGCTGATATTTGGGCAATTTCTTCAGCAGAGTGATGTAAGCTTAGTTATGATTGCATCATCCAGGACTTCTAGGAAAAAATGATGCAATTCATATCATGTATGACGCAATACCAGCTTCAGATTGCATCATTCATTGTTTTGCCTAAAAGGCAAGTACTGTCCAAACCCAATCATAGATTTATTCATAGATCCAGGCAAAGATGTGATTTAGTCATTTCTGGTTTAAATTGAGATCCCTTCCCTTTATAACTCACTTTTCCTCCGCCATTCCCAAGTCAAGGGTCGTATATACTGACCCAGTATAATATCTTTAAAACTAGAGCCAATCAACAATTTTAAGCATCATTTTCGTTCTCAGTGACCCAGAATTAGTAAAGTTTGACAACATTTATTGCGGAAGCAGTTTGGCTGTAGACCAGTGTAATTAAAGAATAACAGTTCAAAAAAGGAAAACAAAAAAGACATCAAAGTCAAGTTCTCAATGGTGTTACCAAACTTCAGAAAGAATAGTATTTAGTATTTAGTATGTAATGCACCTACATCAACTATCAATTGGTCATTGTACTGTGTGGGGAAAAATGATAATAATCCAGTTATATTGTTATGTATGATGTTTATATAATATTATAAATATTTTAGGAAATTATAAATGTTTCTTCACTTTAATATTTGCTTAAATCTTAATGTTATCAGGACAAACATGTTAAACTAGTGTCCTTGAATTAGGTTGTTTTGATCAATATGTTTTCTCAATTTGAAGGTCAAGATTGAATTTTGTTTACAAGTAAAATTCCATTAAGATGACACATGTTCTAGAACATTCTGTCATGTGACCAATCTTTATATATGCCATGTTTGGTGGACATTTATTCAGTTTTGACATTACCATCAGTCTTGTAAAGAGCTATTACAGTTGTGAAAATTCATTCCAAATTCTAAGAGAGGAATTATTTTAAATATTCATTGGATTATAACAGTGCTCACAAACTTTTGGATTTTGGATTTTTAATTGATGATTTTGGAATTTATGTGAACTTATTCAGAGATTTTGGAATACTTCATTTTGACATCAGCACATCAAGATTACTAGTACATCAGGACTTTGGAGACCATAAGCACATCATAACATTCAAGGACACAGCCGTGAATTCGGAACATTCTATATTTAGGACTTGTGATTAGAACAATCATTCTTATTGGATTATTAGGATTTCAAAACACATTACTGTAAGTGACTTTTTGATTTTTCATTTTAATTATCTAGTAATAAATTGTTTGTTGATTTTTACTTGATTTGTTGGTTTCACTTTCTTTCTGTTACATTTTTCTTAGACCATAGAGTCGTAACAATATTTAGAAACTAAGAAAGAAACATTACTTAAAACGCATTGAATGCCTAATGTGCTTTTGATAAAACTTCAAGATATTCAAATTTTGTTCAGTTTCGAGTTCAGGTGAGTCAAATAGAAGAGTTCTTGTAGAGATGAAAACGAACATTTCGTTAAGACTAAATATTAGATTTTGCCTTTGAACTGTGTATCGAGTGCAAATGAAATATAATTATATGCACTTTCTGTTTCTACCCCACAGTTGCATAAGGGATTGTCTATCAGGTGATTGTTATACTGATCTTTTAGAGTTCGCTACATTAGTTTTTGATCCTAGTATGAATAACAGAGTATTTGCGATCACCAGAAAGATAATAAGAAGGAACGCTATTGTTTTGTATGGTAATATACTTTTGATATTTTAAGAAATTGCTTTACGTTTAAAGAGATTTTTTTTGTTATTTGAAGTCTGGTAATTGTATCTTGACGTTTCTCTCACCAAAGGAGGATGCAGTACGTTTAAATAACTTGGTGAATCATTATAAATAATTCTATGAAAAGTACAGAGTTTGTGGGATTTCCTCTTTCTGAGAGAGGGGACGAACCGCATTCCTCATAAATATTGCGTGCGTGGGCACTTCTGGTTAGACCTGTGGCTATCCTAGTAGCCTCTAACTTCTATCCAAGTGTTGAAGGAATCCCAGAAAGAATCTCGTTTCGATACACAACTGCTAGTAAATAGCATGTATTCTTTATATAAATTTGAATCCAAAGTATTTCAATATTTTATACAGGTATCTCTGTTACATGTCTGTATAACATAATTCCATCCCCATGATCTGTTCTATAACGTCTGATGGGTTTGTGGTACCCATCTAATCTGATATCATCGCTTTCAATAGAATTATCAATATGAGTCTCCTTTAAGCCAATTTTATCAAAGTCATCAAAAATTATCAGCAAGAAATTCAAGCATGTTTCTGATAGATCAAAAATGTTTAAGTGAACAAAGGAAAGTGCGACATCTGCTTTTGCCGAGAAAGATGAATTTAGACTGTTTGTATCTGAAATATCAGAGTAGGATTCAGTTCGACATAACCAACAAATTTAAAGTAAACCAAAAGAGAAAAATGATGAAACATATCAATAGTGTACAGGGTAGAGCTGATAGCTTTAAAGTTACTTGAAACAAGGGTTATTTGACAGTGAACATATGACTTAAGTTTGAAAAAGTAAATAAATATAAATGACCAGGATTTCGTGGAATGAATTTCGCAAGCATGACGTTGATAGCTTTACCTACTTGGAGTATTACACGATTTGCAAATATAACATCGTCATGTAGTAATATTTTCTGTTTTTGTGCACGTCTAGCTCGAACAAGAGCTTTTCAGCTTCAATGGACAAAATAATATACTTTACACGTTGTCTCTTCAGCAAAAACTAATTTATGGATACGTATATCCCAATAGATTTATGTAATTTTACCAAAATTCCTGTCTACTGAACTTTTATGGAAGAAAAAGAGCTCACGTGTTGAAAAGTAGATCAAAAGCGTCCTGTTTAGTAGTGACGTTAACACAAGCGGACGGCGTGGCGCACGGGGATCCATTCCAGTTCATGTCGGATATCAGAAACTCCCACTTTCCTACAAAATAGAACAGTGACACGGTCATACAAAAAAGAAGGCGCTATGTATCCCCACTTTTACAAACACTGGCGAGCTTATTCAAACTTATCATCGCCCTGCAATCGCCTTAATCAATGTACCTTAGTGAATTTAAGGTAAGAGTATTTAAGCCAACTTTAGCACGAGAATGTTTAAAACTTAAACTTTCCTACCAAATAGACTGGTTACACTGACATAAATAGCCGTCGCCACGTATGTCCACGCTTAAAAACACAGGCGAGTGTCCTAGCAGCGGACTTTGATTTAGATTCAGTTTGTCAGACCTATCTTAAAAAAAAAAAGAAAATACATGTATATTGCGATTGTTTGCTATACTTAAGTAATCGACTCCACGAAAACATAACTAGAAATCGTATAATCCAATTCGAAATCGTTTTATATTAAACGGATGTTTATATATTTAAAAAGAATGATGAAAAATATTTCACTCAAAATAGGATATATAGTTGAGGAAATATTGACGTTTAAACTTTGAAGGAATAACCTGCACTCTTCATTTTCTTCCAAGGACTCCGTTTCACAGAAGCGCGTGGGCATAAGACTCGTGTACGTGGTAGAGGGAAAAAATGTATACGCGTTCAAAAGTATCGCTACTAATTTTAGCTTGATATCAAACCTATCGATACAATTTCTGAGGAGAAATACGAGCTGTGTACCCATACTCTAGGTCAAAACGTGAAATGTAATCCTTAATTTGTGTCATCTACGTCTTCCCTTGGGTACAACAATCAGAAGCCGATAAGGCCGCATTATAAGCGGTGATTTACTCGTAGGTTTATTCCCTGTATCTCCCTAACTTCAGGAAACATATTATTTTCTTAGCTTTATTTAAAATAAATCCAAAATTAATTAGTTTTTGACACAATACTGATGATAAAGTCTGAGTAAACCAAATGTTTTCACCTGCTTTAAACGGATATTTGCCCCGAGTAGCAAAATTATGCGAACAAGTACACAAAGTTCAATTTGAGACTCAATCGCAATCTGAGAAAAATATATATAACACAAAATGTGCATGAATTTCGGCATACTTTAGACTGAACATTGACTTTTCAACAAATTATTAAATTTCTGGTTTTTCACACCGTAGGGTCATCAGATTTCTGTTCAAATTGAAATGGTTTCATCAAATTTTGACCTTGGGCTATATTAAAGCTCTCCCATACACATGTCACACTTAATCGCCATATAGTGATTAATGTGTCAATGTCATACATACATACATACATACATACATACATACATACATACATACATACATACATACATACATACATACATACATACATACATGCATACATACATACATAACTTGGACACATGTTGTATTACGGTATTTTCTCGCGTTCATTATGAATCACGCTTAATCGCAAATATAGTGATTAATGTGTCAATGTCATACATACATACATACATACATACATACATGCATACATGCATACATACACACATACATGCACACATACATACATACATACATACATACATACATACATACATACATACATACATACATACATACATACATATATACATACATACATACATTGTACACATGTTGTACTACGGTATTTTCTCGCGTTTATTACGAAAACTACTGCGAGGAGAGTAGATCAGGTTCTGCTATCGTATAATGCACCAACAGAACTGGGTCTACACTCTTGGAAGCTGGGTGGGTGTTATACTGGATATATACGGTACCCGGGAAGGGGTTGGTGGGTCCACCTCCAATGTCACAAGTTGGCCCTGGAACGAAATCATAGGTGAAGGGCCAGACCATTGTGGCCTGCCGGGATAGCTCCACGCTGGCGCAGGAACTGTCATACTGGAGATTATTCAAGCCAAGACCTGTTGATAGACGGAAAGAAAGTCTAAGCTACTAGCTCCAACATCTTCAAAGCCGTAATACGGCGTATGAGTTAATACTGCAAATGGGGTTGTGAGCAAAATTAAATCTAAGAACAAAATTAAGCCATGAAATGGGGTCCAGAGCTTTAAATCGAGATCAGTTGGGACGAATATCTTCTGATTGTATTTTGACTGTCGGTAACATTTGATTCCATTAAAAATAAGTATATAATGACACTTTCGATAAAGAATTGAATTGTTTGGCCTTGCCTGTACCAACTTCGCTAGCCGTCAATGCGTAAAAAAGTAATTTTGTGGATCGGTCGGTGACCCTTGGCTGGTGAGGAAATACTTTACCAATAACAATTCATGTGTGTGTGTGTGTGTGTGTGTCGGGGGTGGGGGTGGGGGTATATTAGAGAACATTCAATATTTACGGAGGTTGGATGTGGTAGGTAGTGTATCTGTAAATCATATTGCAGAGAAATTCAATTCCCTCTCTTCCATCACAGCTTCACGTAACATTATACCCCCTATTGAGACGTATAATTATTCCATACCTTTAGTTTGCAACAAAACAAAAAAATAAAAGAAATCACAAAGTATCCCAAAATTACACCTCCCTCCCTCCCCAACGTAAATATTAACCATTCTCTTTTTTAATTCATCTTCGAGTCCCGTGTCTCTTTTTCTTACATTTAGTCAAGATAATACTTGAATTCATGAGGGGGGGGGGAGTTTATATATATAGATAGATATATATATATATATATATATATATATATATATATATATATATATATATATATATATATATATCACCTTTGATTTTGGTTTTGCCCCCCTCCCCCGGAAAAATTCCTGCGGACGCCCATGTTTCGTATTTAAATATCTCATTCTCAAGATTTGATGTTTTGATGATAAAACGTATAAATACACCAGTGTCTACATCCCGGCCCCAGAAACGGCACTTTTGCTAGAAATCTGTACCCATGCTCGTCCCCCATCCACTTTAAAAAAAAGAAGACATATTCGTGATATTTTGCCAGTAAAAACCCTTTTCTCAATTTAAACAAACTTCCCTGCTGACTACTGCCCATATCTTGTGATTTCACTAATATGTTTGCATTAAATAGCCATTCAACCCCCACATGTAACCTTTCTAATGGTATGCATACCGTCAAATATAGAAAAACCTGGAAAGAACGCGACAACTTATTAATGCACTGTGCCAAATTGTGCTATTTCAGAGAAGAACCGGGTCAGAAATGACGTTGAGGAAAAATATGCATAATGCATCTGCTTCTCTCCAAATTTTATGAAATACTCCAAGTTTCTATTTTCGCGAACCACATTTCATACAATGAAATACACTTTTTTTCTGGTAAAATTTAGAGCGGGGATGCGTACTAATTTCTGGCAAGAGTGTCACATCCGGGATCTCAGCCAATTCATATAGAGCAGTGGAAAAATTTAACGAATATTCAACCATGCAAAAGTTAATGAATATACAAAAAGAGTGACACAAATGTGTACAACGCTCAGATGTTTACAGAAAGGAGTAATGGGGTAGTTGGATCTCAAACTCCCACTATCATACTACTAAAGGTAAGACTGCCTTTTGTCATTCTCCTTTTGCTATGTAAGTGTACTTTAAATAGGGTGTCAGGTCCTCCGTGTTGTCAATGGTCGCCCTAAATGCTCACGAATACATATGGTTTCTTCGTATAATGGTCAAGTTTCCTTCAATCTATACATGTATAATATCATAACTGCAGACAATACAATGTTTATTTTGTTGGTTTAGGTAAAGCTGAAAGAAAAATATACATATGGTCTATTTTCTTTCCCAAGAATTCTAAATACTGCTTTTACTCCATAATCACTGCTCTCCTTCCATCATTCATGTCCTAAGTTGCTAAATTCGGTGATACTCTATATAAAAGCCAGCTGTCTATGAAGACCAATTTTCTAAGGTCATTCTGCACAGTGAACACTATACACAGGCTTTGATTGAATTTAAATTTTGTGTGTATTATCAACTTCTGAAATGTATGTAAATGAAACAGATATATCTGATATAAAATAACATTTTACCGATAAATTCCTCATCCCCGCCAATACTGAGACCAGGTGCCCTGAGTCCTTTCACAGATTTTGTGTCGATCCCAGCGGCAGATAGTTTGTCAAGCATGGCTGAAATATGAGGAGACTCAACATAAAGATGATCATGATGATGATGAAGAAGAAGCGGAGGAGCAGGATAATGATAATGATCATGATCATGATAAAGATGATGACAATGCCATTATTATCATTATTATTGTTATAACTCATTCGTATAATACAATTCAGTATAAGATGTTGGGTAAATACCAGTTTGTGTGTGCATCTATGTATGTATGTATGTATGTATGTATGTATGTATGTATGTATGTATGTATGTATGTATGTATGTATGTATGTATGTGTGTGTGTGTGTGTGTGTGTGTGTGTGTGTGTGTGTGTGTGTGTGTGTGTGTGTGTGTGTAGGCTAATGCGCGCCTGTGCTTGAGAGAGCTGAGGCACACACAAAAAATACGTAATACAGAATGTGAACTTTTCGTTCTTTTAAAAATTAGAAAAGGAAAAATAAATTAAAACTTGTATATTTGGTCGATTAAGTTATATAGTTTTACTTTTAATCATTTTGTTCCAGTCGCTTGGCAGATTGCCATCCACGGAAAGCACGCCAATCTCGTGTCCCTTTTTAGCCAGGTCCGCAACCAGACTGTAGGTCGTCCCTAAATCTTGCACGAAGAATGTACCACGAGTGGGACATCCATTTGGATTGGCCAGTTCGAAAAAGGATGTGTAGAAATCAATGTATTCTCCATTAATGACGTTCTCTAACGTTATCAGAATAATCTGTGGCGTGTCCGTTACCTAAACGATGCAAGAAACAAATATGTTTGAAAGAACAAAAACATATTACTCTTGCAGCTTCAGTAACCTCTAGTAATGCTGGTAGAAGATACCTTAAGATTTGATTGATACCGAGAGCGGAGATCGATAGATGTCAAAATAAATGCAAGAATATTTCCAACTCTGATTTTGCCGCCTGAAGGATACCCACTTATTTCCAATTTTATTTTCGTTCTTAAACAGATTTCAGAACTGAAGAACCAGACCAATATTGAAATAAAATCCAGTGCACGATCATTCAACCATGCCAAAATTGTTAATAATTACTTCCTCTTGATTTTTTAAAGAATTTCATCGAACCTACTGAACCGGTTGTCCCTCGTCAATCTACCGGTTGTACGAGCGAACTTTCTTTGTAATTTTAAAATGAGCCTTGTGGATATCTTCTTACTTTAGGTGTCTACGGGATCCCATGTTAAATAGGGTCAAAAGATTATAGGTGTCTACGGGAAGTTTAACATAGACGCCATGTTGGTTCATATGTTTTGTATGAGTGTAGCATGTGGTCACGGTCTGCACTCCAACTAAAATGTTGTATGACGTCAGGTGAGTCTGTCTGTTTGTGTAATAGTGGAGCATCTGTGTTGGAGGGGAATGTAAGTGTGCCTGCCCTTTAAATGAAATGTTGTAGAGGAGGTATGTGTTAAATAAGGTCGAACGTTTATACGGACAAACGGGAAATTAACATGGGAAAATTAATTGTCGGAAGCTTATCGGGACAAAGGGTCGAAAGTTTATGGGGACAAACAGGAAATTAACCAGACGACGCCTTGTTCAAAGGTATGTTTTTTTTCTAATAAAGTAGCTTGAGGCGACGGTCTGCTCTCTAACTGAAATACGATATGACAACATACGTTTCACAAGAAGAGTTGATCTGTTGGTTCTATTTGGGACGGAAATGTAAGGTTTAGAGTTGGTTAACCGAGAAAATGTGAGTTTCTCTGACCTCTAAATGAACTGCCGCAGCGGAGTCCTATGTTAAATAGGGTAATACATTTACCGGGACAAACGGGAAATTAACATTAGGTCTCCATTTTGAAAGGTATGATTTTTAGCAGTGTAGCACGAGGCGACGGTCCGCTCTCGAACGGAAATATCATAAGACGACATACGTTTCACAAGAAGAGTTGGTCTGTTTGTTCTGTTTGGGAGGGAAATATAATGGGTTGGAGTTTGTCAACCGGGAAAATGTGAGTTTGTCTGCCATTTAAATGAACTGCCGCAGGGATTCCTGTATTAAATAGGATAAAAACTTTACGGGGACAAAAGGGAAATTAACATGAGGCCGCCATGTTGAAAGGTATGTTTTTTAACAGTTTAGCATAAGGCGACGGTCTGCTTGCGAACTTAAATGCCGTATGACAACATACGTTTCACATGAGGAGTCTGTCTGTTCTATTTTGAAGGGAAATGTAATGGGTTTGAGTTTGTCAACCGGGAAAATGGGAGTTTGACTGCCCTCTACATCAAATGAGTTATTTGGTTTTGCTTCATTATAAAACTAAATTCTTTATCTCCCCTTACCACCCCATGATTCCACTTATAAAGTTAAAATCCCTACCCCATTCTATAATATTCCCATCCCCATCCCCACCCTCCCTCCTTTTATTTAAAAACAAAACTACCATCCTCATAATTCTTACATATCAATATTTACTTATCTACTATCCACCACCTAGTTCTCTTAAATCCAGCACCCAGTTATATACTATCCACTACCCAGTTATATACTATCCACTAACCAATTATCTACTATCAACACCTAGTGATCTTCTATCAACAACCAGTTATCTACTATCCACCAACCAATTATCTACTATCAACACCTAATGAACCACCATCCACCAACCGGTTATTTACTATCAACACCCAGTTATCTACTATTCAACACCTAGTTATTTACTATCCAAAGGCTTAATTTATAAGACGGATCATAGGGTGGTATGAGGGACAGGGATGTTAGTTTTATTTATATGGGATTTGAATTCAATTTAGACCTTTCTTTTACATCCTACCCTGTGTGCATGGGATATTAGTTTTGTTTAAAATAGGAAGGTAGGGACATTATATATAATGGTAGAGTTTTTACTTTATAATAGGGATTATCAGGCTGTAAGGGAGATAATGAAGTTAGTTTCGTTGATAAGGGATTTAAATTGTATTTTGTACTGCTTCTTTTAAATCATTTCCTGTGTGCATGGGATGGTAGTTTTGTTTAAAATAGGATAGATGAGCAGAGTCAGGACATTATAAAAGGGGGGAGGGGTAGAGATTTAAACTTTATAAGTGGGCTAATAGGGTGGTAAGGGGGATAATAAAGTTTTCTTTTTGTTTTTGAAAAATAGGAGTGTAGTGTATGTATATTACAAAGGGAGGTAACTAAGGGGACTTATAGAAGGGGATTGATGCTTTGTTTTTACTTAATTTATAAGAGGGATAATAGAGTGGTATGTGGGATAGGGATGTTAGTTTTATTTAGAAGGGATCGATAACTGATTGGTGGATAGTAGATATTTGACTGGTTGATAGTAGATCACTGGTTGGTGGATAGTATATAACTGGTTTATGGATAGTAGATAATTGAGTCCTGGATAGTACATAACAGGGTACTGGATAATAGATAATTGGTTGATGGATAGTAGATAACATGTTGGTGGATAGTTGTTACGGAATTATGTATTATTTCGTTTTTAAATAATGGTATAGGTTTATGATCTCTACGTAATAGTCTAACAGCTGTCGTCTTGCAGAAAGTACATTAGGTCGTGTGAAGAACTGTCGCTTGTAACATTAGTATATTACGTGATTTAGCGCGTAAGGGTTGAACTTCTGACGTAGATTCTAAGAGTCAATACTTTATTGACTGGTAAAAACGCTAGTGTAAAAGTACTTTAGCGATGTCACGCATAACCTAGTTTCTGATTGGTTCGGAGAGGGTTGTAATTTAGAAGGAAATTATTTCGAAATACTCAGTTGTTTATCAAAGACGTGGTATGGGTTTTATTTCGATTCTGCGTATTAAGAGACTATATCATAGGATTTATAGCAGCATTCTGGCATTCTTCATAGCTACACTGGATTGAGAGGTTATAAACGAAATTGGTTCATTTTGTGTGTGGATATTCTACTTCAGATATATATATATATATATATATATATATATATATATATATATATATATATATATATATATATCATATAGTACATTCTGGATTAAGTACTATTTCTTAAACTTTAATAATTATACAGCTCCGTGGAATTATCGGAAACATATCATGAACTTGTGTTATTCCATATTCACAAGGACTATTTGGAATTTATAAAACTTGGATATACTTGATTCTTAACAGCATATCAGTACATTGAAGGTTTCATTCGGAACTTACTTCATTCGGAATATTTGGATTAACTTCCGGATCAGTGAACTTTAAAACAATTTAATACTTTCAAGGATATTCTATACTGTAAGTTATTTTTAATTCTTTCACTTTGATTGTTTGTTGAAATATTTAAATATTTTTGGAAATTAAATATTTGTATTTTAAATCGTGAAAGCTTGTTTGAGTCTTTTCTTTTGTTACATTACCCCTAGTCGTAACAATAGTAGATAATTGGGTGTTGGATAGTATATAACTCTGCATTGATAGTAGTTAATCAATTGGTAGATAGTAGATCCCTGGGTGTTGCATAGAACATAACGAGTTGGTGGATAGTTGATCACTGAGTGTTGATAGTAGATAATTGGCTAAGTGGATATTAGATAACTGGTTTTTGGACAGTAGATCACTAGATGTTGATATTAGATAATTGGTTAGTGGATAGTATATCACTGGGTGCTGGAGATTAGACAGCATGGTGGTGGATTGTAGATAAGTAAGTACTGATATGTAAGAATTATGAGGATGGTAGTTTTGTTTTAAAATAGAACGAGGTTAGGTGGGGATGTGGATATTATAGAATGGGTAGGGATTTTAACTTTATAGGTAGAATCATGGAGTGGTAAGTGGAGATAAAGAAGTTAGTTTTATTATGAAGCAAAACAAAATAACTCATTTAATTTAGAGTGCAGTAAAACTTTCATTTTTCCGGTTGACAAACTCTAACCCATTACATTTCCCTCCAAAACAGAACCACCATGTCCCAAACAGACAGACTCTTCTTGTGAAACGTATGTTGTCATACGGCATTTCAGTTCGCAAGCAGACCGTCGCCTCATACTACACTGTTAAAAAACATACCTTTCAACATGGCGCCCTCATGTTAATTTCCCTTTTGTCCCCGTAAAGTGTTTACCCTATTTAACACAGGAATTTCTTACGGCAGTTCATTTAGAGATCAGAGAAACTCACATTTTCCCGGTTGACAGACTCTAACCCATTACATGTCTCTCCTAAATAGAATCAACGGACCAACTCTTCTTGTGAAACGTATGTCGTCATATGGTATTTCCTTTCGAGAGCAGACCGTCGCCTCGTGCTACACTGTTAAAAACATACCTTTCAAAATGGAGACCTAATGTTAATTTCCCGTTTGTCCCCGTAAATTTTGTTTACCCTATTTAACATAGGACTCCGCTACGGCAGTTCATTTAGAGGGGAGACAAACTCATATTTTCCCGGTTGACAAGCTCTAGCCCCTTACATTTCCGTCCCAAATAGAACCATTGATCAACTCTTCTTGTGAAACGTATATTGTCATATGGTATTTCAGTTACAAAGCAGACCGTCGACTCAATCTACAATGCTAAATAAAAAACATACCTTGCAACATGGCGGCCTTATGTTAATTTCCCGTTTGTCCCCATAAACTTTCGACCCTTAGTCCCTATAGACTTTCTACCATTAATTTTCCCATGTTAATTTCCCGTTTGCCCCTATTATCTTTCGACCTTATTTAACACAGGCCTCATCTACAGCATTTTATTCAAAGGGCAGGCACACTCGCATTCCCTTCCAACACACATGCTACACTGTTACCCGAACAGCCAGATTCATCTGACGTCATACATTTTAATTTGAGTGCAGACCGTCACCTCATGCTACACTGTTACAAAACATATAAACCAACATGGCGCCTATATTAAACTTCCCGTAGACACCTATAATCTTTTGACGCTATTCAACATGAGACCCGTAGACACCTCAAGTGGCATCCTCTACAACTGATGGAATACTATTGGTACGTCAAATGTGTACTCATGACACAATAGCTTTTGTAGGTTCCAAGTTTTGCCATCTGACTAAGACACCGTTTCAGTTTTAAAAGGTGAAGTGGGTGGGGGTAGGAGAATTTTGATGCACCTGAGATTATATCTGTGGTTCTTTGCATGATTGAAATTTTATGTTCGATAATTCATGTTGGTTGTAACATACATTAATATTGCAGATAATATATACGAATAGCTGATCTCATATTATTGTTGTCTGCAAAGTTATATTAATTATGATGCAAAACAGATAACTTTCTAACATTTATTCCGCTGTGCTTTTCCCTCCAGAATACTCTAATTTCTAAAACATTATTTAAGAAACCCAAATAATATTCACCGTGAACCAAGTAACTATAAATCACAGGTGTTTGGACTATAATAGAAACCAATGAATGGTCTGATGTAATATCAAAAAACAAATAAACCATTCATACAATTTCAAACTTCGTTACTCACATCTACAGTGATGAAAACATGATCGCTTTAAACCTACATTCTAAAGTTCGAGACTTCGTGGACCTAATCACCCTATAAATCGACCGCATGTATATGTGATATCACACGATGTAGTTACACGTGTGACCTTTGACCCAAATCAGACAAGATTGGACTTATTATTGCCATCGCTTATAAGTTATCAGTTCATGATCGATGACAATTTTGATATAGCAGAGTAAGCAAAGATATCTGACTAACATAGTCCATATGAAGTCACTTCAAATAGCTATTGCTGGCGTTGACAATGACGCTATATCATTCAAATGTAAACTGAAGCAGGACACACACACACACACACACACACACACACATATATATATATATATATATATATATATATATATATATATATATATACACATACATACATACATATACTAGCCAGTGATTGTTCGTAAGGCGGCGGCCGTGTACTAACTTCTACAAAAACTGTTCGCACGACAGCCAGGTACATACAGAAAAGACTATCCGCACGGCATCTAATGAATAAATTACGAGTCCAAAATATTCCGAATCATCGTGCACAATCGAGATTCTGATTGCACACTATTTGTCGATATGGCGGAATTAGCTGAAGGAGATATGTCCCTAGACATCCGGGTATATTCTTGATAATATTATATATACTAAAAATTAGATGTTGATGTGTCAAATTCTTAGGATGATGGCATGCATACCTTTACATAAGTCAAATGCAATTCACGGCGGCCATGCAATAGTCTTTCTGGATGATGTATATGGGTTAAAGGCGTCTTACAGACAAACATAGATACATATATATATATATATATATATATATATATATATATATATATATACATACGTACGTACATACGAACGTAGGTAAGTAGATAGATCGACAGATTGATAGGAAAAGCAAGAGACATTCCACAATTCAATTACTTATACAGATTTGTGACACCGAATGGATTTATCTATTCTGGTCATGGGATACATGATTGTGTAACAGTTACTTTCAATACCGTAGGGTGTCGAAAGGTAAAAAGCTATTGAGTGAACGTATATGATATTTATAGATTTGTAGACAGAATGTTTGTCTGTGATATACTTTGTATGTTCATCTGTACAACTGAATTTACTGTTTTCTTACAACTTCAGCTCAAATATTTCTCGGGTCAATGCACTGAAAATAAATATGTAGAATGTGGAGACGGTGAGAAGAACGAAAGAAAGAATAAATGAATGCATAAAGGGAAGATGAAAGAAAGAATGAATAATTGAAAAAAGACAGTAAGAGACAAGGAAGCAGGAAAGAAATAAAGAATGAGTAAAATGCAAGATGACTTACGTTCAACTTTCCAGGAATATTGGGATCATTTAGACACCTACAGTTTGGCAAGACACAAGTTTTGGGATCACATGTGTCTTGTTGGAAACCATATTCAAAAAGTCCTATAAGGACCACTAGACTGAATAAGGTCTTCATCCTCACGTCTGCAGTACACCGTTCAGACAGAATGACATGTATCAGGGATGTATTTATATTATCATTCAACTTATCAGCACAAAGGTTCGAGTACTTGGTGATAAGAAGCCCCAGTTTCTATTGGACGCCGATGACACTGGTGTAATCAGTCCTACAAAATACCCACTGCCTTTAGCCAAGTCAGGTAAAGTCACTGACCTGACTCCTTCTGTAACTCTATGTGTGTGTGTGTGTGTGTGTGTGTGTGTGTGTGTGTGTGTGTGTGTGTGTGTGTGTGTGTGTGTTCCTGTCATGATGGTATATACAGCATATAAATCCAAAGGGAAATGAAGCTATTTGTTACAAGCCCAGCAGTTGGCATTGAAATAATATGAAATGACTATCTCTGAGTTAAGGTGACTTAACCATTAAACCTAGCTCATCTGTGTGTGTGTGTGTGTGTGTGTGTGTGTGTATGTGTGTGTGTGTGTGTGTGTGTGTGTGTGTGTGTGTTTTGTTATTTCATTATTATCCAATACTGACACAGTTAGGTATCACAATATATATTTTAATTTTCACATGATTTTGAGATAAAAACAGCAGGAAAGTAACATGTGACGATAACAATGATTTATCGATAATGATCACTATGACAAATATAAAAACGCATGATGGCATGCATCAAACAATATAAACACTGAGAGCTGGATCAAGGCCTTGTACTGGGTGATCATGGGATGCACACTATTGTTCCCGGGGTATTGTGATATCCTCCGTCCGCATGTCCCTCTGTTCGTTACTATATATCCTCTTAAAGCACTGGATGAATGTTTACCAAACTTGATCGTTTCAATTTTTAGTCTATATGGTTGGAGAGGGTCAGGTCAAATTGAAAACAATTCCAGTGACGATGCCATTATCGAGTATTTTTCAACCAAAATGTATCAATGTAACTGTAGCATGAAGACACATTTTGTATACATTGGATTTCTGATTATGACGAAAGGGAGAGGTGGGTGGGCGAGTACCGTATATACTCGCGTATAAGTCGGATCCAAATGCAAACAACATAGACCCTGATCTGCCGTCGCATAATGCGCCGGCAGATCAGGGTCTATGTTGTTTGTTCTACTGATTAATCCTTACAAACTGCACATACCCAAATCAGCCGGCGCATTATGCAGTTTGCAGTTGTTAACAAATTATACGCGAGTATAGACGATATATGGTCAAAAATGAGACTTGGCAATTCAGAATGAAAAGCATGGGATTATGGTGGTGTGTACTCGAAAGTTCTCTACTGTCTCTACTTGTTTTTTAAATCAATTTTTTCCCGACGGTTTTATTAATAGTTTTTTTTTTTTTTTTACTATCTTTGATTTGTATTAGCAACATAAAGCACTGTCGCAACATTAAATGTAAATATCGATGAAATAAAACTTCACTTTCCGGTGGTTATCTTATTTTAGAGAATGGATTGTAAGTAGCATAGAAAAAAAACTAATAGAAGGATTCTCCTCATTTTAATTTTTAGAAGGAAAAAAAAAGACAATTAAAGAAAACAAAGACACAAACACGCACTGGATTGACTATTGAATAGAGTATACAATAACTGATTCAAACGAAACTGTTTTTGTTTTTTTTGGTATGGATATGCCCAAACTGGATACTCTGACTAATTGACTTTTATATTCATATTTAAGGTTATTTCAAATAAAATTTCTAAAACTACTTTTAAAAATGTTTCCTTCGCGAGGCTTGTAAAAGGTAGAAATTATTTGGTCTGTTTAACAAAAAAAATTCATTTTAAATGAGTACTTTTTAAGATTATATATATATATATATATATATATATATTTATATATATATATATATATATATATATATATATATATATATATATATATATATATATATATATATATATATATGATGATTCCCGTAGATAGACATGATTCCCGCAGATAGATATTTTTCCCGTAGGTAAACATGATTCCCGCAGATAGATATGATTCCCGTAGATAGACATGATTCCCGCAGATAGATATGATTCCCGTAGGTAGACATGATTCTCGTAGATAGATGTGATTCCCGTAGATAGACATGATTCCCGTAGATAGATATGATTCCCGTACATATAGACACGCGAATGTACATAGGATAAGATAATATTGGTGGTTTGAGTCAAGAAAAAAATGAATGAATCTTACAATTCATATTTTTGATTCAAGCCTGTAAATATTTGAAGAAATAATGGCCCAAATTTTCACTTTCGCTCTCTGTCTCTGTCTCTGTCTGTCTGTCTGTCTGTCTGTCTGTCTCTCTCTCTCTCTCTCTCTCTCTCTCTCTCTATATATATATATATATATATATATATATACTATGAATACAGATTTAGTTACAGAATTCGACAATTCATTACACTATATACTTAAAAAATGTTAGTTCAAAGACTTTTCACAAACAGATCATTGAAATTGAAAATCACGGATGTTTGTTGGTTTGTTTGTTGTTTGTTTTTTTTTTTTTATATATATAACTTACTCAAAAACAAAACTTGTTGTGCATGTGGACGTAGATAAACGTCGTCTACTTATTAGCTTAGCATAGTAGGTCTACATCGCTCACTTTTTCCCCTTTTCTTTACTCCATATTAATACAATATTTTTAGCGACTTTTTTTCAAAACTCGTAATTTAAACTGGAAAAAGAATGTAGTCATTCGACCTCTTATTTTGAAGATAGTCTTAGAAACGAGGCCAGCTTCATTTACAAATTTTGTTTATATCAAAACGATATATCGGCATGAAATATAATATAACACTAAATCTTGGATTGACGCTCGATAACGCGCGCTTAATCCATTCTCAATGTCGCAGCCGCCGGTTTGGTTCGGTTTTATGGGTTTAACGCCATTTTTCAGCACATGATAGGCTATACATGGCGGCCAGTATATCTGGTGGAGGAAGAACCCGGGAAAATCCCTGGAAGAACCACCGACCCACGGGAAGCTACTGGCAAGCTTTCTCACATAACCACATTGGCCGAGCCCACGCAGCCGCCGGTACAATGACCTTACCAAATTTTGGGCAAAAAGATGACACGAGAAAAGAGATTTTAATTCATGAATAAAAGTGTTACGTCTATAAAAATAAAATAAAAGATATATTGTTTATAGACTGTGTGTTTGATGGATTAGGGTAAAATTGTAACTGGCCATTTTCTTTTACCCTCCATCTTGGTAGGGAAATGGCCGTGCAATGCACAATGTGACAGAGGCATGTATATGTGTGCGGCCTGGGATAACTTCAGTAGTATAGTACAAATGCAAATCCCATAACCACTCTGATGATCCCGTTGATAAACAGATCGAATTCACTCGAGTCTCACATTCAAAGATAAACATCTGTCTATGAACTGGGTACGGTATAAACCTGTTTATCCGAACTGCCTGGAGGACATCCATTTTGTTCTTGTATGCGGGCGTTAGGATATGTGAATATTACTAAACTTAACATACAAAAGTGTGATTTCAAAAAGTCGGCAGACTATTTATTCAGTTCAAATCAGAGAGCTATTCGGATATTTTGGGCTTAAAATAAAAAGAACTTTTTTGCTAGAATTAGATTCTAAAGTCACAATATGGACTGACAGATCAGATTCTGCGCAGTTCTTTTTACGTATGATATAAAGCGAACAGGGAATACTTTAATCTGCCAATGACATATACAAATTTTGAATCCAATTCAAGTAGAAACTCGGCAGATCCGGGTCTCATCGTTCGCATTTTTGAGTACGCGAAATACACGAGTACATACCATAATGACTTGATTTTAATCCTTGATTCCTCATAACTGTTTAGTTTCAACTTTACAGATGCAGATACTCAGTTAGAAGTTATTTTTTAAACATAAATTTGAGGAATAGAATGTGATATATTGATTGAAACAGGGCTTGGGAAACAGCAAGTTATCCACGTGCTTGTATATAACGCTTACCAGAATTAGATTTGCCGTCGCATAATGCAGACCAGGAACAACGCAGTTTATTCTACATGTAACTTAAAGCCAGCAATATAGATTTCGATGCGCGTAATAAATGGGTAGATACGGTACCTTTTTAGTTGACAATACATTAGTCGTAGTCACCTATCGAAAACACGTGACCGTTGCATTGTTTTCTAATATGTTTCATATTCGCAACTTCAAGGCCAATCCTAACGATCATGCCTCGAATGTATAAGGATAGCGTCGTTCCGACGACCTCGGTTATTTACGAAACTAGGATTGAAAGAGAAGTTGCGAATAGATGGAGCTATTTGTTCATTCGCAAATTCTTGGTTAATGCAACAGGCAATCCGATCCTTGTAATAACAGAGGTGATCTGAACCGATTGGTGTTTCTTTTTCGGAGAAATTTCCGTCGAACAAAATGTATAATTTTTCTGTTAATTACAACGCCGACATACATCCGAAGCATATTTTTGTATCACAGAGAAAGCCGATCACGTTCCGATTAATAGAAGTTGTTAAACAACTGATGGACTCCTCCCACCTGTCAGTCAAACGTTAACAGATTGTCACTAACTATAGTCCGCTAACTACTGACATAAGTGCGAGTGGTTGACCTGACAGAAAAGCTCCAACACTGCCATGACTGGCACAACATGACATATACGTGTAAAAATTATATAAATATCCATGGCTTCAAAATTTCCCATAAAAGTTTCGTTCAAGTTTCAGTATATACTGAGAATTCATTTTACTTTCAATTGAAGCTTTTACCAAAATAGAGACTTTGATGTTTACGTAATTTGCTATGTTAATAAGTAGCTGGAGCAATATCTGCTATGGCTATCCAGCAGTTGATGAATCGCCTGAACCAAGATAACCACGCCTACTCATTAACATAGCACTTTCTGGAAAGTCGACTTATTTCCTTTGATTTGGTTTGATTTGGGTTTTGTGGGGTTTAACGCCATTTTTCAGACATGATAGGCTATACATCGCGGCCAGTATATTTGATCTAATAAGACAATGGGAAGAACCACCGACCCACGGGAAGCTACTGGCAAGCTTTCTCATATACCCACGTTGGTCGATCCGATACTCGAACTCACGCGGACAGAGGTAAGATGTGTGAGTGACCTGTAAAGTGCCTTAGACCACACAGCCACCGGAGCTGTTATTTCTTTTGAAAATGTTTTATTTTTTAGAGATTTTTATTTTGAGGGCAAAAATTTCAAGCAATTCGAATAAAAATGCTGAATTTATTGCGCATCAGATACATGCATATTATATAGAGCCAACTGTTCAGTTGTCAAACCATTAATGCAACAGACGACCTCTTAGTCAAACAGGCCTACCATAGCAGGTGTCATTACGTGATGGATTACACCTTTCTTGGGATAAATTAGTTAGTGACCCATTGGAATTTGGAATAAACAAGAACTACATGAGAGCTGGTGGTAAATATGTGGATTTTGAAGATTCATCAATTACATGTAGTAAATGGAATGATATCCGCAGACTATCTTAGTAAAAATTAGCATGATACAACGAATTTCATTTAATTCTTGTCGCATGCGGTTTATTGTGCAAACCCCAAGCTTGTTTCGCGATCTGAAAAAGAAAGAAATGTGTTTATTTTTTTTAAACCTATGAAACTCATTCAATAATTTGTTTGCTTGTTATTTTTTCTAACCAAACTCACAAAATATGGAAATTATTGGTGCGTGTAGACATGTCAACCAAGCACACCTACAGAAGAGTCATACTTAAATCCTGAGCTCCTTCAAACCGATGCAAGAAACATTTAGACCGAGTTACAGTTACATAAAAAGGAAATCTGCTATTAGAATCATTTACTTTTTGTGGGGTTGATAAAGTTGTATCAATCAAAGTTATACATTGTTTTATTATATGACTTCTAATTTCCAGATGTTTCCATGCTTTAATAGTTTTAAGATAACAGTCAATAAAGTGTGAAGTATGTACAAACAAGAGATCAAACTGGATCTGAGGTCATTCACCTGTCAAGACCTGATTTATAAGCCAATCCAAATATGTCCCTGTCTAAGAAGTAAAACGATCAAGCACTTTTTGAGAAAAAGTTTTTGCTTGTTTTGTTTGTTTACTTGTTTCAGTACTGACCAAATTGAATGGCACATTGGCACTGTAGGTGCAAATTCCAAAGACCAGATTTACTCAAAATTGGTCAAGCAGCTCTTAACGAATCATTTAAAGTTTGTGCCGTGCAAAAATATTTGATGCCACATCATTCTATTTTATAAAAAACTTATTGATGCCAGGATGTTTTCTAGCTGTATTGTAATAACATTCATATCAAATTTGTTCTACATATGCCAGTTCTAAAGAAAAAGCTAAAGGTTTTCATTTCTTTCTGGTTCCCGTGGAAGCTGTATCGTTTCTAAAGAAGCCACCCAGGGCACAATTTAGGTTGCGCAAGTCTTATGCAACATTTTTACTAAGTTTGAAATTGGAGAAGCCAGAGGTGTTTAAAATTTGAAAATAGCAAATATTGAAGCATCTTTTTGATCTGTTTTTGTTAACATTTTTCAAGGAAATAAATAACCAGGATCTCTAACCGATATTTCTTCACTCATTCCATGCATGATTGATTAGCTGGTATAACAAGTCTTTCAATTGCTTTTGACCAATTCAATCTGCTTTAAAACATTACTCCCAAATAATTGTAATAAGTTAAAATTTTGATATTCTCATTCCGACAAGTCCACTTTTCAGACTTCTTAAGTGTACTACCGTTTCTAAAAACAATTATATTTGTCTTATCCATGTTTACAGTAAGACCCATTTTACACAAAAGAGCTCCAACGTGTCTATCTTTCTGTGTAATTCTGAAACAGTATCAGCTAAAATATACAAGTCATAAGTATAAAGTAACAGAATCATATTTTGTAAATCATTGTCAACAAAGATTCCAGTTCTACCATTTTCATTCATTATTGGTAATAAATCATTTACAAACAAGGAGTAAAGGAGAGGATTTAATATACAACTGGTTTCACTCCAAGCTTTCATTCAAAATATTCACTTACTTGATCTTGAGAAGTCTTTACAGCTGATTTAATACCTGAATATATATTTTTTTAAAATAGCCATCATCCTACCATGCACATCATTTTGTAATAATGCATACCACAGCCTCTCTCTATCCACTGAATCAGATGCCTTTTTAAAACCGACGTATAAGCAATAGAATCTACCTCTTTTTTTTCGAAAGATATTTTTGTACCGCAGATTGCAATATAAAAATATTATCTATTGTCGAATAGGTACATAAAGTGTGAGTTGTTGCAAAGCCATTATTTACATCATGCAATAAAGCATGTGTGCCTTGGCACAATTAAGAAAATTCGTTTAACATTTGATTTCCTTGTGCAAATACACTGATTCTCTATTTACTGTGTTTCCACATTTGCGTGTAATTCTCTTTTCATTTTTTCTCTTTAATCTACTCATTTCCTCCATTGTAATAACATAATACTTTCGTTTCTTTCAAGCAATAAATGTATCTCTGGCATTTTGTGTTTCGTGTTTCCATCTTCTCTGTTACTTTTTCTCTGTTGCCTTGTTACATTTTACAGTTTTGGGGAAAATTTGATATTTTAAATACTGTGAAAGATGTATTGGTTTTTATTTTATCCATATGATGTAAAAAGGCTTCCCAAATCAACTGATTTTTGGTTAATTTGATAGTAATTCTTTTCAATTCAACATTTTATGCATGCCTTAAACTTGAACATGGTATATGAATTGCCCAGGAAACATTAATATGAATGCATCAACGTATCTGCGATTCTCAATACCCTTTATGTTGTTCAAAATCTCGTGGGCTAACTGACAGTTTGTTTACATTCTATTTGTTTTTCAGCTTTTTCGAAATGCGATGAAAATCAACTTTGTTTTCTTCACTGTTATCTGCTGTCATCTCTTTAGTAACTCTTTTATTTCCTAGGTAGGACATTTCGTAACAAAATGATTTTTTCTAAAATGTAACCAATGGTAAGCACGCTTGTATAAGAATTATCACCTATACCGTACTGCACCGACTAGACTGGGGTTCGTCGCCATTTTGGAAGCGTATGTTGTTTTTGCATCACACCTTTTTTCCAGCCATGACGCCGAAAGGGGTTTCCTGGTTTCACACCTCCTTACTCACCGAGTAGCAGATGGCGATAGCAAAATTTCAACTTAGAGTAACATTATTATTAAAATTAGTATTATTCTTAATATTATTATTATTATTATTCTTATTCTTATTCTTATTATTAAACGTTTCCTAACGTCGATATATGTATGTATATATATATATATATATATATATATATATATATATATATATATATGTAACATGCAACATGCAACATGCATACATACAAAATAATTAATTGTATGATATATATAATAAATTCGCTTAACTGGTAATTATAATATAATAAACATGAATGATTGATTAAATGAATGAATTAATGATAATTTACTTCCATAAGAGAGATAGAAAAGACATACATACGTATGTTATATATATATATATATATATATATATATATGTATAGATATGTATATATATATATATATATATATATATATATATATATATATATATATATATATTTATAGATATAGATATATATGTAGATATATATCGGGATTTCATATACGAAAACGGAATGTGTTGAATATGCGAAAGATATTTTTGTTCTATTAAATATATATCAATTTTAACTGCTATCATACCGGCATATAGGGTATATAAAGGCACCGTGTTTTTGATCTGTATCACTTTAATCTTGAAACTCCTTGTTACAGGACATAACCTTGTGTGTAGACTGAGTCGGTTCATGGAAGTTAATAGGGGCAACCATAACCCACCTAATTTGGAGGTTGATTTCCATGGGAGATCGGGTGCCCGTGTAAATAGTATGTTTCATGCTTGTTCATCATGGGGTACCATTCCCGATTTCGTCTTTCTCCAAATTGGAGAAAACGATATTGGTGAACTACCCAATGATGACATAGTTCACGCCATTGCAAATTTGGCAAATAATATAATTCGTCTCGGTGTACGCAGAGTGTTCGTGGGGAACATGCTCCCACGGTACAAACCTCGGTACATGTCGCGACGACAATACGACTCGTGCGCGAAACGGATAAATTTAGGACTATTTGCAATTTTAAATTCTAATCCCAGGATTGTGTTTTGTCGCCATCCTGGGTTCCGTTCTAATTTTTGGGCAGAAGATGGCGTACATCTATCGGAACGGGGAAATGCATGGTTCGCCAAAATTATTATAGCCAACGTTCTACCGTATTTGTACTAAAACTTCCATGAACTTGAGACAAAAAGAAAACCACAAAAAATTCAGGTAGAAAATACGCAAACAAGAGCGTCATAGTCACATACAAAGACATGACAAAAAAGAAGACCCATATGTTTTGGGTCTTCACAACAAAAAAAGAGCAATTATCTATCTCCCACCTATATATATATAGCGAGTAGTATAGTAATATGGTATAGTCACATATATCCGACAAGTGTATTTAAATATACACCAAGTGTTAGTTGATATTAATATACGCCTAATGAAAGAGGTAATTTCTAACCCAAATGTACATACATACATACATACATACATACATACATACATACATACATACATACATACATACATACATACATACATACATACATACATACATACATACATACATACATACATACATACATACATACATACATACATACATACATACATACATTAAGCAATAAGTAGGAAATAATAGACTATGGGATAAATGAACAGAGGAGGAAATGAATGAATGAATGAATGAATGAATGAATGAATGAATGACAATGTATATCTAGATGACAGAAAGAAACATACGTATATATAATGTTTATTTTATTTATGCTTTATGGAATTAATAAATAAATAACAAATGTATTGTAAATTTAAATTATATTTGATTTTGTATTAATATATATGAAATAAAAGTTTTATAATTTTAACATTTGGATTCCAATTAAGTTGTCATAGTACTTTTCCGGTATTCTGGTGATTTTTACAACTAGTAAGGGCTTCTGCCATATGGCTCGGGATGTTATTAGAACAGCAGAGAAAAGGTAACGCCTATTATAATTGCAGGTAAAACATCCGCAATGGAGTATACTCACTCAAACCCCGACCCCGTGAAATATAATAACTTCTTTAATGTTTCTTTTTTATTAAAAGTAATGCAATATTCCTCTTTAAAAATATAAAAAAACATATACATTTATATTTTATTTGTAGAAATCGGGTAAGGTTTAAGATATTTGTGAATTAGGTGTGTATGTGAAAATGTACATAAATGCATATCGGCATGCATATATCAGCGAAAGATAATAACTTTTTTATTTGTTAATTTTTCAAAGAAGTCATGCCATATTCCTCTTTAAAAATATAAAAAACATATACATTGATATTTTATTTGTAAAAATCGCTTAAGGTTTAAGATATTTGTGAATTAGGTGTGTATGTGAAAATGTACATAAATGCATATCGGCATGCATATATCAGCGAAAGATAATAACTTTTTAATTTGTTAATTTTTCAAAGAAGTCATGCCATATTCCTCTTTACAAATATAAAAAACATATACATTGATATTTTATTTGTAAAAATCGCTTAAGGTTTAAGATATTTGTGAAATAGGTGTGTATGTGAAAATGTATATAAGTACATATTGGCATGCATACTGCAGTGAAATATACTATCTTCTTTAATGTTTATTTTTTATTAAAGTAATGCCATATTCCTCTTTACAAATATAACAAACATATGCATTGATATTTTATTTGTAAAAATCGTTTAAGGTTTAAGATATTTGTGAAATAAGTGTGTATGTGCAAATGTACATAAATACATATCGGCATGCATACATCATTGAAAGATAATAACTTTTGTATTTGATAGTTTTTCAAAGAAGTAATGCCGTAGACCTCTTTACATTTATGATAAATATACAAATTGATATTTTATTTGCAGAAATCGGTTAAGGTTTAAAATATTTGCGAATTATGTGTGTATGTGAAAATGTACATAGATACTTATCGGCATGAATACATCATTGAAAGATAATAACTTTTGTATTTGTTAATTTTTCAAAGAAGTAATGCCGTAGACCTCTTTACATTTATGATAAATATACAAATTGATATTTTATTTGCAGAAATCGGTTAAGGTTTAAAATATTTGCGAATTATGTGTATATGTGAAAATGTACATACAAATCGGCATGCATACATCATTGAAAGATAATAACTTTTGTATTTGTTAATTTTTCAAAGAAGTAATGCCGTAGACCTCTTTACATTTATGATAAACATACAAATTGATATTCTATTTGTAAAAATCGGTTAAGGTTTAAGATATTTGCGAATTATGTATCTATGTGAAAACATACATAAATACAAGTCGGCATGCATACATCAGTGAAAGATAATAACTTTTTTAAGTTATAATTTTTCAAAGAATTCATGCCGTGGACCTCCTTACATTTATGATAAACATACAAATTGATCTTTTATGTGTAATAACTACAGTTAAGCAATAACTATAAAAATATTGGACTTAGGGATATATGAAGGAAGGAGCGAATGAATGAACGAATGAATGACAATGTATCTCTAGAAGAGAGATATAAACAGACATACATACATTTATAATATATATATATATATATATATATATATATATATATATATATACACGTATAAATATTTTTATTTATATGTCTATCTATATACATATATATAGGTATGTATTTATCTATATATATATATATATATATATATATATATATATATATATATATATGTATTCGGGAATTAATATATAAATATGCATTGGAATTGTAATATATAATTTCATTCATTTCATTTAGTTCATACATGTAAGTAAAATTTTCATTTTTCAAATTATTATTATTATTATTATTATTATTATTATTATTATTATTACCAATGGTGGTGGTAGTAGTAGTAGTGGTTGTAAAAGACATCATATATATTTTTTTCTCTACTAGTTTAAAATTTCGTATAAGTTTATTGAGCAATTTGCAATCTGTCAGGAAATGTACTCATGCCGGATGTCGAACAATGGTGTTTCATTACATTTGCCAAGCTCGGAAAAAACACTAATCCCTTGCAACGCCCTCGCTTACCATTGGTGACTTTGGTGTCAAACTAACAAACCTAACCACGTGCAAAGAGGATCAAAATTTGTTTAAAATGCTATGTATTTTGTATTTCTATATCATTTCTGTTTCGTGTGTTCTAGTTCTAGTCATTCATGGATTATTCTTGGATTTCCCTGCTTGGACTTATGTGGATGTACTTTGTTAATTTCTTCAAAGATCATTCTTGGACTTAGTGAATTCATTCACGGATATTTCTGGATAATTACGCTGTTATATGGATTTTTTTTTCTATATCATTTCTGTGTCGTGTTAATTCCTTCAAGGAGCATTATTGGACTTAGTGAATTCATTCACGGATATTTCTGGACAATTACGCCGTGATATGAATTTTGTTTTCTATATCATTTCTCTATCGTGTTAATTTCTTCAAAGATCATTTTTGGACTTAGTGAATTCATTCACGGATATTTATGGACAATTACCCTGTTGTATGCAGCTGGACTTTGATATGGAACCATTTCTACTTGCAGTGGGTAAGTCAGATTTACTTACTGTATAATATAGTAATAATAATAGGTATATCACCCTCTGCAAAATGTATAAGTCCACAACCCGGAAAGATGTTGTCTACAGTAGTAATTTTATCTTTATCGACTGTATGCAAATTTTTAAAGTAAAGAAGAATAAAATAAATACATTATGAATGAAGGAATAATTCTGTATTGTAAATCCCGGTAGAACTTTCGAAGTGTGGTATAATCTCTTCACGGTATAAATTACTAACTTTGTTATTTTCGATTGTTACTAACGTTATTGGTGCAGATAGTCTTATTATTATTTAAAACATGTAAATGGATATTTTATTTTTAAAAATAAAAAAACTACGATTTATGTGACTTATTTGTTTATATTAAATAATACCGGAATAAAGCTTTTTTGACTGATAGCTAATTATTATCACCATTCTAATATTATTATTACAGCCGTCAGTTTTAGAACATTTTCTAGGTCCAAAACATGCACGGCTATAATAATAATATCATAGGAATAGTCGATAGCTATCATTAAATCGTTGAAAATTTTTGAAGTACAAAACCGGGTAGCTATGAAGCTTTATTACGATAGTATTTCATATGAAATAAAAAGTCACATAAAGTTTATCGGATGTTTGAGAATAAAATATCGATTTATATGTTCTAAATAGTATTAAAGCGAAATGAGGGATTAACTTTTTGTAAAAATGGAAAAAAAAAATATTAGTAATTTGTACTGTGATGGGGTTATACAACATGCCGGATGTTCTACCTGTAATTATAAGGGTTTTTACCTATTCAAGGGGAGGTAACACATTATTAGTTCTACCTGCAATAATTTCAGCACGTATCGGTATTGAACTACCTGTAAGTCAAATTGTCACAGCTAAGTAGCTACTTGTTAAGGGGAGGTAAGATACCGTTATCTTTGGACTTAGAAAATTTTCAAGCGATTGAATGATAGGTAGGTAATATTACTATTTCAATAATATCATAGCCGTGGAGGTTTTTGTTTTAGAATATTTTCAAGCGATGACATGATAGATATCTAATGTTACTAGTATATCCGTGCTGATTTTGGACTTAGAAAATTTCCAAGCGAGTCAATGATATATAGGTAATATAACTCTTATATTAGTATTATAACCGTGCTGATTTTTGACTTAAAAACAAAAAAGTATTTAAATAGATACGATGTGCTAGTTGGTATTATCATACGCGCAATTGAGACACCTACATCAGGGTGTGTTGGATTCAAAAATATATACATATTTAGTGAAACTATTGACAAAAAATACAGGGGCGATTTTGGTTATATGTGAAGCCCGCTGTCGGGCTTAGTCAGATAGTCCTCATAGGAGTACTTAAATAGATAGGATGTGTTAGTTGGTATCATTATACGCGCAATTACAAGACCTTCCCGTGGGTGGGTTGCGATATTAAATCTAAATACATTTAGTGACAATATTGTCAAAAAAGCAGTGAAAGAATTGCTCCGCTATATGAATCTCGGAAATGTCGGGAAAAGTCGACATTTCCGAGATTGTGTGAAGCCCGGTTCCTTGTGGGGCATTATAGTAGTATGTTATAGTATTATAGCCGTTCTAGTTTTGGACTTATAACATTTTCAAGCGATTCAATGATAAGTAGCTAATATTAGTAATATAATATTGTTATAGCCTTCCGACTTATACAATTTTCCAAGTCCAAAACATGGACAGCTATAGGGTTATATATATCCTAAATTATGTGATTTTTAAAAGTAAAAAAGTAAAAAAAATACTATTATAGCCATGCATGTTTTGGACATAGAAATTTTTCAAGCGATGAAGCTTTATTACGATAGTATTTCATATGAAATAATAAGTCACATAAATCGTAAAATTTATCGGATGTTTGAGACTAAAATATTGATTTGTATGTTTTAAATAGTATTAAAGTGACATGCGGGATTAACTTTCTGTAAAAATGGAAAATAAAATTATTAGTAATTTGTACTGTGAAAGAATTATACCATATGTCCGAAGTTCTACCTGTAATTATAAGGGGTTTTACCTATTCAAGGGGAGGTAACATAGTATTAGTTCCCCGTGCAATAATTTCAGCGCGTATCGGTATTGAACTACCTGTATTGTCAATATGTCACAGCTAAGTAGGTACTTGTCAAGGGGAGGTAACATGTCATTAGATTTGGACTTAGAAAATTTTCAAGCGATTCCATAATAGGTAGGTAATATTACTATTTCAATAATATCATAGCCGTGGAGGTTTTTTTAGAAAATAGGCATGCATACATCATTGAAAGATAATAACTTTTGTATTTGATAGTTTTTCAAAGAAGTAATGCCGTAGACCTCTTTACATTTATGATAAATATACAAATTGATATTTTATTTGCAGAAATCGGTTAAGGTTTAAAATATTTGCGAATTATGTGTGTATGTGAAAATGTACGAAGATACTTATCGGCAAGAATACATCATTGAAAGATAATAACTTTTGTATTTGTTAATTTTTCAAAGAAGTAATGCCGTAGACCTCTTTACATTTATGATAAATATACAAATTGATATTTTATTTGTAAAAATCGCTTAAGGTTTAAGATATTTGTGAATTAGGTGTGTCTGTGAAAATGTACATAAATGCATACCGGCATGCGTCCAGATATATATAACATGCATTAAACTTATTTATTAGTTTATTTATTCTCCTAGTAATGCCATATTCCTCTTTAAACATAGGAAAAACAGATAATTTGATATTTTATTTGTAAAAATCAGTTAAGGTTTAATATTTTTGCGAAGTATGTGTGTATGTGAAAATGTTCATAAATGCATACCGACATGCATACAGCAGTTATAGATAGTATTTATTAATGGGTATAATAATACGCGCAATTTAAAGACCTTTAGGACAGCGTCTTCGGATTTAATATATATATATATATATATATATATATATATATATATATATATATATATATATATATATATATATATATATATATATATATATATATGGGGAATATATTGATATAACATGTGGGCGCAAATTTGGTCAACTTTGTCAAGCCGAATGTCGGGTATAGTCAGATAGGCCCCACCAAAGTATTTGAATAGATATCATGTGTTATTTGGTAGCAATATACGCGCAATTAACAGACCTTCCCGTGGGTGGGTTGCGATATTAAATCTAAATACATTTAGTGACAATATTGTCAAAAAAGCAGTGAAAGAATTGCTCCGCTATATGAATCTCGGAAATGTCGGGAAAAGTCGACATTTCCGAGATTGTGTGAAGCCCGGTTCCTTGTGGGGCATTATAGTAGTATGTTATAGTATTATAGCCGTTCTAGTTTTGGACTTATAACATTTTCAAGCGATTCAATGATAAGTAGCTAATATTAGTAATATAATATTGTTATAGCCTTCCGACTTATACAATTTTCCAAGTCCAAAACATGGACAGCTATAGGGTTAGGGTTATATATATATGTATATGTATATGTATATGTATATATATATGTGATCGTATATTTTCATCATTCGTTGCGAGCAATTTTACATTATGTATAATTTCGTATATTTTCATCATTCGTTGCGAGCAATTTTATATTATGGGCTTTTCACAATATATTCATATAGACCTAGAGCTTGAGAAACAAAATCCGAAGCCGAAAATATCAGTCAAACATACTATAATATCGTATATTTTCATCATTTTCCGTTTCGAGCAAATAAGGGGCTTAGAACTGTCCATATGTCACTACTAGGGGGCTTAGAATTGTCCATATAGCACCTACTATTCATTGTCCAGCGTGCCTGGACAATCGGTATGTCCGGGGAACACGGACATACGGTTTAACATTGATGTATAGTAAACACGGACATCACTTAACATGGATGTATAGTAACCCTGGACAAACCATGTACGGGTTACCTGGACAAAGATTTCTAGAGACAACCCTCAAGACTTGAATGACAGTTTTTAAAAGTATTTACTATTTTAACATGCAATTCTTTAAGCCTGTACCCATCATGCTTCATATCCATATTTTCAAGTACATTGGTTATTCTATAAAATTACTTAATTAAGCTTTAAATTCGGATCAAGCCCTAACGGGATTGAACATGTTCTCACGTAACCACAGGGAAGGTTATCATTGTGGTATGACAAGTTGCCAACTGGAGCTTTGGAAACCAGATTTAGAGAAAGCAAAATAACTAGAGAAATAATTTATTTTATAATATAGGTAGTATACCTTTCTGAAAGTGACCACATAGGGATAGGAATTAACTGTACATGGCAAAGTGGAGACAAATTGGTTGTATGTACAATTCTTGTGACGACTGAGAGAAACACTGCTAAGTACAGTAGCTCGCTACACGCGTGAAATATGTGTTCATTACCTCAGCGATCTCCATGGAAATTTACTTTATACAAGTATAACAAAAGGTGCAAAGCATACATAACTTTTGCATTTAAGACTGTATATAAGATTGGATAACCAATCATTTTAACAAATTTTATAAACTGAGAAAAATTTTGCACCTAGCAAACTTTCACAAGGTTGAATGCAAAATGAATAAATTTATGTAGTATGGCTTTCGGTGTCATTTTGGTGAGTTTTTGATGTTTTCATCTATGACGTTTTTAAAACAACGTAAAAATTCTTGATCCAAATTTCTGATCAAATTGCTAAATTTCTCCCCCAGAATCGGTTACATGTGGACTTTTAAACTTTTTTTTGTAACTTATCATTATTCCTTTAAGTTATTTAAGTAAAGAAATATTTTGAATCACAATCCAAAGATTTTTAAAACTTAAATTGGTGACCCCCTCCTCCCTTCATGGTACATATACTATATAACAAACTGTTATGTATGATGTTTATATGGTGTTGTAGGTATTTTGGGAAATTGTAAATGTTTCTTCACTTTGATGTTTGCTTGGATCTTAATGTTTATCAGGAAAAACATGTTTAACTAGTGTCCTTGAATTAGGTTGTTTTGATCAATATGTTTTCTCAATTTGAAGGTCAAGGTTGATTTTGTTTACAAGTAAAATTCCATTAAGATGACACACATTCTAGAACATTCTGTCATGTGACCAATCTTTATATATGCCATGTTTGGTGGACATTTATTAAGTTTTGACATTACCATCAGTCTTGTAAAGAGCTATTACAGTTGTGAAAATTCATTCCAAATTCTAAGAGAGGAATTATTTTAAATATTCATTGGATTATAACAGTGCTCATAAACTTTTGGATTTTGGATTTTTAATTGATGATTTTGGAATTTAAGTGAACTTATTCAGATATTTTGGAATACTTCATTTTGACATCAGCACATCAAGATTACTAGTACATCAGGACTTTGGAGACCATTAGCACATCATAACATTCAAGGACACAGCCGTGAATTCGGAACATTCTATATTTAGGACTTGTGATTAGAACAATCATTCTTATTGGATTATTAGGATTTCAAAACACATTACTGTAAGTGACTTTTTGATTTTTCATTTTAATTATCTGGTAATAAATTGCTTGTTGATTTTTACTTTATTCGTTGGTTTCACTTTCTTTCTGTTACATTTTTCTTAGACCATAGAGTCGTAACAGAAATTGGGGGCTCGTCTTCCGGGATCTGAATTTCTTTAAAGCATATTAGAGATATTAAATTTATCTTTGAAATTCATATTGATTTTGTCTCGGAGATTTTTTTTTGTCTTTGGCAAAGATTTTTAATAGATAAATTTTTTTTGTGTGAAACCAACAAGCATTTACAATGGCATCTAATGTTCAGAATTTCATTTCAAAACCTACCCAGGAGGGGTTAGAGTGCATGAGAAAGGATGAGTTGCTCGAGCTTGCCAGAAAATACAGTCTATCTGAGGCAAAAGTATCATTGACAAAACAGGAGATAAAGATTATTTTAATTCAGTATTTAGTAGGAAAGGGAAATTTTGATAGTAGTGCTTTAAGTTCGAAGAGAAAGCCTGTATCTGGTTCTGACAGGAAATTAAGGGAATTAGAGTTAAAGAACCAGATGGATTTAGAGTTAGCAAAGCTTCAGATTCAGAGAGAGTGAGAAAAAGAAGAGAGGCAGATGGAGAGAGAGAAAGAAGAGAGGCAGATACAGATGGAGAGAGAGAAAGAAGAGAGGCAGATACAAATGCAGAAAGAAGAGAGGCAAATGCAGATGGAGAGGGAGAGAGAGAAAGAGGAGAGACAGATGCAGATGCAAAGAGAAGAAAGGGAAATGCAATTTAAGTTAAGAGAATTAGAACTGGCAAACAGAGCACACTCCACTCCTTTAAAAACAAGTTCAGGTTTTGATGTTACTAGATATATTAGGTTAGTACCCCCTTTTCAGGAAAAAGAAGTAGATAAATACTTTCTTCATTTCGAAAAAATAGCTGAAAACTTGAAATGGCCCAGAGAGCATTGGACTTTGTTATTACAAAGTGTACTTATTGGCAAAGCTCGTGAAGTCTACACTTCACTGTCAGTACAACAAAGCACTGATTATGATGTGGTTAAGGAGTACATCTTGAAAGCTTATGAGTTGGTACCAGAGGCATATCGACAAAGGTTTAGGAATTGTAGAAAAGAAACTGGACAAACTCATGTCGAATTTTCAAGGGATAAAGAACAACTATTTGATAGGTGGTGCTCAGCCAAGAAAGTTGATCAAGCTTATGATAACCTCAGACAGCTCGTATTAATTGAAGAGTTCAAGAGGTGCATCCATAGTGATGTTAAAACCTATCTTGACGAGCAGAATGTGGAAACTTTGGAAAATGCTGCTCGTATGGCTGATGATTATTCCTTGACTCACAAAATTTCATTTGGCAGTAAGTCGTCCTCTCAGCAGTTTTCTGGTAAAAAACCATTTCAATCTCATTCGAGTACTTCCAAATTTCACAACAGCACAACTGTTAGGAATCAAACATCTGATAAGACTGATCAGAAATCCTTATCTCTTCCTACGTGCACTTATTGTAAAACGAAAGGGCACGTTATTTCTGATTGCTTCAAGTTGAAAAATAAGCAACAGAGTAAAGACAGAGCTTTTCCAAATGCTCTTATTTCTACGAGGTCAAGGTCACGGTCTTGTATTGAAAGCAATACATTTGTTGGGTCAAACAAACCCAAGTCTGATTCTATTTTGGAGGCTTATGAACCATTCATGTCAGAAGGTTCTATATCACTTATTGGTGATTCTGCCAAACCTATCCCAATTAAAATATTAAGGGACACTGGAGCTTCTCGGAGTCTTTTATTATCAGGTACTTTGCCTTTGTCTGAGGAGTCTTCTTCAAGTGAAAGTGTTCTTGTTCAGGGAGTAGAGTGCGGCTTTGTAAATGTTCCTCTCCATTGTGTAAATTTGGCATCAGACTTAGTTTCTGGACCTGTGACTGTTGGGGCAGTGACTTCTTTACCCATAGCGGGTGTTCATTTATTACTAGGCAATGACCTAGCTGGAGATAAGGTTGTGGTTAATCCACTTGTAACTGACAAGCCTTGTTTGGATCAGAAAGTTGATCCTGTCGAAACTGAAATCCCTGATTTGTACCCTGCTTGTGCAGTTACTAGAGCTATGGCAAAAAGAGCTCTTGAGAGTGATGTTGATCAGGATATTATTCCTTTAGCTGACACATGTATTGGTCAGTCTTTTGATGAGGTCACTTTTTCCTCAGGTATTGATCAATCAAATGGTATTGATCACAGTGATCCTCTTTTGGCAACTCATTCTCTTTGTTCTAATCAGGATGACAAACGACAATCCCTTGTCGTTGAACAGTAGCAAGATCCCGAGATATCTTGTTTGTTTCAGAGGGCTATTAGTGAAACTGAAGCCACACAAGTTCCAGTGTGTTACTTTGTGAAAAATGGGGTAATTATGAGGAAATGGAGACCACCTGATGTACCCGCTGGTGACGAGTGGTCAGTGAGCTATCAAATTGTTGTTCCTAAGTCATATCGACAGGAAATTCTTTATTTAGCCCATGAAACTCCTTTGGCTGGTCATTTAGGAATCCGTAAGACTTATCACAAGATCTTGAATCATTTTTATTGGCCGAAACTCAAAAGTGATGTTTCTAAATACTGCAGATCTTGTCACACTTGTCAAATGGTAGGAAAACCCAATCAGAAGATACCTAAGGCTCATCTGCAACCTATTCCTGCATTTGATGAACCATTTAGTAGAATAATGGTAGACTGTGTTGGTCCTTTGCCTAAAACCAAGTCAGGCAACCAATACTTGTTGACCATCATGTGTACATCTACAAGATTTCCAGAAGCAATTCCTCTGAGAAATATAAAAACTAAAACTATTGTGAAAGCTTTGGTGAAGTTTTTTACACTTGTTGGCCTTCCCAAATCTGTCCAGTCGGATCAAGGGTCAAATTTTATGTCTGGAATTTTCCAACAAGTTATGCATGAATTAGGCATCCAACAGTTTAAATCTTCTGCCTATCACCCTGAAAGTCAAGGTGCTTTGGAAAGATTTCATCAAACTTTGAAGAATATGATTCGATCATATTGCTTTGATACAGAAAAGGATTGGGATGAGGGTGTTCATTTGTTGTTGTTTGCTGTTAGGGAATCAGTTCAAGAGTCGTTGGGTTTTAGTCCCTTTGAACTAGTTTTTGGTCATACTGTCCGTGGACCATTGAAATTATTGAAAGAGAAACTTCTTTCAAATGAAGACTCAAAGATTAATCTTCTTGATTATGTTTCTGATTTCAAATACAAGTTGTCAAAGGCCTGTGAAGTAGCAAGAACTAATCTTCACACTACCCAGTCAAAAATGAAATTAAGGTATGACAGAAATTCACAGGAAAGAAGTTTTAAACCTGGTGACAAAGTTCTGGCTCTCTTTCCCATACCTCAAAATCCTCTTCAGGCTAAATTTTATGGTCCTTATACCGTTGAAAAGAAAGTAAATGACTTAAATTATTAAATTATATCATTAACACTCCTGGGAGACGGAAACAGAAACAACTTTGTCATATAAATATGTTAAAGGAATATTTTGACAGAGATAGCTCAGCTAATTATTCTGTTAATTTAGTTGTACCTGTCCCACACAGTGAAGATATCAACGATGGAGTACGATCAGACTATAGTGTCTCTGGTATAACCAATCTTCGGAATTCAGAAATATTGAACAACCTAGACCAGAAACTTTCACATCTACAACAACAGGAAAGAAATGAACTAAAACAGCTATTACATGACTATGAGCACTTGTTTCCTGATGTTCCAACACGAACAAGTAAAATTTATCATGACGTTGACATTGTAGATTCTGCGCCTGTGAAACAGCATCCTTATAGGATGAATCCTCTCAAACAGAAGTATCTGAAGAAAGAAATTCAGTATTTACTGGAGAATGATTTCATAGAACCAGGTAAAAGTAACTGGAGTTCACCATGTATTCTTGTTCCCAAGCCAGATAATACATTCCGTATGTGTACTGACTATAGAAAAGTCAACAGTGTCACCAAAACTGATTCATTTCCAATCCCAAGAATGGACGATTGCATTGATAAAATTGGAAATGCGGAATATGTCACCAAGTTTGACCTTTTAAAAGGATTCTGGCAAATTCCACTGACGGAAAGGGCAAAAGAAATTTCAGCATTTGCAACTCCAGATGGATTTTATCAATATAAAGTCATGCCGTTTGGAATGAAAAATTCACCTGCAACGTTTCAACGTCTGATGAACATGATAACATTTGGTCTTGATAATTGTGACGCTTATATCGATGACGTCATTATCTACAACAACACCTGGGAAGATCATTTGGAAACCATTCGAAAATTCTTCGATCGACTCAGCGATGCGAATCTGACAATTAATTTGAGCAAAAGTGAGTTTTGCCATGCTTGTGTCACATTTTTAGGACATATTGTGGGACAAGGTCAAGTTAAACCTATAGAAGCTAAGGTCAAAGCTATCTCTGAATTTCAAGTTCCAATTTGTAAAAAGCAACTGATGCGATTTCTAGGTATGGCTGGATATTATCGGAAATTTTGTTCCAATTTTTCCAAAATTGCTGAACCTTTGACAAGTTTATTGAGTAAGAAAACCAAATTTCATTGGTCTGACAAGTGTCAGGAATCTTTTGACAAGTTAAAGGCCATGCTTAAGAATGCACCAGTTCTTTCTGCACCAAATTTTAGCCAATCATTTAAATTATCTGTTGATGCAAGTGATGTAGGGGTTGGTGGAGTATTGATTCAGGAAGACAAAAGTGGTGTGGATCACCCTGTGTGTTATTTTTCTAAAAAACTAAACAAGCACCAGAAAAATTATTCCACAATTGAGAAGGAATGTTTGGCTTTGATATTGGCTTTACAGCATTTTGAAGTGTATGTTACCTCAGCTCTTTCTCCAATTATTGTGTACAGTGATCACAATCCCCTTACTTTCATCAACAAAATGAAAGATAAAAATCGGAGATTGTTGAGATGGAGTTTGATATTGCAGGAATATAACATTGACATCAAACACATCAGAGGAAAAGACAATGTGATTGCAGATACACTCTCACGTGCCTAGAAATGTAATATTGCTTGATGTAATTAAGTCTAGTATCATAAAACATGTTCTTATGTAAATTTGGTTATTATAGTATTAGATATATATTCAAAAGAAAGCTTTATTATATAAATCTTTCTTTTTCTTTATGAGGGGAGGTGTTATGTATGATGTTTATATGGTGTTGTAGGTATTTTGGGAAATTGTAAATGTTTCTTCACTTTGATGATGCTTGGATCTTAATGTTTATCAGGAAAAACATGTTTAACTAGTGTCCTTGAATTAGGTTGTTTTGATCAATATGTTTTCTCAATTTGAAGGTCAAGGTTGATTTTGCTTACAAGTAAAATTCCATTAAGATGACACACATTCTAGAACATTCTGTCATGTGACCAATCTTTATATATGCCATGTTTGGTGGACATTTATTAAGTTTTGACATTACCATCAGTCTTGTAAAGAGCTATTACAGTTGTGAAAATTCATTCCAAATTCTAAGAGAGGAATTATTTTAAATATTCATTGGATTATAACAGTGCTCATAAACTTTTGGATTTTGGATTTTTAATTGATGATTTTGGAATTTAAGTGAACTTATTCAGATATTTTGGAATACTTCATTTTGACATCAGCACATCAAGATTACTAGTACATCAGGACTTTGGAGACCATTAGCACATCATAACATTCAAGGACACAGCCGTGAATTCGGAACATTCTATATTTAGGACTTGTGATTAGAACAATCATTCTTATTGGATTATTAGGATTTCAAAACACATTACTGTAAGTGACTTTTTGATTTTTCATTTTAATTATCTGGTAATAAATTGCTTGTTGATTTTTACTTTATTCGTTGGTTTCACTTTCTTTCTGTTACATTTTTCTTAGACCATAGAGTCGTAACAAAACAAATAACACTTTATTATGTCCTATTTGGCTTTATTACTCACACACAGCAAACATTAATCCCAGATTCTTTACCTTCAAAAAGAGTTTAATTTCAGTGTTATGTAGAAGTTCTGACTCCTAAGAATGAAAAGCACATTTATTAGTCTATTGGTAAATTCTTTGCATCAAATGCCTAAGTAACATATAAATGCTGAAAAACTGATACCCATGATATAAACAAAACACTTTAATTTTTTAATTGAACATGTTGAAATAAAGAAACATTGATAAAACAGAAGGTATCATTGGTCGCTGTTAATGCATTATTGAAGTAATTTTTCCAACATTCTTCTCTTTCTGTATTAAAACTAGATAATAATATTCCTTAATTATGTATACTTAAAACACTTAGATGCTGGTGACATAGTCTTTGGACTGTATTACATTATGTGACATTTTAGTTCTGATGATATAAAATTGGAATTATTTTTCTTGCAATTCATAAGCATGTTCATACTGATATTTTATTTAATATTATTAAATAATTGATGTTGTTTTCAGAGAAGTACTGCTCCTAGTCAACACATGGTACTACTAGATCAAATTACCATCATCAGTCACTTAGCAATCATCTGCACAGACAGGAAGAATGGACTTCTATTAGTCCAACAGAATTATGTATTTTCAAAATAAATTATAATATTGAAGGGTTTAAGAATTGCTGCGTTTGGAGATTATTGTTTTGTACCTCTAGCTATGCTACCCTCTTTAAATAAATTAATTATTATAACACTTTCTTTTCGTGGTTTAACCTTTGTTGGAGCAGGTTTTCTAACTCGTGTACCCTTCCCAAATATCTTGTCCACTTCAGTAAAAGTGGGCATGATATGTATCAATCAGCCAACTCAGATATCAGAATGAAATTATAGGCAAAATAAGGACACAATTAAATCCTAATAGAAGAGAACAGAAAGAAACAAAACATGTGGTTTACATGGGTGCAGCCATATTGAAATACTTCAGTTTTGTTGCTGCATCACACCACAAGCAAGATTCTTCATATTACTGCTTTTTCCGTAAAAGCAATTAAATTATTATAAAATGATCTTAATTTATATACTACACTTATATGATTTATCAGAGTGCCCTGCACATAACTAATTTTATAATGTTTGGAATATTTTGTTCATGTGTGAAATTAATGCTTTAGCCTCAGAATCAAGAATGGATCAAAGGTATATTTGGAGTCATGTCTCTAGTTTCACCATAGGTAGTTATTTTTGTCATCCAGTCACAAGTTTTGATACAAGAAAGGTAGAAAAGTGTGGGTGTTTATGCATAAATTATACCCTGAAAAAAAATGCCTGGAACAATTTGCTAGTAAGAGTAATCTCCCCCAATTGGTTATTGCTAATATAAGCAGGTGTATATTAAATTTTTTTAATGCTCTGTAATGTTTAAATACACAAGAGACTATTATTTAACATCTTGAGAAATAAATACAATTTGCACCTAATTTGTATATATTGCTGCATTTTGCTACAAGCAAATACAAAATGACAAAATAAAGAATTCTTCCTGAAAACTTGTAGCATTCACTTATTTAAAAATTACATCAGGTGTGCTATTATTCAAAATAAGTAACTCTAGCAAATGTCCAGATATGAAAAGGTCTATTTCAACAAACTCTCTGCATAACTCACATGCTATCGTGCATCATTAGAAGATTGTTTGTAATTCTGTTAAGGCAATGAAATTGCCATATGATATATAATAAATTCTCTAAAAATAAATAATTATGAAATAAATGTATACAATGAATGTTCCGATTTTTAAAAAATGCCTGAACTAAACTTCTACTCAGAATTAACTCCCTTTCTATACAAAAGGGGCAAAAAGAAGAAATGTTTTTAAAATATTGCAAGATTCTTTTTCAGTAACTGATTGTGCTTTAATGATTTTGAAGCACTTCCCAGTAATCTTAAAAACAATTCCTATTGCTAGATTGCTGCATAAAACAAGATAAATTCAAATAATTAGTGGCTGCATATAATAAGATCAATATATTGCTCTACATATATTGAAATTGTAAAGTGAATTAGGTGTAGACTATTTATATTTCTCCTCAAAAATATATTCCATCTCAAATATCGCCATTCTTTACATTGCACATATAGACTACATGTTTTCTCCTACCTTGTTTTATCTATTTATGCCTATACCTGTATGGATGGATGGATGGATGGATGTGCAAAATTTGAGCAAACACAAAAATTTTAGAAGAAAGAGATGTTCTAATTCACTCCAAATTTTTTTAACAGATATACTTAGAGCAAATTGATACTTATAGTATAAAATTAAATAGTTATTAACAATCTCTAAATTAGGTTTCCATAGCTCTGATTGGTCCAATTTGGTAATTTGTCATACCTTTACAGGTACAGGGGTCTAGCTGGACTTGAACTTAATTTTTATGGAGAAGTGAGATGTGACGTATGTATATGTATACCAGGGGTCAAGCTGGACTTGAATGTTAGGGAGAAGTGACTTCTCCTTTTGGACAGATTAGGGAGAAGTGAGAGCAGAACAGGGAGAAGTGGCAGCATAGCAAGAAATGCACTATATATATATATATATATATATATATATATATATATATATATATATATATATATATATATATTGTGTGTGTGTGCTATGTTTCTCTTATTTGAACTGTGTCCTATATTTCTCATTATGCATAGTTGCATTTAACATTGGTTTTAAGCAATACTTTGTCTTCAGGAAAAAAATTCTCTATGTTGTATGTATATTATAGACATATTTTGTAAGTGTATGAATGTATCATACTCATACGCAAGTGTATTCATACTTGAAAGTGTGTATGTTTAGATGGTGAGAAATATGCAATGTATTTTGGCCATATGACTTCAAAAAGCATAGCAAAAACTATACATAATAATTAATTTTAACTGACAGGAGTATCTAGATTACAGTATTGTAATTACAAATAGGTAAAAATACTTAAGCAACAGGCACTTCAAGAACAAATTATATTTTTTTTAGTTTCTTCACTAGAAAATGGCAGTCAAAAACATTTCTAAACATGTTTGAAACAACCCCTATATTAGGCTATAACACATATGTGAGAGCACATGTACATATGTCTTCCACATCATAGTGTTCATCCTTTCAAACCACAGTGGTTACTGATGAGTAATCTCAACTTTACAACTGCATTTTGAGGGAGTTGATTCTAAATTAAATGTGAATCTTTTGACTCTCATATTTTGGTGACGTTTTTAAAAGTAGATGCATATATTTTTAGAAACGGGGATTTTCTTCATATGAGCACTCACTTTCTAGCTTTGTTACAACAATCCCTAGATAGGATTGAAAATGTATGGTTTTAATATTTGTCTACATACTCGCAATAACGTCGAGTATTGGTTGGATATTCTTTTTCTTTGCTACTTTTTCTCGTATTTTCACAAAAATGAGTGATGTAAGAAAACAACCGCGACCTTAAGTTACAGCACTTATTGATTTTACAAGCATTGTCCCATGTGTTTCTGACCAACAAATTGTTATTTTTAGGTTAAGTCTTTTATCACATAATAGTTACACTTGGCTTTCTGCGAATTATATAATTTCCTTAAATTTATGTGCACAGTGAATTATGAAAACAGACAGTCTAATGAAGATGTACTTCCAAGACACAGCGATATCAGCCATTGTTACCCCTTAGCAGGTTCACTTACGGTTCAAACTGATTTTATGAAGAAAATAATGCAAGAATGGCAGTTAAAATCTTCAAAGTATATATTTAGAAAGCGCTTTCACCAATTCTATTCTCAAAACACAAATTGTTACTAACATATAGATGATTTAGTTTTGAAACACAAGTTAAGTTTTCATCATCATGTGATAACTTGCGGAAACCGAGTAACAATATCTTGCTGGGGAGGGAGAGTTAATTGGTCAATCAGCTATTAAAACACATGCCTGTTAATGTGCAAGAGTTTGTTTTGTTGACGCTATTGACACGAACACCTGCCAAGGCAACATGCAATCCATTTTGCCTGGGGCTTGACAACTACTTGGCTGTGTTGAGGGAGCATCTCAAAAGCCATAAACTACTATCACTCGGTGTAGATCTAAAAAACAAATGTGTGGGTGAAGTCGTTTTTGCTTTTCTAATAGAAGAAGGTGAAGTTTGCATTTTTTCGGCGACTTAGTCGCCCACTTCACCTGGTAGCATGACCCCAACCTTTATCATTGTTACTTTGTTTTTTTTTAAAACTATTTGTAGATCTAGTCTTGCTTGCCAGGAATCTTTGACAGTCTCATTATATTTTCCCTTCAGCAGCACAGTTTTCGACTATAGCCATGGTTGAGGATATACCTTCTCACCTTTGAAGTCACCTGCTATAAAAATAAAGACCCATAACCATCAACATAGATACATTTTCAAACTCTCCAGAGAATGGAGAAACAGAATCAGTAAAATATTACACAACAAAGCTGATTCTTCTGTGACTAACCCCCTTTAGAGTCACGCCTACCCATCTGTATGTGACATGTGAAAATCCCTAAAACTTGTCATTTTCAGACATCATCCAGAACCTATATTGAGTAAGATCAGATATATTTCATATATAAAGAAGTGACAGTTGAGTCCCAGATGTTACATTAATAAAGAAGTAAATGGACCAGGAACAGTTAGATTCCCACGAAATCACTCACTCTGAAAAAATTCGCAAAATGTGTAGCTACTTGTGCATACTGTAGACAAAATCCTGGCTAGCACAGATGTGTTTCTGCGTTAGAATCATCTCCTTGTGCATAAAACATAAAATCATGCATTCTTAACACTGCTGTTATTAATACAAAGGGAGAAACATGGAGATAAAGTATGAAGAGACTTCTGTCAAAAATGTACCCCTTGGCCAATCATGTGACAAATTCTAGTGCTACCTGAAGGGACAATTTGCACTATAGGTTACTGAAAATTAGCAAAAGTATAAACTTGGATAGCCAGTAAAGACACAATATAGTTTTAAGTAGAAACTTGTGTTTTTATTGGGGGGAGTGGAATTCATACAGGAAAAATAATGCTTTGTCTTTTCAAGGGACACATTCTTAAAGAAAAGAAAACATTAAAAAATAAATAACAGTAGAATATCATGAAGAATACAGTTGCATATAAGCATTATTTCAACATTCTTTCAAAATATGTTTCTGAAAAGGAATTTCTTATGGAGATTCCCTTTGGAAAAGATGGCACTTAGGCTTTTCTTTTGGAATGGGGGAGATTCTAAAGAAAACAAAGATATTAAAGGATAGATACCAGTGGGGAATTTATAATTAATATATGTATATATATATATATATATATATATATATATATATATATATATATATATATATAGAGAGAGAGAGAGAGAGAGAGAGAGAGAGAGAGAGAGAGAGAGAAACTCCGCATTCTTTAATGATAATAGTCTGAAAAGTGATTTCATGTTAAGCTTCTTTATCCTGTTTAGAGAATAACATTTGCCTTGCTTTTTTATGGGGTACATTCAAAAAGAAAACAAAACATTGAAAAATAGATACATGGGGAGAAATACAGTGGAAAATACTGTAATTACTTCGTCTGACTGACCTAGGGAAGGGTGACATTCTAAATTGAAATGAAAATATATACACCGTATATTTATAATGAGAGAGAGAAACTTAATTGATTTCTTTTGAGGAATCCATATGCAAAAAAATGGGCGAGAGAGAGAAACTTAATTGATTTCTTTTGAGGAATCCCTATGGAAAAAAATGGGCTTGGCTTTTTTTTGGTGTTGGGGATGCCTTCTAAATGAAAACAACATTAAAAAATAGAGGGAGAGAAGTTCACAATTAATATATATATATACAGAGAGAAAAATGAAGAAAGGTTCAAAATTTGCATTTTTGCTAATATTTTAGAGGGAAATAAGTAGATTTGAACTTAAACATTGTAGAAATGGCTTTCATCAAACAAATCTTTAGTATAACAATATAAGTAATTTATAACATTTTTCCTGGAGCCAATTGCTAAATTTGTTCCACGTCGAAAGAGTGGAAAACTAATTTCAGGGGTTATTGCAGTGTGAGAAAGTAAATTCTTTAAGATTTCTTATTAGTTTCCAGTACATGTATGTGCACAATTTTTGCAAATACACAGTAGCTAAAATTGGATTCCAAATCAGGTTTTCAGGCTCAAAATTGACACCAGCAAGCTAGCATTATTCTGGTTACAAATCTAATATTGCTAGCTGAAAAAAATTCTTTAAGTTTCTTGTTAGTAATATTTTGTATTCAGATTTCAATTTTATTGAAATATTCTTGTGGACACTGAAAATAGCTTGATCTTTGCTAGTTGAAAACATTACAACTATCACAAAGCTGCTAGTACTGAAAAAGTTAATTTTGAGGCCTGGTTTTTAAATACATGATTTGTGAAAACATAATAAGGTTCACCCAATGCCTCATAAACATTATTATCAAAAGACTCTCCTGAACTATGGGTTTAGTCAGGAACGATACTTTCTATCTAGCCTGCATGCAGGGTATAAGACAGGAAAGGTCAAATTTGCCAGGCATAACAGATAATCTCATATGAATTTTTATTCATCATACTGTACCATGTTGTGCAGTTTATTCCAGTTGTTAGCTCTACTGGTCATCGATCAAAAGAACTTATAGGATGGCCTGTTGTCTGTCATCTATCTGTCTGTTTGCACAGGTTTGTTAATTGCTACTCCTCTTAAACTGTGGAGGATTGCCATGAAGCTTTACACACACGTTCATCCCAAGGTCTAGTTGGTCCTAAATGAAAGTGGTGCTGCTTTGAGATCCATTATGGCCATCATTGGCCATTTGAAAATCTTGTTATTGATAGGTACTCCTGAAATGGATAGTCATATCAACATGGGATTTCAGTAATAGATATCTTATTATGTTTTGTTGGTCCTAAATGAAAATGGTGCCAGTCTGCCATCCAGTATGGCTTTCATGGAAGCGTTCTTGAAAATCTTGTTATTGCTACTCCTCCTGGATCGAAAGGAAAACTGACATGGAAATTTCACCAAAAGACTTCTTTTAATGCTTAGTTGATCCTAAATGAACATGATGCTAATCTGATGTCTAATATGGCAGCCATTTTGAAAATTTTGTTATTGCTACTTCTTTAATTGGAAAGTCATATCAAATGGAGTTTTCACCAAAAGACTTTTCTTGGTGAGTTGTTTGTCCTAAATCAAAATGATGATGATCTAAATTCCAGTCTCATGGTGGCCATCTTGAAAAACTTATTGTTACTGCTCCTCCTGAATGGATTGTCATATCAACATGGGGTTGTCACCAAAAGACTTCTTATGATGTCTAGTTGGTCCTAAATGAAAATGGTACCAATCTAATATGGTCACCATGATGGCCATCTTGAAAATATTGTTATCACTGCTCCTTCTGAATTGATGGTCATATTGACAAAGAGTTTTCCTCAAACAAGACTTCTTATGGTGTTTAGTTCATCCTAATTGAAAATGGTGTTGATCTTATGTTTAATATGGCCACCACTGTGGTCATCTTGAAAATGTTGTTATCGCTCAAGAATATCAGATATGTTTTCAACACTCAGTAGTTAAAAAAGAAGAAAAATGGATTCCTGGTAATTCTTTTCAGTCAATAGAGTGTCAGTCCCTTGCATTGACTTTTGTTTGTGGGTGGGGGTTTGTGATTGAGATTTAGAAGTGAGGACAAAATCATGATTCAATTATGCATAGATTCTTTTATATTCTATATACACTGGTAAATATTGACTCATTTTTAGAATTTTAATTTTTGTTCAGAATAAGCTGCATTGATTTAAGAAGACAATCTCAGTTGACCATGTAAGTGCATAACCTATATTACAAAGCTTTATCTTGGGGGGGGGGGTCAGATTTAGAAGTGGGGACAAAACCATGCTTAATTATACATAGATTCTTTTGCATTCTTTATACAGTGACTCAGTGAATTTTGATTTTATAAAATAAACTGCATTTATTGTGAAGACAGTCGCAATTAAATATGTAATTACATAACCTATGTTGTAAAGTTTATTCTGTTATTTTTGGGGAAAGAAAAATACAAATTTAAAGAATTTAAAAGTGGGAAAAAAAATGCATTAATAATGCATGACATTCTGTTTACATTCTGTATGAATCTGTATACATGAAATCAGTACCTTTACACTTAAGATTATACATACTCAGCTCATTAATGCATGCATCTAAGTAACCTTGATAAAGGCTTGTACAAATTGTCCCTCTCTTGGAAGAATATTACTTGAAGCTGAATCTTTCTGCAAGAGAAACTATTGGGACCCTTTTAAAGGGTTAATTTCAAAATGGGAAATTAAAGGGAGACCACAAAATACATTTTTATGCACAGTATATAGTACCATTTCATAGTACAAGCAAAAACCATGTGAAAATTATTTATACCACTGCATTATTATTTCAATTAAATTTTTGCAAATTAGTTCCCAGTATGATTATAAAATTGTTGACAAAAAATGCATTTAAGGAGAAAATTTTAACTTAACCAGTGATTTTCTACATTGTTGTCTTGCTTCTACATTCATTCGTAAGAGTGTCATCACTGCCAAAGTCCATTACATGCTGAATACTGCAATAAATTAAAATGTAGTCAATACAATTCAGCACTTACTGTGCGAATGTATCTTCACTAAACCACTTACAAAATAATAATAATAATAATAATAAATTATTATTATTATTATTATTATTATTATTAAAATTGAGCAATGGAAAGTCCATCTTATGTAACAATCTTTGATAGTGAAACTAAGTTGTGTTTTGACATACCTGTGTGCATGGATAGTTTCATTACATACAGTATCTGTTTTTGGCTCTACTGGTATTTGACCAGAGGAGCATAGGGGAATGTCTGTTGTCAGGCATCCAGCGTCTGGCCATCTGTTAGGACAAGTTTATTGTCACTACTCCTCCAAAACTACTTAGTCCTAAATGAAAATGGTGCTGCTTAGATATCCAGTATGGCATACTTGCCATATTCCCAGACAGTGTTGGTTTTTTTTTAGACTTAAAAAGTGTGACCCCGCAAAAGCGACGTTATTCAAATGAGAATAAGCTATCATTTCAAATCAGCCTATAGCAATTTACTGGAAATTCAAATCTGAATAAAAGAAATTACAATGTTTTCTCTGAAACATGTAATATACTTGAACAAAAATAAAAATGGTAGACTTAGCATTGTCAAATAACATCACTACAAACATGGTCACAACCTAACATACATTAAACACGAAAATACACCAAGTTGCTTTCAATAGTTTAGTACTATACACTGTAGTTGGTTTGACGGTAATGCAAGTTATATTTGTTATCACAAATATGCCTACACTTTTCTACGCGAATGTGCTTCCATGTCTATGTTGGCGCAAGCAATGGCCAAAGTCGCTAAAAGTGATAAAAGCTGTAGGATGGTAATGAATATCCATTTCAAAACAATGAATCTGCCAATTAAAACATTCAAGGGTTGTGGTAGTTGGCTGAGTTGCTAAAGTCTTTGACTGCTGATATTGTAACGTATTTTTGAGGTTAAAGTCACACCTATGGCTGTGAAATTTATTCTCAGGCAGAAGTAATGAAAAAAGGTACTGTTTTATGCAGATACACAATTTGTCATTTAATTTATGATTTAATACTTTTAAATTATCAAAATTCCATGGTGCAGTTCATTTCAGGTTAACCAGATATTCAAACATGTTAATGTTTTCATGAGTTATCAGATCCCTTTAAAATGTTGTGTCCCCCAAATCTGGAGGGTGAGGCACACAGTGTCCCCTGACCTTTGGATCCTAGGTGCAACACTGCATTAGAGATTGAATGGTGCTGTTCAACCTACCGAAATAATCATTTTTTAAATTTTATATATGGAGTAAAAACCCGACTTCAGAGAAACGTTGCCGCTGATCACAAACTTTAATAAAGATGGCTTCAACGTTCTCATTCAATGCAGTCAGTGATGTGTAATAACATTTGTTTTTCAACATGCATCTGTTTGATGTACTTTACTTCAGACAAATTGGGTTGTTCCACTTAATGTACTTCACCAATGCAAATTAGCCTAATGGGCCCTCCCTAGCTATTGTGAGCCAATTCAGTAAATCTCTGAAAGGTGTCTGTTTTTCTCTGACCAACTTACCTATTAATTGTTTTTAAAACAGCTCTTTAAACTGCCCCGAGGAGAGGTTTACATAAGCTCCGAGCAAGACTGTTTACTGTTTATACATATCACAGATTACGGGCATATATCATCGTGATGAAGAAATGTACATTTTTTTCTGTTTTTTTTTTTGTGTGGGAAAATATTTGTTTCTCTAATATTGATGAAAATCGTGTTTTTCTAAACACGATTGTGTCGGGGGGGGGGTCCAAAATCGTGTTTTTCGCATGACACGTTGTGATATGGCATGTGTGAATATGACCACCAGAGTGGCCATCTTGAAAATATTGCTACTTCTACTGTATGGAAAGTCGTATCAACATGGGGTTTTCACCAGAATACTTCTAATGATATGTACAAGGTCCTAAATGAAAATTGTGCCATTGAGATGTCCAGTATGGCCACTTTGCAGCCATCTTGAAAATCTTGTTATCATTACTCCTCCTGAATGGAAAGTCATATTGACATGGAGTTTTCACTAAATGACTTCTTATGATGTCTGGTTAGTCCTAAATGAAAAAAATGGTGCTGATCTATGTCCAATATGGCACCATCTTGAAGATCTTATTGCTTCTCCTCCTGAATAGAAAATCATATTGATATGGGATTTTCAATGAATGGCTGCTTATAATGTCTGGTTGCTCCTAAATGAAAATGGTGCTAATCTGACATCCAGTATGGCCAGCATAGCAGCCATCTTGAAAATGTTATTATTGCCGCTGCTCCTGAACAGAAAGTCATATCAGCATGGGATTTTCACCAGAAGACTTATTATGATGACTAGTTGCTCCTAATTAAAAATGGTGCTGATCTGACATTCAATATGACCACCTTGGAAGCCATCTTGAAAGTCTTCTTATTGCTACTTCTCAGTAAAAGTTACATCGACATGGTGTGTCTACCAGAAGACGTATTCATATTGACATGGTGTGTCTACCAGAAGACTTATTCATATTGACATGGTGTGTCTACCAGAAGACTTATTCATATTGACATGGTGTGTCTACCAGAAGACTTATTCATATTGACATGGTGTGTCTACCAGAAGACTTATTCATATTGACATGGGGTTTTCACCAGCAGACTTATTACGAATTTAGTTGGCCCTAAATGAAAATGGTGCTGGTCTGAGATTCAGTATGGCCACTATGGCAGCTGTCCTGAAAATCTTGTTATCACTACTCCTCCAAAATTGATGGTCATATTCACATTGGGTTTCACCAAAAGACTTCTAATGATGTTTGGTTGGTCCTAAATAAAAATGGTGCCGATCATACAACCGATGTGGCTGCCACAACAGCTAATTTGAAAATCTTGTTAATACTTAAAAATATCATACATGGTTTCAGCACTCAGCAGTTGAAAAGAAGAAATGGTCTTATCTTAAATCCTGGAAATTCTTTGGTCCAGTCGAGCATCAGTCATTTAGAGGGACTCTTGTTAGGGAGTGGTACAAACACTCTAAACATGGTACAGGCAGAAGTGGCAGATGCTTTGTAAATACATGCCATTTACTTTGCACTAGATTTTGTCAATTTGATGTTATAGTTCTCTTGCAAATTGACAATGGGGCATCCTTGGAGTTACAAATCTCTTATTTGATGGGAACAGGACATTGTAGACTATGGATAACGCCATCCAGTTCATGCAACTAGCCAAGCCAAAGTTGAGAGTACAGTAAAACCTGTCTTGAGAGACCAGGTTCTCCATGCACAGATTTATTAATTATAGTGTATTATGAGGGACCATTCTTTTTTGGCAGAACCTGTTCCTTCAAGACAGGTTCATCTGTAATAGCTTCGTCCATAATCCATTCATTTTTGGATTATGAAAGTTCATTATATCCCATATCTTCATAACCTACTGTTTTAAGCAGTTTATTTATACCCTTTATATTGGTCTGAGCTGATTGACAATTTCATCGCTTTGTCTCATAAACAGATCCATAAGAGGGACCACTGTATTGATATTGCCAAATGTCAGTATGTGTAAATTTAACGTATGTACTCACATATAAGTCAACATATAATGTGCCAGCAGTTCAGGGTCCATGTTGTTTGTTTTATTGATTACTCCTAACAAATTGCAAAGACCCAGATCTGCCGGTGCATTATGCTATAGCAGATCAGGGTCTATGCAGTTTGTAGTTGGATCTGACTTATATCAAAGTATATGCAGTATGTATAACATTTGAATTACTGTATTGTCTGTAATTTTTCATACAGTTCTCATTGTTTATTATAGGAGCCATGGTGACTGAATGGTTAGCATGCTGGATTTGTGATCGAAAATGTGTGGGTTTGAATCCTACCATTGGATCAGCCCCAGTCAGCTACCATGGTGTGTCCTTGGTCAAGTCACTTTACTCTGATTGTCTGAAGACTATATAACCTACTTGTGTTGCTCTGCCATAAAACAATAAACCAAACTCAATTATTATATTTTCAAGTGCACAAAATGTTATACATAAAGTATTAATTATAATCTTCAGCTGATTTGAAACTGCATGTACACATTTTTCAAATGTTTAAGAATACAAAGTTTTCTGTATGTAGAAATTGAAGTAAAAAAACAAAAAAATGATTTTTGTGGAATGATGGTGTATGAAAATTTGCAGCACACAGATATTGAGCACAATATGTAATGTAAAAAACTTGTATTACTGTTTTATATCAACAATTTGTTTTGTATCCTAGATGATGCCTACTTTTCATGGACAGTCAGCCTCCTCAGACGATGTGTCATCAGAGGCCAGTACATCCTACAGAAGTGGGGAGCACTCGGGCTACCTTATTCAGAACATGGACAAGTTTCGAGAGGATAAAGGCTTCACGGACATTACCATAGATGTGGAGGGTCGCCAGTTTGCCTGCCACAAGGTAATCCTGGCAGCAGGCTCTCCTTACTTCCGTTCTATGTTCTCATCTGGCATGGAAGAATGTATACAGGAAGTTATAGAACTGAAGCATTTAGACAGTGAGGTGTTTGAACAAGAACTTAGGTTCATTTATACTGGCCATATCAATATCAACCAGAGACTTGTAGAAGATGTCTTCACTCAAGCCCATATTCTGCAGATCTCAACATTGGTTGATCTGTGTGTGGAATTCTTTAAGGCAAATATGAATGATAATAATTGCTTGGCTGCCCTCACATTGGCTGATATTCATGCACATCAACCACTTTATGAGTTTTCCAAAGAGCTGACTTGTCAATATTTCCACCTTCTGGTGAAAGAGGAAGATATCTTCAAACTATCTCCTGAATGCATTATTGACCTTTTGAAAGACCGCAGGCTGAACTGCCCCAATGAGGAGGTTGTATTTGAGACAGCCTTGAAATGGCTTGAGACTGACTTACACAAACGGAAGGCCTACCGATACAAGCTGTTGGAGACCATAAAGTTTCCCTTTCTTTCTAAAGTCTACCTTCTTGATGTTGTGGCTAATTGCACTCATGTCATGAATGATGAGAGGGGAAAGGAACTTTTCGAAGATGCCATGGTGTATCACACCATTCCAGCTCGGAGACCTATGTTACCCTCCTATCAAATCACCCCTCGCTGGTCCTTTCCAGTTTTAGAAATTGCAGTGCTGCTTGGGGGAAGGCTCTCAGATGGTCTTAGCAACGATGTGGAATGCTACACCTCAGAGTCAAAAGAGCCCTTTTCACTGAGACAGTTGCCTTTCAAGAAGAGAAATGAATTTGCAGTGTGCATGGTGGGAAACAATATCTTTGTATCAGGTGGACTGAGAAGTGCAGAATTCTGGAAGTATGATTCCTCATTTGACATGTGGATGAAAGGAGCGAGTTTGCTAAATGCTCGACGAAGGCATGGAATGGCCGCAGTTGATGACCATATCTACGTCCTTGGAGGTTTTGATGAGGATAATGTCCTGTCCACCGTGGAATCATGGCAGTTTGAGTCAAACAAGTGGGAGGACTCCGGAGTATTGGCACAGCCAGTAGAAAACATGGGGTTTGTTTCATTTGGGAAAAAGATCTATCTGTTTGGGGATAAAAACCACAATGAGGTTGTCACAAACTGTGTTCAGTGTTATGACACAGCAACAAGACAGTGCTGCTGTATCCTTACTAGTGAGTTGCCAGCAAATTACATGTGCCTCACCGCTGTTGTGCTTAACAGCCAGATTTATGTTGTTGGGCTCGAGGGTGTGTTTCGGTTTTCGCCTCAAACTGAGACATGGGAAATCTTGTCAGAACAGGAGGATTGTCGCGATTTTGTTAGTCTGGCTGTACTGGATGAAAAAATTTATGCATTTGGTGGACGGCGAAGGGGTGCAAAGGACTACCTGTACACTGATATAATTGAATGCTTTGATCCAAAATTAAACCGCTGGGTCATGAATCTAGATTAGTACTACAACACGATACCAACAGTAAGTCAATGTGACCTCATTTTCACGCTCCAGTCAGGGCTAGGCAGATTTAATTTACCCACCTGTCCAGGTGACAAGTAAACATAGATTTGGCTTGCCCAGCAATAAAATTGACTTGCCCAGCAAATAAAATCACTTTATATACTATGGCTTTTGTTTTACCAAAAACATTATTAACCTTTATATTGCCTTCTACTTGTAAATGCCAGTTTCGAATTTGGGAGTGCCTATATAATGCCAGTTTCGAATTTGGGAGTGCATATATGATGCCAGTTTCTCATTGGGAGTGCCTATATGAGAAAGTTTTTTGAAAGTTTCAGTTTTAAGGTAAGAACATCACATGATTTCAATCTAAAATGTTTTTAAAAAAGTGCAGTTGTTTACGTGTAGGTGTAATAAACAAGGACATATGAATAATTTTGATAAATAATTTTGATCCATTTGTTGTTGTTGTTGTTGTTGTTGTTATTATTATTATTATTATTATTATTATTATTATTATTATTATTATTATTATTATTATTATAGCTGCTGTTGGTTCTTTCTGATTCATTCACTTTCTGCTCATTCTTAATTTTGTTTATGTTCCTAAAACAACAGAGCTTTTTTTTTCTAACATACTTGTATACATAGTCATGAGAATACCCGTTTCAGTAACTGTAGAAAAAGTCAGACAAAGGATTATCTCAGCTGAAATTGCATGATCATTTAAACCAAATAACATAAAGATCCCAATCCAAGTGCCTTGAAATTTAACATCATGTGAAATAAAGACGAAATAAGTGTTCATGTCCTGTTTTCAAAATTGTATAAATGATCAAAACAACTAACTGTGTTTCATTTCTTTGCAAACACGTAATTGGACCACTTTGTTTAGGATCTAACATTTAAGGGAAACAGTACTATGGTTTACATCACAGAACAGTTTTTCTGCGATTTTTTTAACCCCCCCCCCAAAAAAAAAAAAAAAAAAAAATTATTCATCTAATATTCAGTTGATGAAAATATTTTCCCAGATTGCATGATGTAGTGTATTATTGGCTATTAGATAAATAACAGCCAGGTACTCGCTTATAAGTTGAGTCCAAAACTGCAACATCGTGTAACTAACACAAGCTTCCCAATCATAAACAATCGCCGAGATAATAATAAAAAATAATCTTATTGCAGTCCCGAAAGCATGGATAGTGACAGAGACATATTTTGTCTAGAAATAAAGCACATAATAAATATTTAAGTAGGAAAAAGTTGCCCGGCCGGGCATGTTGATGGTAATGTGCACTTGCCTGGCAAGTGTTTCTACTTGTCCTTGGTGTATGCGCAATGAATTTCTCCAGCGCTGTCCAGTGATCACGTACACTTTTTACGTTTAGGCCAGTTTTGGGGATACCACTGCTTTTACAGTCATGAAACTTTATATGTACATTCATATTGATGAAGGGAGCTGTGGTACCTCATTTGGTAGAGCATCGGACTTGTAATCCAAGGATCGTGGGTTGGATACCTACCCAGGTCAGCTGCCTCGGCGTATCCTTGGGAAAGGCACTGAGGTCCCACTTCCTCGGCATGATATACTCAATAATGTGTTAAACGTGCCTTGAAAACCAACAAAAGCAAAACAAACCATCTTGAGTTGTACTAGGCGTCACAGCGTTCGTACGGTTTTATCTTTTGCGGTATAAGTATGGCTGATACAACGAAGACGATGTATTGGGGTGAACTTGCGACGGAAACCTCGTATACTCGGAGTGATAATACGACGACGAATGCAGTGGTCAACATTCAACCAGAAGAGTTTAGTTTGGATTTTGTGGATTTTCTGTCCCAAGAATTTTTGCCTGAAACAACCACCGTAGTACCACCTTCCTTACCCGTGGTGGATGATTTTAGAAAGAGACAGAAAGAAGAATTGGAATATTTGTTTGCAGCGTCAGAGAGAAGCAGAAGAAGCATTTCTTCAAGAGGAAAGAAGAAAGCAAGAAGAGGAAAGAAGAAAGCTTGAAGATGAGAAGTGTGAAGGACAGAAGGAAGGGAGTGGTGACAATCTAACGGCGAGTCTGCTACAAGATATTTTAGCAGAGTTAAAGAATCTGAGAAACATGTATCAGATTTCTTTAACTCAACCCAAGAGAAAGAGCCCATCACATTATCCACGCTCACTACTACTACTGAGATGCTACCACCACCATTGACTGCTACTATTACCACCACTACCAAAGCAGGAGGAGGAGGAGGTGTAGGACTTGGCCGTGGAAAGGGATTGAGACAGTTAAAGTTCATCATGTCCAGTCCATAAGCTTGTTTAAAAAAAACAAACACCCCCAACGGTCCTTTTCAGGGCTACCCACATTTCTTAGAAAAGAAATCAAATTGTCAAATCAAGTAAAACTTAAATCCCACCATTGGATTGTGTATGAGTGCGTGTGTGCGTCTATACTATAAATAAAAAACAATAGACACTTACTTATTTTCCTTTTTAGTATATTCTCTTTTTAAAAATCACAATGAACATAGCACATCACTCAAGTCCATATTTCACTGTCTGTCTCTTTTCTTGAATTTCTTCACAGGCATCATGGGTTCTTCTTCTTCACTGTCTTCCAGTCGTCTTGTCTTCTTACATTTCTTGACGACGGGGAAGAGTTCTTCTGTTTATGAAGAGCCCTCTGCTTCCTCCCTCTCTTGCTTGTTCTTTTTTTTCTTAGGGTACTCTGAAGATCAATGTCCTTTTTCTTGACAATGATAACAGGTATCTTTCCATCTTTCCCTTTGTCTCTGTTTTACTTTTAAAAGTACACCCTCAAGAGGTTCGCGAAGCTCTGGTGTTTCGAGGACCCAATTTCCCCGAGGGAATATACATTCACGTGTATCATCATAAAGATCATTTCGATGCCATCACCAGTATCACAGGATTTCTTGGATACTCTTACTACTGCGAGAAATGTGACAACGGATGTAACAGTCGGGAGAAACACATTCACTGTGGAGAGAGATGTCGGGGCTGTTTAGCTTCCACACCATGCATTCCTCAAGAACACACTCATTGCTCAACGTGTCAACGAACCTTTGTCAGTTCTGCGTGTTACGAACAACATCGCATGACACAAGTTCACCAGCAGAAAAGTGCTTGTGACTTATTGAGATTGTGCTCCAAGTGTGGACAACTGATTGGAACCAATAACTCCAAGGCACACGTTTGTCCCGGAAAGAAAAGATGTCGTATTTGTGACCAAATAGTGGACTTTGAACATCAATGTTACATTAAAAATATGACAACCAACTGGAGAAAGAATTAAGGGTGATCAGCAGCAGAAGAAGAACAAGACAAAAATGGATTTTATCTGTTTTTACTTTGAATGTATGCAAGAGATGGGTATTCTCATCCCTAATTTCTGCATCGCTCATCGGGCTTGTGAGAAGTGCATACAACAACCTATATCTTTTCACTGTCCCCATTGTAGCAAGATTCCAGGAGGGCGTGAAAAATCTTTCGGGGCCCCAACACTCTTGCCGATTTTGCCCAATGGATCTTAGACCCTATCGACGACACTTGGAGCTAAGAGGGCATTCAACGTTACGGTTTCATGGTTCACAATTTCTCGGGATACGATGGACAGTTTCTGTTGAAATATTATTCAGAACAAGGTACCGAATGCCCCCAAGTCACCACGAACGGAGCCAAACGCATCTACATGAAAGTGGGACAAGTACAATTCAAAGATTCCATGAGTTATTTGACCATGCCTTTGAGTCGAATGCCTAAAACATTTGGAATGACAGAAATGGCTAAAGGGTATTTTCCCCACTTTTTTAATACCGAAGCCAATCAACACGTAGTACTCTCGCACTTTCCTGACCTTCACTATTACGACCTCGGTGGGATGCACACTGAACACCGAGAAGCCTCCCACGCTTGGTACCATGCTCACGCTTCAGACCGTTTGACATTCAAGAAGAAATGCTGAAGTATTGCCGATCCGATGTGAACAATTTACGCCGTTTCTGTGGAAAGTTTCGACAATTATTTCTAGATCACGGAGAAGTCGATCCTTTGAAGGAAGCGTGTACCCTATTCAAAGCGTGTGAATTAGTGTACCGAAAAAAATTCATGCCCAAGAACGAACTAGCCATCATAGCTTCTAACACTTATCTCTCGGTCAGCCGCCAATACTCTGCCAAAGCATTGCGTTGGTTGCATTACTTGTGTGAAAAAGAAGACAAATGGATACAATATGCGAGAAACCGAGGGGGAGAAAGGAAAATGAGAAGTCTTTTTTGTCAATGGCTGGGATTTAGAAAACCTTCAGACGGTGTACGAATTTAGAAGTTAGAAAGTCAAGGATACCAAGTGGTAGAAATGTGGGCACACGAGTACGATCGACGTTTCAAAACGGATCCAGAATTTAGACGCATTGTCCAAAGATACAACGCAGTAGACATCGAACATATGGTCCTCACGTCACAGTTTGTTTGGAGGACGAACCAATGCTACACGCTTGCTGTACGACGTAGACGAATCTCGAGGAGAAGAAATCAAATACATCGACGTGTGTTCGTTGTGTTATCGGGTGTGCAAATATGAATGATTCCCTACCGGACACTCTGAAATCCTGACAGAACACATCGACGTGGAACACATTCGTCAATACGAAGGATTGATCAAACGCAAAGTCTTACCTCCGACCAACTTGTACCATCCTGTCTTGCCCCATCATTGTCAAGGGAAACTGATGTTTCCTTTATGCTGTACATGTAATCAAGATCACCGTTGTCACCACACGGAGGAAGAGCGCGCTTTGACAGGAGCGTGTGTCAGCGTCGAATTGTTTCGAGCTCTGGATCGGGATACCGCTTGTTGAAAGTATACGAGATTTGGCACTTTCCTACCACAGCACAATACCAAAAGGACGACGCCTCGAATCCAGGCATTTTCTCAAGCTACGTCAACGAATTTCTCAAACTGATACAAGAAGCCGGTGGCTATCCTTCTTGGTGTCAGACGCCAGAAAGCCAAGTCCAAAGAACAGTACCGTTCCGTAGAAGGCATCACTTTGGAAGACGTAGGGAAGAATGAAGGAAGAAGATCGTTTGCCAAAATCATGTTGAATTGTTTGTGGGGAACAATGGCACAAGGTACGATCTTACCCAAGGCGGAATACTTTCAATTGGTGGACTACAAAGGCAAACTGATGAAACACGTGGAAATCATCCGTAAAAATTTGATCTTGGTCAATTACGAAGAAGAGCCCAAGATTGTTCACCCCGACGACTTTAGCAATGTGGCCATTGGAGCCTACGTGGCAGCCAATGCCCGCTTACAATTGTACGACGAGGCTTTAGAAGTGTTGGGCGATCGAGTCCTGTACTTTGACACCGACAGTTGTATGTACATCCATCGCCCTGGTAGCCCACACCCCACCATCGAAGGAGAACGTTTAGGGGCATAGACGGACTAGCACCCCCAAGAGACTATTCTCAGTTTCGCCAGCGGTGATCCTAACCATTACGGCTACCGATACCAAGACCAACAAGGCCAACTTTACACCAAATGTAAAGTCAAAGGATTGACACTGAACTATCGAGCCAGCCAAGTGGTGAACTTTGATATCTTGAAAAATGCTTTACAGTCTGGACAAGCTGAAGACTTTCGAGTGAAAACTTTAGAACCCCACAAAATCGCTCGTTTGCCAAACCACCAAATTGTCAGTCGCCCTTTAGAAAAATTCTTCCAAATTGTGTACCAGAAACGAGTGCGACTTCTAGACCACACCACTTTACCGAATGGACACGCCGATCTTCAGTATATAAAGGGACAACTTCCAAGACCAACAATTCATTGTGACTCCAACCGTTGACCGAGCAAGAAGACAATGAATACTAATTCCTCACAGCCACCGAGTGAGGAACTCACTGTGAACTTCAAGTTCAACGTGGAGGCCAGTACACAGGCACCTATACTGACGATCTCGACACAGCCAACGAGTGAGAGACCTACTGTGAACTCCAAGTTCGATCACGACATCGAGTGCGATGCAGTGCCTTGCGATGGATGCCGTACGCTTTGGCATCAGCGATGCAGCACAACCTTACCGCTCCTCTGGGACCATCGAAAGCGATGCTGTGCGTGTGCCTTACCGCCCCACTAGCGAAAGCGATGCAGCACGACGCCCTTTCTTCTTTATTGGTGATGCTAAACGTGTACCTACCTGCGGATGCCATCCATGCACTGGCAAAGAATTCACATTGCGTGTCTTTGCCTGGCTATTTGTGACTTTGAAAGTCAATTCCAGACCTTCAAAGATAAATGGCCTAAATATCTGGAAGGACCTACTTCCAAAGCATTAGCCAGAGCTGGATTTGTCTTCTTGGGAGAAGGAAATAAAGTTCAGTGTTTCAGCTGCGGTGTGGCGCTTCACGAATAGGAGTATAATGACTCAGCTTACTTGGAAGATGCCAGATGGTCTTCGCGCTGTCAGTCCCTGCCTTTTGTCGGTCCAAAGAAGTAAAATGTCGGATACTTTGGAAGAGCGCATTCACTGTTTACCTCCGGAGCTGCGAGCACGCATTTACCAAGAGCTGGTCCAGATTCAAGTGAAACGCAAAGAACAATTTCATCCTTTATGACATAGGCGTTTTAACTATTGGTATCTGAATGCTATAAAAGTACTGGTTAGTTTAAAAGTATTCAAATGGTCAGTCATTCATAAAGGACTAGATGGCGCCTTTAAGAGTTTGGGTGCCACAACCTACAATGTGACACTGTTACACAGAATTCGATGGAACGAAGTTCAGGAAAAAGTGACAAACTGAGAGGAATACAAAAAACTTTTAAAAGAAGTGTCACCTCAAGACAAAACGCCTTCATGCCGTCTGAGGTGTAGTAAGGTAATCACTGAGTGGCTTGGATATTCTTTACCATCCGATTTCATTTGGCAATTGTGTGACTATTTCGTCACCAAAGAAAGACGTGCCTGTGAATGACTAGTTTAGAAGATCACATTCAGAAGCTGCCTTTGGAGCTGCGAAAACGCATTTAGAGAGAGTTTGTCAAGATACAAGTAAAAAGGCAAACTTAAAGTCATTTCTCGATTTTTAAACTATTGCTACTTCCGCAGTATAAGGAGACTGATTCTTGGGAGAGACTATCACAGAAGCATTGGGGTAGACTATCGCATAAGATACAAACCTTGTGAGCCTGGATATAAAAGCTGACCATGCCACGACCGTTGCCTTCACTCTTTGAACGAATTCCGAGGAAGGAAGTCAATGATAGTGTTCAGAGCTTAGAGGATTACAGACAACTGATACTCGAACTGTTTCCATTGAATTTTGGACGATATGTGGTGTGTGTGTTAGTGACTACTTTTCTTGGATTTCGTTTCCCAGGACATTCGTTGTGGACAAATTGTGCTCAAAGTGTTGAGAATCCTGATAAGCATAAGTTTTGTACCTCGGTGTGAAGAAGACATTTGTTAAACTTTATCTACACTTCATACGTTTCAAGAAGTCTGTATCGCTCGTTGGTTACACCGACAACTTTACGATTGGAAAGATGTACGTGACTGGGAAAGTTTTGGTTTCGATGCTTGGCTACAAGAAGTGGCACACTATGCCAAAGACCTTGCGTGTCACTAATTCTTCAAGACAAAAAGTGAACTTGGAACCAAAGTAAAAATTGACATTAGTTACAGTGGTAGAAGAAGAACCTGACACAACGGAAGACAATATCTTCGTACAAATGGAAACACCTGAGAAACAAACAACGAGAGACATTCCATTCCACAACAGAGACAAGACCACAAGTGCGTGTACGTCAATTTCGTGGGGCACACATCGATCGAGACTATTGTTGTACATTGACTTGCTTTTATACAGCTTTGGTTCTTTTAGTGTGTGCCGCATTGATGTACAGACTCATTTTTGCTTTATGTGTTTTCGTGCTTCATGACATGTAAATAACAATTTTAAAAATTAAAACATTAAACGTGAATGAAACGTATAAAATGTCTTGTGTCTTTCATGTTCCTCTCAAATTTCTCCATACTTCAGTCATGGCTGCATCCTCTTCTGCCTCCTATTCTGTTCTCAAAGTGATTGACGAAAAGTTAGATCGTCACAGTTGGGAAGCTTTGTATCTGCGCCATCCTTTTAACATGTTGATTGCTGGATCGAGTGGTTCAGGCAAAACCGAATGTGTCAAACGAATGTGATCGAACACAAATCTCATTTGTTTGATCGTCCTCCTCAGTGTATCGTGTGGTGTTACAAAGAGTGGCAATCGTCTTGAACTTTAATTTTAGAAAGTCAAGGAGTAGCCATTTCGTTTGTCGAAGGCATTCCTCGCGAAGACGATGGGATCGTGTCTGACTTGAGTCAAACACATCTGGCCATTGTTGCGACTCTATGGTCTAAGAAAAATGCAACAGAAAGAAAGTGAAACCAACAAATCAAGTAAAAATCAACAAGCAATTTATTTCTAGATAATTAAAATGAAAATAAAAAACGACACTTACAGTAACGTGTATTAAAATCCAAATAATCCAATAATAATTAGTGTCCTAATCACAAGTCCTAAATATAGAATGTTCCGAATGAATGGCTGTATCCTTGAATGTGTTGATGTGCCAATGGTCTTAAATGTCCTGATGTGTCAGTAGTCTTTAATGTGTTGATGTGCCAACATGAAGTACTCCAAAATATATTTGACTAAGTTCACATAAATTCCAAAATCATCAATTCAAACTCCAAAATCCAAAAGTCTATGAGCACTTTTATAATCCAATGAATATTTTAAATTTTGCTTTTATCAGAATTTGGAATGACTTTCCACAACTGATGGAAATTTCGAAACTGAAAAACTGTCCACTAAACATGGTATAAATAAAGATAGATCACATGACAGAACATTCTAGAATAATAAATGGCCTGTGTGCTTTTTGACACATAACTCTTAAGGGAATTCCAGTTTTATCTGTAAAAAAAATCAACCTTGACCTCAAATTGAATAAACATTGTGTTTATCAAAACTATCCTTGAACTCAAATCTTAAGTCAAACGTGTTTTCCTGATAAACAACTTTTAGGTTTAAGCAAATATTAAAGTCAAGAAACATTTATAATTTCCTAAAATATTTAGAATATTATATAAACATCATACATAACATCATCTTCGATGACATGTTAGGAAAAAACGAAGAAGAAAATAATTTTTGGTTTACACAAAAAGGACATCATCGGAATGCCAGTATCATTTACATTACTCTAAATTTATTTCAACAAAGTAAAGCCCATCGTACCATCAGTCTCAATGCCCATTCTGTGGTGTTGTTTAAAAGCCCCAGAGACAAATCCCAAGTACAAGTGTTAGCCAAACAGTTAGGTACTCCTTGGCTGAATTATGCATACGACGATGCCACTCAAACACCTCATGCGTATTTACTCATTGAATTAAAACCCACCACTCCTGATTATTTGTGATTTAGTACCAGTTTGTTGCACCATTGGTGTCAAGAAGGAGGTCCTGTCAATTACACGTCCCCTTCGGCAACTCTCTGAAAGAAAAAAAAACTATAAAAACATCCACCACATCATTTCTTTCCCACAGTCTTCAAGATGACTTCCTTTCAATCTCATCCTTCTGCCAAATTGATTCGTGTCCTGTATGGCATCAGTCGCGAACAAAATGCACAAGTCAGTGCCCTTTTGTTAGAAGATAGTCTCACAAAAGTTTTAAGATGCTTTACTTTGACAGCACGTCAATTAATTCAAGGCATCATTCACATCCCCCATCAAACCCAACGTTTTTTTTTTTAAAACATAAAAATGCGTTGTCACAACTGGCAGATCCCAGAATCGATCCACACACTAAAAAACAAATCCTTTTGACACCTGGTGGGAGTGGTTCTTTAGGAGGTGTCATTATTCGTTCTCTTTTGAAATGGAATCCTAATGCCCAAGAAGAAAAAAACCAAATCCCCTCGAAGACGGCCACAACAACAACACACCACACAAGAAAAAGAAAAGCCCTAAGAAGAAGAAGAAAAGCCCCTCTAAGAACAAACCAACAACATCTCCTCCTGCCCGAAAGAGATGTACTGCTGCTAGGACGCGCACGTACTCCCGAAAGCCACGCATTGTGGTGACGGTGTTTCCTTCTCCGTCTTCTTCGCCCTTCGGGATGATGCGTCCCAATGCTGATTCAGGACCCGTGTTTCCTAATTTGATGCAAAAATGGAAACCCATTTCGAAAGTCACTTCTTCTTCTCCGGGGGCTTCTACTTCGTCTGCTCTGGCCACTGCAGCTGTGGCTAAAAAAAAGTGACCTACCCTAAAACCAAAGTCCAAGAGAGAACCGGCGTGTTACAAAGTTTACTGGATTTATCCTAACAAGTACTAACATGATTATATCCATTAAAAACACCTGAACGTCGAGTGATGCCTGTCATGAAGTTGGTACGCCGTTCAGACCATCAGTGGATACGAGTTATAGTATAAAAAATAAGTGTGACATCAGAATGACCGCAGTTATATTTATTGCTCCTGACACCCAAGATGACCCCAAAAAGTGCACACCACAACACAAGCCCTAGTCGTCCCAAGAAAAGCAAAACCAAAAAGGACTTCCACCTCGTCTTGCCATACATTGGGATGTGTTTTCCGTCCTGACTAAATCCAATCCTCCCATTCGAAAACAACTCATTCAAACAGCCCCTCAAAAAATCATCGATACCGTGTGTGAATGTTGTTTGAATGTGTTGAAAAGAACGGTACCTTTGTCCAAGATGCAGAAACAGAAATTAGGAAAACATCAGAACGTTCTTCGCCAAACGGTCAAAAAGAAAATACCTCTCAGTCAAAAGAAAAAAATGCTGGTGCAACGAGGAGAATTTCTACCCATGCTGATAGGACCGTTGTTAAAAATAGCGGCTCCTTTGTTAGGAACGATTGCTGGATCTCTTTTAGGAAGAGTCATGAGATAAAGACGGGAAGAAAAAGAAGATAAAAAGGACACCCTTCTCTGCAAAGACAACACACTTGTACCTTTGGATCTTATGGAAGGACGAAAACTGACTTTGGTTCCTTAAAAACGATGGATGGAACTCCATCGTTGGAACGAACACAGGATACCTCATTTACCTCCTAATCATAATCTCAACGAAATGTCACAGTTACAACAAGAATTACAATCGCTCATGGATCGAAGTGAATTGTCAGAAGCAGAAAAATAGCAACGGTACGGTCAACTCTTACAACGTCTTCAACTCTTTCACCAGAAAGCTTTAGACGAAACAGCTAAACCCACTCTGTTAGATTTCAAGGCCATGATGAAAATCGAACCTAAAACACCAAAAACAGAAACCGACACGGGGATGACAGAAGAAGACGACCCACGAGATGTTTTCAAACTCCGTCTGCTCCCATCCCGAGTAAGATTTTGTGCAGCTTTCTTGTTGACACCCTATCCCACGCGTCAACGAGAAGAAATAAAAGCTTGGGTTAAAAAGATGATGTCCAGTCCTTCGTCCACAGAAGGAAAAAAGAAAGAAGGGAAGACAGAAGTGAAAAAAAGAGACCAAGAAAAAAGTCACCACTTCACAACCAACTCCTGTGGCTCGTCGGATGCATCAAGCTTCGTCCAAACCTCCCCTACCCCACGACACCAAAAGTGGTAGTATCGAACAGTGGGTGACCTACTGAGGAGTAAAATCATGGAGACACTTTTAGCCAGCATTTACTACAATCCTGCCCACACTGCTGGTTACAGAGGAGTTCAAAAATTGTATCGGGTAGCTAAAAGCAAATTGAAAAGTGTACGTTTGCCAGAAGTACGACGATGGTTACAAGAAAAATCGACGTACACGTTACACAAACCATTCGACGTAAATTTTCTAGAAGTCAAACCAAAGTGGCTGGCATCGATCATCAATGGCAAGCAGATTTAGCCAATGTCTCTCATTTGGCAGCCTACAATCGTGGTTACAAATATTTGTTTTGTGTCATTGACGTGTTTTCCAAATCCGCTTTGGTAGTTCCTTTGACTTCTAAAAGCAGTGCCGAGTTACTTCGCGCTTTAAAACTGGTGTTGAAACAAAGTGGTCGTCACCCTTTACGATGACAAACAGACAAAAGCACCGACTTTTTTAACCAAGCTTTTCAAAAAGAATTGAAACAACGCCACACTCATTTTTGTACCACTGAAAATCCTGAAACCAAAGTCAGTGTCGTTGAACGTATTCAAAGAACTTTGAAAGAACGCATGTGGAAATATTTTACATATCAACACACTCTCAAGTACATCGACGTGCTACCACGTTTGGTCAAAGCTTACAATCAATCGTACCATCGTAACATCGGATGTGCCCCCGAAGAAGTCACCCCTGAAAACGAAGTGAAGGTGTTTAACAAATTGTTTGGTACAACTAAGATTGGACACAAGAAAACCTTGGTGCTCAAGCGGGAGATTGGGTTCGCATCGGAAAAACCAAACGCACTTTTGACAAAGGTTATTTACCTAACTGGACTACCGAATTGTTTCGTGTCACAGGACAAGTTCGTGTGGACATGATCCTGCTGTCTATAAATTGGAAGACATGCACGGAGAAGTGTTAAAAGGAAATTTTTAATTGCGTGCGTTACAACGAGGGACCAAAAAAGAAGATGACGTGTACGATATCGAAAGCATTATTGAACGAAGAACACGTAAAGTGGGTAAACGTCGAGCGGAAGAAGTGAAAGTGCGTTGGAAAGGATATCCTCCAAGTTTTGATTCTTGGATTGCCGCTTCCCAAGTCATCGACTATAAAAAGAAGAAGTAACCAACATGCCGTTCAACAAAGCAGCTATCTCTTCTTTGCAGAGTTCCTCTCTTAAAGAATTACAAAAACAACCTTTGTTGGTGTGGTGCGGAGAACGTGTACCTAAAAAATCAAATCGTCTTTTTCTGCCAAATCTTTGTGGTGTATTGTGTCATCGGAGCAGCCATTGCCAATTTGAGTTTGCAAGAAGGTGACAAACAATTGTGGACCATTTTACTTAACAGTTGCATCAGTTATCTTCTGCCTAGTCCTTCCTTGAAATATACGACGGACAGTAACAACAGCAACAACCACAAAGGTACGGCCAACGTCAGTCATCCTTCTTCCAGTCACAACAACAACAGCAGCCCTCTTTTGGAACATTTTGAACATCATTCTCCTTTGACCACGAGTGACTCCTCAGACACCAAAACCCTCGAACTACTATGAATAACCGATTTTATTTAACCTTACCGAGTGACAGTTCTATGGATGTGTTTCCCAAAAATATCTTATATTGTTTCACGGCCAAATTACCTCAGTTCATACAATTGGATCACGAAGCTCATTGGGAAGTGGCTTTGGTAGAAATCATTCATCCTACGCAAGCCCTCAATATCAACGAAGGTCAACACACTTTCATCGTGGATATCCTGAACGAGCAAGTGCAAGAACACTTGGACAAATATTATCCTAGCATTTACGAATCCAAAAAAGCATTACACACCAATCCTCCTTCATTGACTAGCTATACTATGAGAATTCCTACAGGGTATTATTGCTCAACATGCTCAACAGTTGGTGGACACCATTGCAGCTATGTTCAACGACCAATTTGGCAAAGCCTTGGACAAAGCCAAGAAAACTGTCATGATCGAGTACCATAAAGTTTCACATCGTCTTAAAATGCATTTTTCGGACCCCAGAATATTGTCCATCACTTTTTGTCTTGGGTTGTTTGATATTTTGGTTGGATACACAAAACTAGCTCCCATGAAAGACATCCACAACAACGATCGATTTTGCAAGTTTTTTCTCTACCCTGTCGATTTGAACGTCGACACCCCTTCAGAGCTCATAAACAATGTTCTTCCGAAAAGAATAAGAAAAGAAGAACTGTCAGAGAATTAAACGTATTTGATTACTAACCATTAAAATTATGCACCGAGATTCTTGCGAATGTACCAAGTCAGAACTGGATCTGTTTGCCATGACCCCTATAATGATGACAATGCAAGAATCCAAATTGGTATAATTTCATCCTGTATCGTCTTTTAAAATCAAAGGACAAACCGAAGATTACATCGATCTGAACAGCAGTCACTTGTATCTGAAACTTAAAGTGCTCAAAACGGACAACAGCAATCCTGGGACCGACGACAGAGTAGCTCCCGTCAATATTTTCATGAATTCCTTGTTCAGCGAAGTGGATTTGTACTTGAATAACAAACTGGTCAGCAGCAGCATGGATACTAACCCTTACCGTGCTTACTTGGAAAATCTCTTGAAGTACGGAAAATAAGCCAAGAACACCAATCTGGATGCTTCCGTGGTATGGAAACCTGACACCTTGGATACTTTCAACGAAACAGCGTTGACATAAGATGACAATCCTCACAATGTGGGATTTAACAACCGTCGAAAGAATATCAGACAAGGGCGCACTTTAGAACTGATGGATCGTTTGCATTTGGACATGTGATTGCAAGACAAACATTTGTTAAACGGAGTGGATGTACTCATGAGACTGAATCGCAGCAGTACCGTCTTCCATTTGATGGCTAATGCGAACGAGTACAAAACTATCATCGAAGAAGCCAGACTTTACGTGCGCCGTGTACAAGTGTTACCTAAAGTAGCCAACGACATCAGTCAAACTTTGAACAGAACCACCGCCAAGTATCCTGTGGGACGAATGGAAGTGAAAACGTTTACTATTGCCTCTGAACCAAAGTCGACTATCACGTCTTCCAAGGATAGCTGCCCAAACGTTTGCTGATTGGTATCGTCAGTAATGCAGCCCTCAACGGAGCCATCGATCAAAATCATTTCAACTTTCAGCACTTCAATGTCTCCAAAACAGAAGTCACTCGAGATGGCCAGACGTTTGGTGCAAGACCTTTTGAACCTAACTTTGCCTAGAACAATTACTTGAGATCTTACTTGATTCTGTTTGAAGCCACATGACAGTTAAGCACCAACAGCAGCCACGGTATTTCGTACGAGGATTATGCAGGAGGATATGCTTTGTGGGGATTTGATTTCACTCGCGACCAAGGCCGCGGCGAATGACATTTCCACCCTATAAAATCTGGCCAACTTCGTGTGGAACTTCAGTTTGCCACAGCTCTAGCCAACACCATGAACGTCATCTTGTATGCAGAATTTGACAATACTCTGGAAATCAACAGTTTGAGCGAAGTGATTCTAGACTATTAAAGATGCAACACGAAGAATCTATGGAGATACAAGATGAGGGATTTTGCGATGACGATGTTTTTGATCCAGAACCAAAAGAAGAAAAAGAGACTGTATTGATGTCAAGATGGCCAGAACAAGAACAACATTTAGTCTCCTGTTTTGCTGCGGATTTGGCTGAAAGAATTACAGGTCTGACCAGAGAACATAGTCATGGATGTCAAATCGAGCATCCGAGTCAGAAACAACACGACAAATGTATGATGATGAGTGCAGAAGAAAAATTGGTAGAGTATCTAGATGAGGCATGGTCTCAGATCTTAGAAGAAAAGGTGTTGAGAAAGTGGTATAAAGACTTGCAGGATCGTTCCTCACCTCCATTGACGTCTCTGGAGACCCAACGCATCGAAGCTCTCTTGTAACAGAGTACAGAGACTACCCCTTCATCGACTTACTTGACAGACATATTCAAGCATAAAGTCAAGTGTGAATTGATGACTTATCATTACCTGTGAAAACATGGATACCTGGAAACTTCATTACCTGTTGACTCGCAGTTCGTACACCGCTTCTTGGAATCCTGTGGTGTGTGCTAAAGATGAACTTCCACATCGCAAACCTAACGACGTTCAAGCTTATGTCATCAATACCGACGACAGTGATCGACCATGAACCCATTAGGTGCCAGTGAACCTTCCAAACGATCACAGTGAGGAGTATTTTGATTCTTATGGATTACCTCCTTTGGAAGACGACATCATTGACTTTATGAGAAGAAATGCTACCTCCACTCGATTCAGTAATGTGAGATTACAAGAATCAGATTCCATGGTGTGTGGACAATATTGTGTACATTTTCTTCATCAACGCAGTCTTGGATATCCCTTAGAACATTTAGTGACTTTATTTTGATAGAGAGTACTCTAGAAACGATGTAAAAGTAGAAAGATGGTTTTGTGAACATCGTGGTTATCTGTTGTCTTTAGTTCAGAAATATAGTGTGCATCGAGGGCAGAATGACTTTGAACAGTGGAAGTCGAGTTTGACTTCACAACGTTGTCAACCCTATAAATACGTTCCCGTTTAAAAATGTTTGTTTGTATTTTGTGTCAGAGATGTTTCTTCCTGTTGATTAAAAAAAATGTTGATTTAAAAAAAATGGTGTTGTGTTGTTTTATTAATTAATAAAATTAAATGTATATGCTCTTTGACTTCTCTCTATCGATCTGAGGTAACTACTCTTACACATTTCTCTCTATCGATCTGAGACATGTTTTCCATCGCGTCCGCGCTTCCAGCATATAAAGCGGTGCGTTTGCCAGTCGGGTCAATAAGCTCCCCACACATTGATTTTAATGGGCTAAACTCCTCAAACCCCCTTGATCGTTCAGTACAGTGTAGGGGCCCAAATTTCGAGGGAGACAGCTACGGGGACCTTAATAAAACCTGCCCTGAAAGTCCCGGAATACCTTTTAACTCACCCATCAAACAGCCACCGAAAGTCCGGATTGAAATAGGCCCCTCTAAACAAGTGGAAAGTCAGGTGAAAAATACAACAAACGAAAAAAGGGCAACCACCGCACCTAACATTGAGAAACATCAGGAGGAGGGGAAAAGTGGGAGTTCCGACACCACAACACACACAAAAGATACAAAGACAAAATTAGATAAAGTGATAAACGAGGGACTTAACAAAGGATCGTATGCGGATGTCCTAAACCATACCATAAAAACCAAGTCAAAACCCACACTTCTAAAATAAATATAAGCCAAAAACAACAATACACAGCAGCCAAACAGCGGGCCCATCAAAACAATTGACAGAGGAAGATCTGCTATATCCATCACCTGTTAAGCCCCAAGAACCCACACCCAAAAAAAAGGAAAAAACAATAAATCCAATACAAGGAAAAGGAAAAGGCCCACTAAAAGGGAAAACAATATACAAAAACTCTAAAACTAAACCTACGGAAACAAGTCAGGGATCACAAAACCAAAGAATGATTAATAACAACAACAACAACAAAAACAAGAACAATGAATCAAAAACCCACCAAAAACAATAGGAAAAAGGCAAAGCAAAACTGCATCCAAAACCTTACCATCCAAAAGATCTGACTGCCTTTTATAAGAGCTCAGATATTAACATAAACAAAATCTGCACCAAAAGTGTAACCAACGAGTTACTAAAACACCACGGGGGAGAGTTCTTGGTCGCCCAGACCAGACAAAACTTCATAATCATAAAATGCAATAACACCAAACAACTAGCTAAATTCATGGAGGTCAAAAAAATAGGACCTTACAGGGTGTCAGTAACAAAACACAAGAACATAAAAAAACAAACATAGGAAAAAAGGAAAAAACAACCCATCGCCCTTCCATAAAAAAAATAGTAAAAATCAACACAGCAGTGGAACCCAAAACAATCATAACACAGCTACAAAACCAAGGCCACGAGATAGACCAGGCAATAAGATTTAAAAATAAACAAGGGAAATAATAATTAGTAGTCTTACTACACTTCAAAAAAAGACCAGACACATCAAAAATGGTTCAACTCGGCCCACACGGAGTGCGATACCGGCTGGAGAAATTTCAGAACAAAACACGGTTCTGCGCTAACTGCCTAAGATGGGGCCACTACTCCACAATATGCCGAGCAAAATAAAAAGATGTAACAATTATGGAGGAGAACACCTTGGAAAATGCAGCTCAAAAACCACTAAATGCCCAAACTACAGACTACCACACAGGAGTAGTAGAGGGGGGGGGGGTACTGAGCTACAAAATTTAGGGGGTGGCACTTGAGCTACGTACGGGAGTTTAACATGGCGGGGGTACTTGGGCTACGTACGGGAGTTTAACATGGTGGGGGGCACTTGAGCTACGTACGAGAGTTTAACATGGTGGGGGTACTCTGGCTACGTGCGGGAGTTTAACATGGGGGCAGTCTGGCTACGTACGGGAGTTTTTAACGTGGCGGGAGTGTGGGAGGGAGGGAATAGAATTAATCTTTCTTGAAAAAGGGTGGTCCTGATAAGGACCGTTGTTTTTTTTTGTTGAAGAGTTTTTATTTTAGAGGTGGGGGCACCTCCCTGGCTTTGCCCTGCATGCAGGGCAGCTCCCCCTCCATGTTTCTTCATTTTGTTTACATGGAGCTGTGAAGGCCGACGGAGGATGAGTCACTTCTGGCTCCCAATTTTCTTCCATTATTGGGTGGAGCCTGATTGGTATTTTGTTTTCCTTCTCCTCCTCCTCCCTTTTCTCCACTTCATGAAGGAAGTGCCAGGCCACCTCGAGATGAACTCGGATTTGTCTTACAATTTCGACGGTATTCATCTTGATAGATAAAATGGGGTAGCTTAAGTCGTGAAGACGTTGTTTTAATATACTAGAAGCGCGGACGTGAAGGAAAACATCCCTTACACCTAAAAACAAAACAAAAAAACATCACCCCATTACCCCCGCGTCTGACGTCATTCTTTCTACGTCATTCTTGGCTTCGCGGAGTTTACACTCCATGACCCCTGACTCTAAAAAGCGCGGACCTAAAAGAAACTACTTTTGATAAAAATCAAACCTACACACCATACCATTCCTAAATTTTTTTTAAAAAACTTACACACTATCTACTTTTTTGGGGGAAGGGAAATTGTTTAAAACAAATCAAACACACAAACACACTATCTACATTTTTTTGGGGGAGGGAAATATTTTATATATCAATCACACACCACACAAATCATATAAGGGGAGAAGGGTTTTTTTGTTTTAGGGGTAGACTATCAGAAAAAAATATACAAACATACAAACATATAGATATTGGCAATATTTGAGAGTAGTAATCTTTTCTAGAGATTGGGTGGCCCTTAGAAGGACCGTTGGGTTTAAGTAGTTATGTTTTTTAACTTCTTAGGGTGGATGTAGCCGTGGCAGTAGCTCCAGCAGGTCGGCCACGTTTAGCGATAGTAGGTCTTACCGCTTTCAGACAGGCAGGTCTCTTTCGGGTGAAAGAGAAAGCAAATTCCTCGCAGTCAATCTTGCAATGGACTTCGCCGTCAAATAGTTTGCTGGACTGCTGCTGCTGCTGCTGCATAAGTTGTTGCTGTTGCTGCTGCTGTTGTCTTTGTTGCTGCTGCTGTAGGCGTTGTGCTGCCTCCCATTCTGTTCTTTCTCTAAGTATTTCTTCTCTCAGGACCTCTTCCACTAGATCATGAGCCATTTGAATGAACGTCATCGTCTTTCTCTCTGGGTTGGTCTCCATCAAATGATTCTTCACCCTCATTATGTTTACCATAGCTTCATTCAGCTTTGTAATCTTGGTGGCAGCCATCTTCTTCTTTTTCTTCTTGGAACTGTTGAGATCTTGACGAGTCAACGAGAATGACTACATTGGCCAGTGAACCGCCTTATATGCTTAACGCGCGGACGCGATGGAAAACATGGTAAGGTTTTTTTCAGATCGACAGGGAGATTATAGATAGAGGAAAAAAGGTTTTAACTTTTTTTAGATCGATAGAAAGAGAGAGAGAGAAAAAGAACATATTCATTATTTTCAAATTCAATAAAAAAACCACACAACACCATTTTTTTTCAACAATCAACAAAATTTTTTATTCAACAAGAACTATTCTAACATTAAAAAAACTAACCATTCAACCATAAATTTTTTCAAACAGGAACATATTTACAAGGTTGACAACGTTGGGAAGGTAAAGTAAATGTGAAACTTTCTACATCGACATCATTTTGATGTACACTACGATTGTGAGCTAAAGACAAGAGATAACCATAACGTTGACAAAACCATTGTTGTACTTTAACATCGTTTCTAACATAGTCACTATCAAAATAAGTCAGTAAATGTTCTAATGAATATCCAAGACTGCGTTGATGAAGATAATGAACACAATATTGTCCACACACCATAGAATCAGATCCTTGTAGTCTCACATTATTGAATCGAGTCGAGACGGCATTTCTTCTCATAAACTCGATGATGTCTTTTTCCAAAGGAGGTAATCCATAAGAATCAAAATATTCCACACAGTGATCGTTGGGAAAGTACACGGCAATCCAATGAGTTCCTGGTAGATGACTGTCGTCAGTATTGATGACATAAGCATGAACGTTTTTTGGTTTACGATGAGGTAGTTCATCTTTAGCACATACCACAGGATTCCAAGAAGAAGTGTAGGAACTGCGATTCAATAAGTAATGAAGTTCCCTGGTATCCATTTTTTTGTCTTCAACAATGGAAATATTGAGTCACCAATTCACACCTGACTTTAAATTTGAATGAATCTGTCTTGTAATTCCATGAATATTCACGTCGGATAGTTTCTGCACTCTGATGAATGAGTCCTTCGATCCGTTTGATCTCCAGAGAAGTAAGTGGAGGAAAAGAAGAATTCACCAAGACTTTATACCACTGTTTCAACACGTGTTCATCCGAGAGTTGTGACCAGGCCGTTTCAAAATATTCATCCAATTGTTCTTCGCCTGTTAACATCATACATTTGTCGTGTTGTATCTGACTGGGATGATCGTTTTGACATCCATAACATTGTTCTTTAATCAGACTGTTAATGATTGGACTCAATTCCTGAGCATAACAGGTCACTAACTGTTTTTCGTGTTCTGGCCATCGACAAACCATAAATCCAGTAAACACAGGAGTTGAATGGTTTTCTTCTTCTTCTTCTTCTTTTCGAGGTACTGAATGAATGACTTCGTCATTATCATTATCCTTTATGGTAGTTGGTGACTGTTGAATCACTTCACAAAATCCCTCATCTATCTCCATAGGTTCTACGTTCTGTATCTTTTTTCTTCTAATAGTCTAGAATCACTTCTCTCAAACTGTTGATTTCTAGAGTGTTATCAAATTCTGCATACAAGACGACGTTCACTGTCTGGGCTAGAGCTTGACCAAACTGAAGTTCCACACGAAGGGGGCCTGATTTTATAGGGTGGAAATGTCCTTCATCGCTGCCTTGGTCCGGAGTGAAATCAAATCCCCACGAGGCATACCCTCCTGAATAATCGTCGTAGGCAATGCCGTGGCTGGTGTCGCGACCTAACTGACCTGTGGCTTCAAACAGGCTCCAGTAAGATCGTAAGTAATTTCTCTGGACACCAAAGTCAGGTTCAAAAGGTCTGGTACACAAGGTCTTACCATCTCGACTGACATCTATCTTGGTGACGTTAAAGTGTTCAAACTGGAATGGATTCTGATTGTTGACTCCATTGAAGGCTGAATTTTTGACCATACCAATGATCAAGCGTTTGGGGAGCTGTCCCTGGAAGATGTGATCTTCGACTAAGGATCGGAGTCCAGTGGTTGCAGTAAAAGTTTTCACTTCCACTCGTCGTACAGGATACTTAGCAGTGGTTCTGCTCAACGTTTGACTGATGTCGTTGGCTACTTTTGGTAAGATTTCTACACGTCGCACGTAAAGTTTGGCTTGTTGGATGATGGTTTTCCACTCATTATTTTCACTCATCAAATGGAAAGCGCCACTACTGCGATTCAGTCTCAGACGTACATCTACTCCGTTCAACAAATACTTGTCTTGCAACCACATGTCCAAATGCAAACGATCCATCAGTTCTAAATTTTGCCTGATTTTCTTTCGACGGTCGTTAAATCCGACATTTTTTGGGTCTGCTGCTACTGCTACTACTGCTGGTGGCCCTACTACCGCCGCTACCGCTGCTACAGGTAATTCTGTATTGTCGAGCTTTGTCGCAGTGTCAAGTTTCCAGACCACGGAAGCATCCAGATGAGTGTTCTTGGCATCTTTTCCGTACGTCAAGAGATTTTCCAAATAAGCACGGTAAGGGTAAGTATCCAAACTGCTGCTGATCAGTTTGTTATTCAAGTACAAATCTACTCCACTGAACAAAGAATGAAGGAAATTATTGACGGGAGCTACTCTGGAATTTTCCACAGGAAGGCTGTTGTCATTTTTTTGTACTTGAAGTTTCAGGTACAAGTAACTGTTATTCAGATCTATGTAATCTTCGGTTTGTCCTTTGATTTCAAATTCGATAGGAGCTGATTCCGTCAAAGACGATACAGGATGAAATTCCACCCATTGGGATTCTTGCATCGTCATCATGGTGGGAGGCATAGAAAACAGATCTAGTTCGGACTTGGTACATTCGCAAGAATCTCGGTGCATCATTTTCACAGTTTTTAATAATCAAATACGTCTAATTCTCTACCAGTTCTTCTTCTTTTCCTATTCTTTCTGGAAGTACTACCGTGTGTTCTTTTATGAACTTTGAAAGGATTTAGATGTTGTCGTTGTCTCTTTCTACCTTGTCCTTGCTGTTGTGAAGTAATGTCAGAGCCTGAAGCGTGAAGCGTATTTATAGGATTTTCTCGGAGACATAAAAGATCTTTACCAGTGGTCATCAACACATTTTTGCCTGCTCTCGTAAAAGCTTCTTTAGGATTTTGTTTGTCGATGAGGACATTTTGCAAAAATTCTTTTCCTTGTGTCAAAGCGGCATCTTTTAAGGCATGAAATCCTCGAGTCACCATCGGTTTCAAAATAGGAGCTACCGTCCGAAATGCTGATCTTAACATATCTCCTAAACCATATCCTCGTTGTCGAGCCACTCCTTGGTACACTGGATACATTTTTTTTGGGTCAGTTACAATGCGTTAGAGAATTTGTTTTTTTTCGAAAATGTAGTTTCACCGTGATTTTTCCTTGGTCAATGAATGGCACATCTTGTCCTAAATCTCCTTTTATACTAATCTGGACACTGTCAAAATACGATTTACTCACTGGAAGATAATGAGGATGTACAAATTCACGGTGAACGTGAAAGGTGTTGCCACCAGCACTAGTACTACTAGAGGTACTAGTTTCACCCTCTTCGTTCACAGAAACAGTAGAATTACCACCACCAATATCCAATTTGAAAGGAATGTCTCTCAGTAACGGAGCGGATGTGTGTCCCACCACGTTGTACTCCACCACATCGGAGTACACAAACATTAAATTCAGTCCACCATTCAATTCGATAGGATGTTTAAATTTATGTCCAAATTCTACGTTGGTTCCAAACTCTATATCGTCTTCAGCGGTAAGCAATTTATTTCCACCCAAAATACCAAACAATCCAGATGAAAATTCAATGCTCAAGTATCTTCTCTCTTCCAAAGGTAAACCTTTATCTTTCTCACTAAGGAGTTGCCCTCTCTCTTTGAAAAATTGGACGATTAAACGGCGTGACAAACCATGGTAAGCAATTCGTACCCATTTATTGGTGGCTGATAAGGCTTTGCTAAATTGGCGTACAAACTGGGTCCTAATGGTGTCCACCAAATGTTCAGGACTAAAATAATACCCTGTAGGAATTCTCAGGGTAATCTGGGAATAGACAGTAGGTTGAGTAGATTTAGGATCTGGTACTATCTTTTTGAATGAGCCCTTCATGTTTGGATTTTCAGGGTCTTCTTTCCAGATTTCAGGATCATTATTCACCAACTCATCATGTAGATTTTTGTTCAAGATTTGTACAACCATAGTGTTTTGAGTTTTGTTGATGTTTATGATTTGTGTAGGATGAATGATTTCTACCAAACTCACTTCCCAATGAGTATCGTGATCCAATTAGATGGATTGAGGTAATTTGGCCGTGAAACAACATAAACGGTTGTTGGGAAACACATCCATGGAACTGTCACTAGGTAACGTTAAATAAAATTGGTCATTCATAGTTCCAAAGTGGTTGTTCTGGTGTCCGAGGTGTCACTCAAGTGGACAGAAGAAGAAGGATGTTCAAAAGGTTCCAAAAGAGGACTGGTATTTTGGTGGTGGTGGTAACTGGACGAAGATGGACTGGGGTTACTCGTACTCCCGTTGTTGTGGTGACTGTTGTCGGTCGTTGTCGTAAATTTCAAAGAGGGACTGGGTAAAAGATAACCGATGCAACTGCTCAGTAAAATGGTCCACAATTGTTTGTCTCCTTGTTGTAAACTCAAATTGGCAATAGCTGCTCCGATGACACAATACACTACAAAGATTTGGCAGAAAAAGACGATTTGATTTTTAGGCACACGTTCTCCGCACCACACCCAAAGTGGTTGTTTTTGTAATTCTTGAAGAGAAGAACTCTGTGAAGGAGTCGTTGAAGTCGTCTGGGTGGCTACTGTGTTGAATGGCATGTTGTGAGTTTACTTCTTTTTCTTGTTATAGTCGACGACTTGAGAAGCTGCAATCCAAGAATCAAAACTAGGTGGATATCCTTTCCAACGTACTTTGACTTCTTCTACTCGTCGTTTACCTACTTTACGCGTTCTTTGTTCGAGAATGCTTTCGATGTCGTAAAAGGTGTCTTCTTTTTTAGTCACTCGTTGTAACTCAGGCAAGTAAAATGTTCCTTTGAGTACTTCACCGTGCATGTCTTCCAATTTATAGACGGGAGGATCACGTCCACGGACGGGGGTAGTGACACGAAACAATTCGGTGGTCCAGTTAGGTAAATAACCTTTGTCAAAAGTACGTTTGGTTTTTCCGATGCGAACCCAATCTCCCGTCTTTAACTCCAACAAGGAGGGTGTCTTCTTCTTTTTCTTTTTTTTTGGTCTGGGGTGAACCAAATAATTTATCAAACACAGACACTTCGTTTTCAGGGCTGACCTCTTCGGGAGCACATCCGATGCTACGATGGTACGATTGATTGTACGCTTTGACCAAACGAGGTAACTCGTCGATGTACTTGAGAGTATGTTGATGTGTAAAATATTTCCACATGCGTTCTTTCAAAGTTCTTTGAAAACGTTCCACGATACTGGCTTTGGTTTCAGGATTTTCGGTAGTGAAAAAATGAATTTGTCTTTGTTTCAATTCTTTTTGAAAAGCTTGGTTTAGAAGTTCGGTGCCTTTGTCAGTTTGCCATCGTAAAGGTTGGCGTCCACTTTGTTTCAATACCAATTTTAAGGCTCGTACCAATTCGGTACTGCTTTTAGAAGTCAAAGGCACGACCCAAGCAAATTTGGAAAACACGTCGATGACACAAAACAAATATTTGTGACCACGATTGTAAGTGGCTAAATGAGAGACGTCGGCTAAATCGGCTTGCCATTGATGATCGATCCCTTCCACTTGAGTGGTACTTCTAGAAAATTTACGTCGAATGGGCTTGTGTAACGTGTACGTCGATTGTTCTTGTAACCATCGTCGTACTTCGGGTAAACGTACACTTTTCAATTTACTTTTAGCAGCTCGATATAATTTTTGAACTCCTCCGTAACCAGCAGCATGGCCAGGATTGTAATAAATGGTGGCTAACAGTTTCTCCATGATGATGATTTCCTCAAGAATAAGTTAACCAAGTCCCAATGCTCTTTTCTTCGTGAGGTATCTTTTTGGATTGTTGTTTACGTGTCCGACGTGCTACTGGGGTAAAGGTAGTTTGAACAGGGGTCATCGGTTCTGTTTTGACTTCTTTCTTCACTTCTTTCTTTTTCTCTTCTGAGCGTAAAGGGGTAGACCTCTTCTTTTTCATCCAATTCGGTGTGGCTAACTTTTTTATTTTTTTAAGAGGTGGAGTTAGTAAAAACTCTTCTTCTTCTTCTTCTTTGACGGTCATCCCTGTACCGGTGTCTGTTTTAGGTTCGCTTTTCATGAGGGCCTTAAAATCTCTCAGAGTGGGTGAAGCTGTTTCGTCGACCGCTTTTTGACGAAAGAGTTGTAGACGTTGTAAAAGTTGACTATACCGTTGCGATTTTTCTGTTTCAAACACATCGTTGCGTTCCATCAGGGATTGTATTTCTTGTTGTAACTGAGACATTTCGTTAAGATTAGGATTGGGTGGTAAATGAGGTATCCGTTGTTCGTTCCAATGATGAAATTCCATCCATCGTTTGTAAGGTACTAAAGTCAGTTTTCGTCCTTCCATTTCATCCAAAGGTACCAAAAAGGTGTGGTCTTTTCAGAGAAGGGTGGTCCTTTTTATCTTCCTTTTTTGGTTATCGCATGACCCCTCCTAAAAGTGGTCCAGCAATCGTTCCTAACAAAGGAGCGGCTATTTTTAACAACGGGCCTATCAACATAGGTAGAAATCCTCCTCGTTGCACCAACATTTTTTTCTTTTGTTGAAGAGGTATTTTCTTTTTTACCATTTGACGAAGAACGTTCCGATGTTTCCCTAATTTTTGTTTCTGTATCTTGGACAAAGGTACCGTTCCTTTCAACACGTTCAAACAACATTCACACACGGTATCGATGATTTCTTTAGGAGCTGTTTGAATGAGTTGTTTTCGCATGGGAGGATTGGATTTGGTTAGGACAGACAAGACATCCCAATGTTTAGCCAGACGAGGGGGAAGTCGTCCTTTTTTGGTTTTCTTCTTTTTTTGGTGGTGGTGGTGTGCACGTTTGGGAGCCATCTTTAGAGGTGAGGACGAAGTAAGTCTGAAGTCTTTGGCATTTCACCCTTCTATTTTATACTGGAATACGTCTCCACTGATTGTCTGCACGACGTACCAACTTCACGACAGGTCTCACTCGACGTTGAGGTGTTTTCAATGGACTAAATCGTCTCAATTCTTCTTTGGATAAATCCACTAAACTTTGTAAGATGCCAGTTCTTTCTTGGACTTTGGTTTTAGGGGATGGTACTTTGTTGGTGGCTGCTGCCATGGCTAAATCAGCTGAAGTCGACGGTCCTGACGGGGTGACTTTCGAAATAGGTTTCCATTTTTGCATCAAATTAGGAAACACGGATCTTAAGTCTGGTTTGATAGGCATCATGGTAAAAGAGGGTGAAGAAGAAGAAGACAAAGAAGATGTGGACGCTAAAGGAGACCTCGTCATCATTGGGGACTGTGATGGTGGTGATGGTAAGGGTGGTGGTGTTTTGTGGGTGTACGTTTGCGTCCTGGCTGCAGTACCTCTTTTACGTCGGGTGTTAGTGGTTTTCTTCTGGGCACGACTTTTCTTTTTCTGAGGGCTGCCTTTCTTCTTTTTCTTGGTGGTTTTCTTCTTTGGACTTTTCTTCTTCTTTTTGGGTGATTTGGGTTTTTTGGCTTGGGCATCATTAGGATCCCATTTCAAAAGGGAACGAATCATGACCCCTCCTAAAGAACCACTTCCACCAGGAGTTAAAATGATTTGTTTTTTAGTCCGTGAATCGATTCTAGGATCAGCCAGTTGTGACAATGCCGATTTATGTCTTTGAAAAAAACGTTGAGTTTGATGAGCAATGTGAATGATGCCTTGTAGTAATTGACGTGCTGTCAAAGTAAACCATCGTAACACTTCTTTAAGACTCGCTTCTAACAAATGAGCACGGACTTGTGCATTTTTTTCACGACTGATGCCATACAAGGCACGAATCAATTTAGCCGAAGGATGAGATTGAAAGGAAGTCATCTTCTCTCAAAAAGAGTGTGAGACAGAAATGACGTAGTAACTGTTTTTATAGTTTTTTTTAAAAATGGGGTGAAGGGGACGTGTAAATGACAGGACCACCTTCTTCACCCCAAGGGTGAAACAATTGGGCACGAAATCTCAAATAGTCAGGAGTGGTCGGTTTTAAGTCAATGAGTAAATACTCGTGAGGGGTTTGAGTGGCATCGTCGTACGCATAATTGAGCCAAGGAGCCCCTAACTGTTTAGCTAACACTTGTACTTGAGATTTGTCTCTGGGGCTTTTAAACAAGACCACGTAATGAGCATTCAAACTAATGGTTCGATGGGCTTTACTTTGTTGAAATAAATTTTGTGTAATGTAGACAATACTAGCATTACGGTGGTGTCCTTTTCGTGTAAACCAAAGTTTAATTTCTTCTTCGTCTTCTCCTAACATGTCATCAAAAATAACTAAATGAGTTTGACTCACGTCAGACACGATTCCATCGTCTTCGTGAGGAATACCATCCACAAATGAAATGGTTTCTCCTTGACTCTCTTTCAATAACGTGTAAGACGGTTGCCACTCTTTGTAACACCACACGATACGTTGAGGTGGACGATCGAACAAATCAGTTTTGTGTTCGATCAATCGTTTGACAAATTCGGTTTTCCCTGAACCACTCGGTCCAGCAATCAACATGTTAAATGAATGGCGAAGATACAAAGCATTCCAACTTTGACGATCTAACTTTTCGTCAATCACTTTGACCACAGAGGAAGAAGAAGAGGCAGACGAGGCAGAAGAGGAGGATGTAGCCATGATTGAGGTAAGAAGATTTTTGAGAAGAAGACAAAAGACCCAAGGCATTTTATACATTTTCATACACGTTTATTTAAAAAAAAACAAAAAAAACAACCAACCAACAACAAAAACATATTTTACAAGTCATTAACACCACGAGTGATAAAATAGCAAAGTAAAATCATCAGGTACACAATTAAGGCTCCTACGGAAACAAGCAAACTGTCATATAAACACGTCAATGTACAACAATAGTTTCGTGTCCTAGAAAAAATGGAAGGCCTAGGCACTGCTTGGGGTAGTGGTAGTATTCTTCTGATCGTCTTTTGTTTTTTTGAATCCTCTGACGGTAGCGGTGGTAAAGAAGGGTTGTGGTGTTCCTCAAGAGGTATTGGAACCACAGTGGTGGTGGTGTCAGGTACTTCTTCTTCTTTCAGGGTTTCCCATGGAGGTTCCCATTTTTTCACTTTTAGACCCTTATGGACATGTGGCCAAATCTTTGGCAAACTGAACCACTTCTTGTAACCAATATTGGAAACCAAGGTTTCTCCAGGGGCGTACATCTTTCCAATGGAAAAGGTGTTGGTGTAACTCACTAGCAAAACACACTTCTTGAAATATTTTATACACAGATAAAGTGTGACGAATGTCTTCTTCACATGGAAGTGCGTCACTAATTTTCATCACCACTCTCAACGCTTTATGTACAATGTGTCTTTCGTGGACTGATAAAATTAAGTTTTTATAGTCTTCTTCTTCTACTAAGTCCGAAAAATAACACAGGGTCATATTGTTTTTTGGAACTCAACAATTGAGTCCAAAACAACCACGGATCGTTCAAAAGAATCCAAGGCAAACACTTGTCCTCAAAAATACTTTACAATGAATGTCCTGGAAAACGAATTCCAAGATAAGTAGTCACTAAGACACACACCACATAACGTCCAAAATTCAATGGAAACAGTTCTGGTATCACTTTTTTATAATCCTCTAAGGTCTGAACATGATCTGTGATTTCCTTCCACGGAATCCGTTTCAGAAGTGGCGTGTAGAGTTCAGGCATACCCCCTCTTTTATAGCCGGGCTACCCAATAATAGACACTTGGCGTGTACCGATAAAGCATCAAGGCTCATGTTTGACTTTCCTTCCACGGAATCCGTTTCACGAGTGACGTGAAAGGTACAGACGTGCCTCCTCTTTATAGGGGTCGATGGCTAAGGTAGGTATCTTGGGTGGCATGTTTTTATAGCCAGGCTCCCAAGGTTGGTACCTTTTGAGAAAGTCTCCGTGAACGTAGCTATTGCGATAGAAGTTTCCCAGAATCAGTCTTCTATGACTTTGGAAGAGAGCATAGTGTACAGCTCGAGAAATGACTTTGAGTTCACGTTTCACTTGAATCTTGACAAACTCTCGGTAAATCTTTTCGCGCAATTCCAAAGGCAAGCCACGAATATGTTTTGGTAAAGTTTCCGATTTGGAAAGAAGTAACTCTCTTTTGTATTCTTCACGATACTGGTGATAGTTTTTCTTCAAAATCAGATTTCTGATGCGACGAAAGTAGCCATAGTATTGAAATTGAGGAATCACTTGAAGTTTACGTTTCACTTGAATCTGAATCAACTCATCGTAAATCCGTTTTCGTAACTTCAAAGGTAATCCACCAATACGCTCTTCTAAGGTAGGAGGTATATACTGAAAAATATGTTCTCGCAACTCCAAAGGTAAACCAGTAATGTAATCTTCTAAAGAAGAAGTATTCTCCTTCTCCGCCATGGATTTTTTTTACTTCTTCTTGGCATCTGGCTCATCGTACCCGTACTGTTCTAAAGCCACTAAAGGTAAGAAGTGACAGTGCGGAGACCACCTAGCATGTTCAATGTAAGCTGAGTCGGTAGGCTCCCAATGGTGAAGTTCCACACCACAACTAAAACATTGAACTTTATCTCCTTCTCCCGTGTATTTAAATCCAGATCTAGCTAAACCTTCCGGTTTAGGTCCTTCTAGATATTTTGGCCACTTGTCTTTGAATGACTCCAGTCGACTTTCATACTTGGAATAACCAAGTAAAGTCACAGGTATTCTGATATGCGAATAGGGACCCACATTCACCTTGTTGTCATTAACGTCAATACCAGTTCCTTTAGTATTTCCAGTAAAACAAAAAGGGCGTACTGCCTCTTTAGAGGGTGGTCGATGAGTGGTGAGACTTCCAGAGGGTCCTGAATCCAAGCGCAAGGAATCCGTTTGAACGACGTGTGAATCGGGAATACCAAACCGTACAGAATCCGTTTCATTGCATGGTTCTGCATCACACTCCAAGTCGTGACTCATCTTTTTTTTTTCTTCTTCTTGCTTCTTGGTTAACGTTGAAAGTGAGAATGAAGGGTTAGGCTTGGAAGGGGTTCCTTTTTTATACCTGTCGACTGTACCATCCGAAAAGTATTGTAATGTGATCCGTGGAAACGCTAAAGAAAGGTAAGCACAGTTTGGTGACCATCTGGTATGTTCCAGGAGAGCGGATTTCTTACAATCCATACGAATAGTGACACCACAACTAAAACACTTAACTTTTGTTCCTTGTCCAAAGTAAACAAAGCCTGCTCTGGCTAAAGGGTAGGAAGTAGGTAATAAATTGTTCCTAAGTTTTTTTTTTGTGCTCCATCGATGAGGACAATAACAATAGTCAGGCATGTGTTTAGGCCAATTTTTAAACGTCTTCAAGCGACTGGTACACTCACCATAGTCAGGCAAACCCCATGTTGTTGAAGACATCTTTTCTGGGTTTTTTTTCAAGAGGAGGGTTTCCTTTTTTTATACTTCTCCAAATCGGCGTGTCCGTAAGGTAATGTCGTGTGATCTGGAAGTCTCACTCGTTTTTGGTACACGATGCGATACACTTTTTGAACAGGTCGAGTCACGATTTGATGATTAGGTGGGCGTACAATCTTGTGAGGTTCTAACGCGGCTACTTGAAAATCTTTCACTTGTCCAGACAGTAAAGCATTTTTTAAAACCTCAAAGTTTACGACTTGGTTAGTTCGATAGTTCAGAGTCAACCCTTTGACTTTACAGGAGGTGTGAAGTTGACCTTGAGGGTCTCGGTATCGGTACCCATAATTTTTAGGGCCACCGCTAGCAAAACTCAAAATGGTATCTTGAGGGTGCTCGTCTGTCCAGGCTCCTAAACGATCTCCTTGAATGGTAGGGTGGGGGCAACCGGGGCGATGAATGTAAATGCAACTGTCAGTATCAAAGTACAGGACACGATCTCCTAAGACTTCTAACGCTTCGTCATACAATTTCAAACGAGCATGAGCAGTCACGTAGGCGGCAATGACAACGTTACTTAACTTGTCAGGTTTAACAAACTTGGGTTCTTCTTCGAAATTGACAATGATCAAATCCTCACGGATGATTTCGACGTGCTTGACTAGAATACTTTTGTCGTCCACCAGTTTAAAGTAACGATAAGGATCGTCCATGTATTCCGTTTTGGGTAAGATCGTACGTTGAGCCATTTTTCCCCACAAACAATTCAACATCACTTTGGCAAACGATCTTTTTCCTTCATTTTTTTCCACCTCTTCTAAAGTGATGCCTTCGATGTCACGGTATTCTTCTTTAAATTGTTCTTGGTCTTCAGGAGTTTGACACCACGAAGGATAACCACTAGCTTCTTGTTTCAGTTTGAGAAATTGGTTCACGTACCCCGAAAAAATGCCTGGATGATGGGTAGCGTCGTCCTTTTGGTATTGGGCTGTAGTTGGAAAGTGCCAGATTTCATACACGTTCAATAAACGGTATCCACGATACAGAGCCCGAAACAATTCGGCACTAACCCACGTTCCTATCAACGACCGTTCTTCCTCCGTGTGGTGACAGGGATGATCTTGGTTGCACGTTTCGGCACACGTCCGACATAAAGGAAACATCAGTTTTCCTTGACAATGGTAAGGTAAGATGGGATGAAACAAGTTTGTTAGAGGTAAAACTTTACATTTAATTAATCCTTCGTATTGACGAATGTGTTCCACGTCAATGTGTTCTGTTAAAATTTCAGGGGAAAACGAGCATATTTGCACACCCAAGGATACAAAGAACACACGTCAATGTATTTGATTTCTTCTCCTTGGGATTCATTCACGTCGTACAGTAAACGAGTGGCATTGGTTCGTCCTCCAAATAAACTGTGGCGCGGATCTAAAGGTTCGATGTCGGCTGCGTCGTAACTTTGAGTAATGGTTTTAAATTCAGGATCGGTTTTCAAACGTCGATCGTATTCGTGCTCCCACATTTCTATCACTTCGTAACCTTGACTTTCTAACTGGAATCGTCGTTGACAAGTCTGTTCGTATAACTGATCCATGGTAGAATCTGAATAAGGGCTTTTCATGTCTCGGTTAGGATAACAAGTAGGGCATCCGTGAAACAAACAACCCTGAAACTCGTACACTATGTGCGGGTTTTCTAAATCCCAACCATCCACGGAATAACCTCCAATCTTTTTTTCTCCTCCTCCGTTTCTAGCATGTTGTATCCATTTGTCTTCTTTTTGACATAAGTAATGAAGCCAACGTAAAGCTTTGACCGAATATTGACGACTAGCAAAGGCCCACGTGTTGGAGTCGATGATGGCCAGTTGGTTCTCGGGCATGAAAATTTGTCTGTAGACTAAGGAACAGGCTTTAGGTAAGGTGGCTGCATCTTTCAAAGGATCGACCTCCCCGTGATCGAGAAATAACTCTCGAAATTTTCCACAACATTGTCTTAAAATACCTACATCCGATCGACAATATTTGAGCATTTCTTCTTGAAAGTCAAAGGGATCGTTCTGGTGAGCACGGTACCAAGCGTGAAAAGCTTCTCGCTGTTCGGGTCGCATTCCATCGGGGTCGTAATCATGAAGGTCAGGTAAATGAGGTAGGACGGCCTGTTGATTAGCTTCCGTGTTAAAGAAGTGAGGAAAGTAGCCTTTAGCCATTTCTGTCATGCCAAACGTTTTTGGCATGCGACTCAAAGGCATGGCCAAATAGCTCATTGAATCTTTAAATTGGACTTGTCCTACTTTCATGTAGATGAGCTTTTTTCCGTTCATGGTCACTTCAGGACGTTCGGTTCCATGGTTCAAATAATAATTAAGTAAAAACTGTCCATCGTATCCCGAAAAATTGTGAGCTATGACGGTAGCATACCGATGACAATCTCCGTAACGATGAATGTCTTCTTCACTCCAACTGTCGTGGGTGGTAGGGTCTAAAACCCATTCAGCAAACTCAGACAAAGTGTTAAATCCACGAAAGATTTGTTCACGTCCTCCTGGAATACGACTACAATGAGGACAGTGAAAATGAATCGATTCTTGAATACACTGATCACAAGCCCGATGTGCTACACAAAAATTTGGAATGTGAATGCCTGTTTCTTGCATACATTCAAAATCAAAAAAGATGAAATCTACTTGTTTCTTGTTTTTCTTTATTTCTTTCTTCTCTGTCTTGTCAAACTTTTGAATAAAACATTGATGATCAAAATCGACGATCTGATGACAAATAGAACATTTTTTCTTGCCAGCACAAATGTGTCTCTTGGAGTTGTTGGTACGAATCAGCTGTCCACACGTAGAACACGATTGCAATAACTCACAAGCACATTTTTGTTGGTGTCCTTGGGTCTTGCGATGTTGTTGGTAGCAAGAAGGACTGACAAAACGGCGTCGACAGGTTTCACAATAAACGTGATGTTGTTGTGGTTCAGGAAGGCATGGTGGGTCGGCTAAACAGCCCCGACATCTTGCTCCACAACGAATGTGTTTCTCCCGACTATTACACCCTTTGTTACATTTCTCACAGAAGTAAGAGTATCCCAAAAATCCGGTAATACTGGTAATGGTATCAAAATGTTCTTGATGGTGATAAAGATGAATGTATTTTCCCTCAGGAAAATCAGAGCCTCGAAACAGTAGAGCTCCGCGCACTTCTTGAGGGTGAACTTTTAACGTATAATGAGGAGCCAAAACATCTTGAAGTTGCTGCATTTGAGAAATGCCACACACGGTCTCTTTAGGGATCCCTGCTTGTTTCAACAAGAGTTCTGCTTCTTTTCGTTGTTGGGGTCTTTGCGATGTTCGAATATTATTCCAGGCTTTTTTCCATTCTTTGCTCTCGTTCTTGTTAGCATAGGTACGGCCCACCACGATAGCTCGAGCCAAGCACATTTGGTCTTGAGTATTGTTAATTTGGACGACACTGCGTTTGGTAGTAAGATGATCGTCCACCAATAACGGTTTTCTGCTTCGTCCACTTCCTCGAGGTGGAGCAACATGTGTCATGTAAAGGGTAGCCTTTCCATCGGTGATGGTAAACTTGTCATTGGATTGTTGTACATGTTCTATTTAGGACATGACTTTGTCTGGCGTTAATTCTGCCGGGGTGCTAAACTCAATCCAAACGGGACTCTTCAAGTTGTCATGATGGATGGCCAGTCTCAAGCGATCCTCTTCTTTGGCTCCACATTGCCGTTTCAAGTTGATTAAGGCAGATTCCCACAAATCGCTAATGAACCCTGCCGCTTTCTCGGGAGGTACTTTGGATTTGAAGTCTTTGAAGTGAACCGTATGTGTGTAGGCAGTGGTTCTAAATTTTCGAGAAGTTATTTTTTGAGTCTCTCGAATCCTATAGTAATTTTCAGGAGCCACGGTAGGACTTTCTTGGTCAGGGATTCTGGTGTTGGTAGTGGTTTTTGTTTTGGGTGGTGGTGGTTTGGAAGTTTGGGTTTCAGGTTCACTCATCTCGTCTTCAAAGTCACTGGCATGGACTTGAGCTAGTAGTTCGTCTAAGGGTGTTTCAGGGGGCACGGAATACCTTCGTCGCCGTGGCTTCTTGGTTTGTTCTTGTTCTGGTTTCTCATGGTTTGGGCGTGATCTTTTCATCTTGAAATCTGATTTGAAACTGATTGAGTTTTCACCCAGGTACCTTTATATAGAGAGAGAAGAGTATATAAAGAGAGAGCTTCTTACCTTCAGAATCAGTCTTTGGTGATTGAACTTTCAAACTGCTGAAAAGATGGAAGAGTCAGAAAGACAAATTGCTTTTTTGGTGAGAGATTTGCAGACAGTGATTCGAAAGTATACTACGAACAGTAAGAGTAAGGACTACTCCTCTGTCTCTAGAGATAAAAGTGAAGATACTTGTTACATCTGTCAAGAGAAAGGACATTGGGCTCCAGAATGCCCACAACGTCAACAGCAAAAGAGAGATAAAGGGAAAGATATCTGTTATCATTGTAAAGGAACAGGACATTGGTCTTCGGAATGCCCTCAGAAGAAAGAACAAGAAGAAGAAGAGGAGAGGGACGAAGCTGATTCAAAAACAACAAACCTAGAAGAAGAAGAAGAAGAAGAACATATCATCAAGAAAAGTAAGAAGAGAGTAAGAAGAATGGAAGACAGTGAGAATGAAGAAGAAGAAAAAATGGAAGATATGATTCCTATGAAGAAGAAATTAAAGAAACAAAAGAGAGACAGACAGTGAAACAAAAAAGGAACTATTATTGTGTGTTGTTTTTGGTGTTATATGTTATATTGCTGAATTATTTTGTAAAAAAAATGGATGAATACAACAGACTGGAGAGAAAAAAAGTAAGTGGTTTTGTGTTATTTTGTTTTAGAGTAGAGATGCACGCACGCACGTACTCACACTTTTACCATGGGACTTTTTTTTAAAGTTTTAACTTGATTTTTTTGGCAATTTGATTTCTTTTCTAGAAATCTGGTGGTCCTTAGAAGGACCGTTGGGTTGTTTTGTTTTTTCAAAAACAAAACTTTCAAATTAACTTCAAATGCCGTAGTCCTTTACCACGGCCCAATCCATATCCTGTTAATGCTGCTGCTACTGATGGTGTTTTCATTATGGTGGTAGTCACTGGTGGTGGTGGTGGTATTGGTGACATGGGTGGTGGCATCTCACTAGCACTGGAAGGCTTAGAAGAATGTCGTTTAGCCCGTGATGGTCTTTTTCGTTTAGGTGGTTGATGAGTTAAAGAATACTTATAGACATTGGTCATCCATTTTAACTCATATAATATCTCTTCTAACAGACTTACAGTTTTTTTCTTGAAGACTTATGCCTTCCTTTCCTGTTTCCTTCTTCTCCTCCTCTTGTAACTGCTGCTGCTGCTGCTGTCTGATTTCTTCCTCACTTTGTTTTCTTCTCTCTTCTTCTTCTTTCTGCTGTTGTTGAAGAAGAAGAAACATTTCTCCCTCTTCTCGTTGCTTTTTTACAAAATTTTCCATCTCTTCCATTTGCCTTTTTTTTAAATTCATCCACCATTGGTTCAGTAGTAGTAGTAGTAGCAGTATTCTCAAAATCTTGATTTAGTAAATCTAAATCAAAGTCTTCCGGCCGGAAGTTCAATAATGCAGCAGCATTAATCATTGAAGGCTCACTCCAATACATTGTTGTAGTACTTGTCTTTCCAGTCTCCATGAAGGCTGTCAAAAAAAGTAATAAACCCCTACGAACGCTACGATACCTTTATACCCGAGATGACGTCACACCCCCGCTCTCTTCCCATTGGAAGAAAACCCGACCGCCTTGTAACGCTACTTTGGATTGGTAGTTGATTTCGATCCATTTCAATCCTATCGTAAGGTATATATACAACCGCTGGTTTCATAAAGCTTCACCGGTTTTCTCCAAGACCACTCATAAAGACTAAAAAATAATGTGGGTTAGCGTGGAAGCGTCGAACATTGTCTCGGGAATGCTGTTTAATCCAGCATTCCCCATGTATGTAAAAGCCTCATGGGCTACCACCAAACTAACAGATTCCACCGAATGGAAAAGTCGCATTTACATCGAACGTCAAGGATGTTTAAAGAGAGTCCTTTTCTTCGGCCCAGAAATTAGAAGAAGTAGAAGAAAAAGAAGACCTAGCCGAAGACGTACATGCTAAAACCCACCAAAAACAAAAAAAAAACCAAAGGCCCTTCTTAGGGCCACCCAATTTTCAAGAAAAGATTAATTATTCCAATGATTGCCTATATAAGAGTGTGTTTTATATGTTTGTAATGTTTTTTTGATAGTCTACCCCTCAAACAAAAAAACCCTTCTCCCCATGTATGTTTTGTGTGGTGTGTGTTTTTTTGGAAAAAAGGGGGGGGGATGTTTTCCATCACGTCCGCGCTTCTCGCATATAAAGCGGCGCCTTCCACAGTTGCGCCAGAGGACAGTATTCGGAAATACATGAGCTGGAAAACGGCACCCCTCAGGGGAGTGTACTGAGTCCCACCCTTTTCAATATCATGATAAATGACCTGGAAAAGTCAATAAACCAAACTCAGCTGGACATATCTCAGTTTGCTGATGACAGCGGAATCTGGAAAGCGGGAAACCCGTCCAGTGAAGCTGTGGTGAGCGAAATGCAGATGGGACTAGATGGGATTGGTAGATGGGCAGATAGGTGGGGTTTCAAAATATCCCCCGGTAAAACAATAGGGGTGCTTTTTACACCTAAACTTAAAACACGCAGGGACCCCCCAAAATTATACTTAAACGGTACAGAAATAAAGTTTGAAAAAGTGGCTCGTTTCTTGGGAATGCTATTCGATGAGCGCCTTACATGGAGCAAGCACATAACAGAGCTAGTAAGGAGATGCGGAAAAGATCTAAACCTCTTACAAAACCTTAAAGGGACTGAGTGGGGGGCGGATCAGACCACACTCCTTACATTATATAGGACACTCATTCGATCGAAAATAGATTACGGGTGCCAGGCATATGCTTCGGCTCACCCTAATGTACTTAAACAACTAGATCGAATTCAGTACCAGGCTCTTGTTATTTGCACCGGCGCTCTCACTAGCACTTCTGGGGACGAGCTACGAGTTTTAACAGGTGAACCCCCTCTACACCTTAGAAGGGAGGAGTTACTCCTGCGCTACGAGACACGGCTGTCAATTCACCCGAAATCTCACCCCACCCGCATTATCATAAACAAGTGCAACAAGCCCTTCCGACATAAACTTAAAGCAAACCTACCAGGAGGGAAAAAAATCCATGAACTACACAGGGAGTTAGAACTGATCAATACCCAAGCGGAAACAATACAACACCCGGACACAGCACCATGGACCTGTAAGGCCCCCAAAATTAATGTCGAAGCATTAAACTATGGGGACAAACAACATAACCCGTTAGAAATCAGGGCAAAAATCTTAACTGATCTTGCGAATAGATATGAGGGATACACACAAATATACACCGATGGGTCAAAATCACTGGAACCCATGCGTACGGCAGCCGCAGTCGTAATCCCCGGGGAGAATATCACACTGGGGGCAAGGCTGCCTGATCACTGCTCCATTTATACAGTCGAGTTTTGCGCAATTAAGGAAGCTATAAAATGGATTGAAGAAACCCACACAGCCAAAACAGTGATAATCAGCGACTCCCTCAGTGTGCTACGAACCCTGGAAACAAATAACTCGTCCAGCAGGGAAAACATGTTACGGGAAGTATATTTAAAACTAAAAACCCTGGACCAACAAAAATATACTGTGGAATTCATGTGGGTACCCTCCCACATCGATATTCCAGGGAATGAAAGGGCAGATCAAGAAGCTAAAAGAAAGCTTAAAGAATCGGAAATAACCAAATGGATTATAGCGTACTGGAAATTTACAGTATAATAAGGCAGAAAATAGATACTAAATGGCAAAGGGAATGGGATAACTCAGCAAAAGGGAGAAAACTCTATCAACTGCAAAAACAAGTTAGCAGGAATATAGCAGCCCCTAAATTGGTAAACCCATACGACTCCAAAGTCATAACTCGACTCAAAACTGGCAAAACCCTTTTAGCCAGCAGTTTTGGAAGGTTTATACCAGAGATAAGAGCAGCAGGCATTAATTGCCCTCACTGCCCCGTCCCGGAAACATTAGATCATATCTTTAATACCTGCCCCAAATACACACCAGAAAGGACAGATTTCCAGGAAAAACAAACCAAAATAAACGCACCAGCCCAGTACCCGACGTTTTTTAACACCAAAACGAACAACATCAACTCGATGTATGCAAACATCTTAGGGTTCATCTCTGCTATAGGGAAAAGGGGAAAATTATAACCAAATTAAAACACCTCCCCCCCACACACACACACACATACACATAAAGTTCCGGTCTCCTCACAAAAATCAAAAATAAACTTAAAATTTAAAATAAAATTAAAAGGTCAGATCACAACGCAGGGAGGAACCAGGTAAATCCCCAGCCCTTACGGTGGAGGGTACGTCTCAACGAACTTGGGCCCTCGCACTGCAAGTATTTGAACCTCAAATCATTAGGACAGCCAGGCAAAAATTAGACACAAAATCTAAAATAAACTTAAAATTTAAAATAAAATTAAAAGGTCAGATCACAACGCAGGGAGGAACCAGGTAAATCCCCAGCCCTTACGGTGGAGGGTACGTCTAAACGAACTTGGGCCCTCGCACTGTAAATATCTGAAAAATAGGACAATTAATAACAAGCAAAGCAAGTTTTGTTTTCGATATCCTTCAACAACCATAACCATCCCCCATGCATGACTACTAACGAAAGGAAGGAAAAGAATGGATGAATTGATGAATGAATGTTTCTTCTTTTAAAAAAAAAAAAAAAAAAAAAAAAAAAAAAGTTGTTTCTTTTTTAATTAATACATGCATGACTGTATACTCTGCTTTCTCTAACGCTCTCTATAAACACCCACACTGGTACCGATATTCGAAAAAAACAGTCCAAGGAGTATCAGAACAACGCACCAATGAATCAATAATAGGACCCTTACAATGGCCCCAATCGAACCTAAGAGTATAAGGTGGCCACAAGTCCAAACCATCAGGGGCTGACTGCACAATGCGGTATATAGTTCATGCTTTATCCCAGATCCACTGAAACTATCTAAATAGGACCCTCTCAATGGCCCAAATCGAACCTAAGAATATAAGGTGGTCACAAGTCCAAACCATCAGGGGCCCACTGCACAAAGCGGTATATAATATACAACTTAAACCCAGTTTCCAAACAAAAAGGCAGCAAATTCAATTGCTAACAAGAAACTTAAAAACCTTGACCCAAAATCCATAGACAATATGAGGTGGCTTAAAAACCAAAAGCCATCAGGCCCAGCCGCACAAAGTGGCAACGATTACTTCAACATGCATAGAATCAAGTATAGGGCAAAGCTCCTTGGACTTAACCCAACTTCAACACGGTACCAGTCAGCCAATCATATAGAGTTCATTAAAATTGAAATTTAAAAAAAAAAAAAAATAGCGACACGTGCAAGACGACATCAATATTTAGGCAAAATCACACCCTGGACCACAGACACCACCTTGTGACGCAGAAGCTCCTCTCTGGCCGTTCCTGACTCCGCCTTTTCCGCGCCCGGACATTGCAAAGCAACAGACAGTGTGCTGGGCACACAATTAAATGGCGTGAGGGCGATTCGCACCCCCACGCCGATTAATTAAATAGCATGCGGTGCATGCAGTAAAGCGCAAGCGGTTTTTACAGCTCTGTTTAAACCGCTTGACGAACCCCAAACTGATGCTACAGCAACAGTTTGGGGGCAAAGTAAATAGTGCGCTGTGCGCATATTAATCAGACGTACATGACGAGATTCGTCGCACACGTCTATAATTCAAATTCAGTCAGTCAGTTGCGCCATTCACACTTCATTGCTGAAGAATGATTGACATCATTGAAAATCTACAGGAAGCCTGGGACTGGATGGTGGAAGTTAAGTATTATAGGGAAAAAATGATGTGGTGGTATCCAGTCAGTCTGAAGTGGGAAATAGAACACTTCACCTACATTAACTTGATTTTGAATTTAATTCAAGAAGTGAAGAAGGAGGAGGAAGTTAAGAAGAGTAAGAACTCCTCTTCACCTTGTCGAGTAGGACTTCTTAAAGAAGTTTTGGATTGCATCCATAAATTGGATGATAATTTAAAATGTATCATCCTCACTCGACAAGAAGCGGCCCTGCTCCGAGTGGAAACCATTATTAAAAAAATTATGGAACAGGAGGTCGCCAAAATCAAGTTAATGTGGGTGAAGGAAAAAAGAGAAAAACAATTCAATCGTCTGAACTTGAACTGGATGAAAATTCAGAACAAGTTCAGACAATTGAATCATCCCGACTGGATACCTGAGAAGAAGGAGGAGGAGGAGAAGAAAAACAAGTTCCACCTCCCAGGCTTCCTAACTCAATGTTGGGGGAAATAAAAATATTCCTCCTCCAACGGCCCTTATCAGGACCACCCTTTTTCAAGAAAGATTAATTCTATTCCCTCCCTCCCACACTCCCGCCACGTTAAAAACTCCCGTACGTAG